>ML677394.1:3848148-4035617 GCA_007922305.1 Dermatemys mawii | reverse complement strand
CTGTAAAGTGTTGGTAAGTGCACATCTCTCTGGAGAAACTCTGAAGCGAGGTCTTGGTATTTTGTGTATAATACCTTAAACAGCAGTGTCTCTAAAGAGCTAACAAGCAGGTTCAGCACTTGCTGGGTAAATGTCATGTGATCTGTGTAGCTGGTATAGCATCGTGGGACATAGGAAACAGGGTTTGGAGATTTACAGATTACAAGCTCTAAACTGCATGGAAATCCACGAAAGAAGTAGATGGAAGGGATGGATAGATACTCTGCCAGGATTACCCCACATGGCAATGCGGGGTCTGTTAAGAGCACATCAAATTTACTGTCTTCCAAGTATCGGATGATTTCTCTGTTATGCAGGAGGCTGTCACAGTTGTAGAAAAACAAGGCCAGTCCAAAGCTGACGCTCCTATATGCTTTTATGATCCTAGTAGGGAAGGAGACTTCATCAAAGGTCTGGTTAAAAAACAACTGCAGACGACGGTCTAGCTCTTCCTGGGTATAAGGCACAGCATATGTTTTCCTTGTGTAATGCTTTGATTCTTTCAAGTGCAAATTGACTTCTGGAGCAACTACTACTATTTCATGCCCTTTCGCGCTGAGCTCCTCCACAACTCCACGCACGCTGAGCCAGTGACTTCCATCCTGAGGGACCACCAGCACGCGCCCACCTTCCACAAACCCCCAAAACACTGAGAGAAGAAAAAACTCGGCAGCAAACTGGTAAAGTCTGGCCATAACTGGAGCCATCTGAAAGCTGGGAGCAGACGCTTTGACGCTGCAGATGTTAGAAACCACTTTTTATAGCTGAACTAACACCGCCCAGACTCCAGCGCTGCTTGCAACCTTTTCAAACTTACTGGCTCATTTATTATTAAACTCTGCAGAGCTGGCAAAAGAAAACCTTTCCACCTCTAATGGACAAATTGTACCTTTAGACCTGCAGGCACCATTTTCATTCAAGAAGAACGTCTTGGATTTACTCATTAACGTAACGTCACGTCCTTTTCTCTACACTGAATTGCACAGGTCACTTCTGATCCCTGGTGCCAGCTGGTGAGAGTCAGCACATTTCATCCCACAGAGGTGTCTTTGTGGTTGTGAGTCATTCTTAGACTAGATCAGCAAAAGTTCTGAACTGGGTTTGTGCCAGTGTGATGCAAAAAAAATCCAACAAGAAACTAATGACTTTGTGTTCCAGGAATTGCTGTCTTCAAACACGGGAGATTTTCACTCGCTAGGTTCTTCACGAGGAATTGCCCATTTCATAACAGGAATTGTATAGGCCCTCAGCATCCTAAATTGTGTTACTAAACTCATTTTATGATTGTCTGTTAGTGGGTGGCCAAGGCAAATATGATTACGGGCAAAAAGCTGCACACACAACGCAATTGCATTTGGCTAGCACTTTGCCACCAGGCTAGTCCAGTCTTCATGCCTTTTCATTCCTTGGCATGTGAGTGACAGAGTACCAGTTATATTCAGGAGGTGACCACAGTAAGAATTACATGAACCACACACAACATTTAATAGCCACAGGAAGATGAAAACTTCCTGCTCAGGCTGTGATCTCATCAGCTCCCACAAGCTGATCAGGTTGCCCCATGGCAACACTAGAAAAGGGACGTTCCAAAGAATGCCCTGGTTACTGAAGGAAGAGGTGTTGGTAATTCAGCATGTCCCCGGTGAGGGAGTACACAGACACTACCTGGATGGAAAGGGGGTTAACAAGATTCTGTGGCCCCTGGGCTGCAACGCAGAGCAGAGGACAGGCTTGTCTTCCCTCGGCTGGTCAAGCTAGGATGGGGATGTGAAGACCCCAGAGCCGAGAGCTGGTAGGCCCACAAAGCCTGAAGTGGGGCTGAACCCCCGGTGTGACACAGCAACTTTAGTGCCAGGCTGGACTCATGTCCTCCGGATGAGAAAGGACTAAAACTGGCCGAAAGGCCAAGTCACAGGAAGAGGCAGAGCAGGGCCAGGGCTGCTGTCAGTTGGGGATGCCAGAGGAGGAGGAGAGCAGCTACAGCCTGCCCTGCCGCAGGGAGGTGCACCACCGCTGAATAGACTCTTCCACAGCTACGTATCCTGGTGAGTCTTCAGCAGTGTCCCAGCATGGGACCGCTGTGCTGCTATTAGTGCCATTGTTTCGGGGTGATGGACGGCCAAGGTCCTGGACAGACCCAGCCATTCAAATCTGTATTTTTGCAAACCTATTCCAATCCCATTTGGGATTACGACGTTCTGCTCACGAAGTGGTAGCAATAGGCTAACGATAGGCTTGTTTCATTTCCTGCCCCAAACTGGTTTGTGGTGTTCGTGTATGCTGTGAAATTGCTTCCCTGCTCCATCACAGAGGTGTCTGCCCTGAACTGGCAGCCAAAGTGTATCTTGCCGTATATTGCTATGGAGTTTTCAAGCTCTTAGAGATCTTTTTATGAAGGGCATTATTATGTAAAATACATATTATGCACATTACATAACATGGCCCTAATCCTACCCCGGTTAGCTTGGTCCTGTATGCATTTATTTCAGAGCATCTCAAAGATGATGTTGACTTAACCTGTTTATAAGGCTCAAGGGTTTTGTTTTTAAAAACATTTATATTCTAGTATGAATTTAAAATCCTCAACTGCATTTTTATATCAAGTCACAGATGCCATGATTGACTTTAGAGAAAATAGATAATACAGAAGATATTGAACAGTAATAGTGACCAGAGGGAGCAGTTGCCGTACATAATTAATACAGTACCATTATCAGGGAGACCAATGTCACTGTGTTATAGACTACCTACCAAATAGTATGTGCTTAGCTAAAGTCTGTGGTGAGATACTGCAAATCATGGATATGATAGAATAATTCTGGTCTCTGGAGCCCCAGAACTGCAGTGGAATCTGCTAGTGTAGACCATTGTACCCTTGAAACGGGCCACTGATTTAATGGGACTTTCCACAGGTTGATGGGTCTCTGTTTACGTAGGCGCCGACTTCCTGTCTACACAGGGGGTGCTTGACACCCCCCCGATCCCAGGTGCACCCGCACTCCATCCCTTCCGCCAAGCCCCCACCCCTGCTCCACCTCTTCCCATTCTGCCCCCGCCCTCACTCCACCCTTTCCGCAAGCCCCGCCCCACCTCTTCCTGCCCCCCCACACCGCTCCTGTCGCACTCACCCCTACTCCAGCCCCCACCCCGCTTCTTCCCACTCCCAATCCTCTTCTCCCAGCGCCTCCTGCACACCGTGGAACAGGGAGGGGAAGGAGTTGATTAGCAAGGCCAGCGGCAGGCGAGAGGTGCTGGGATGGGGGAAGGTGGGAACTAAACTACCGGTGGGTGCTAAGCACCTGCTAATTTTTTTCCCTGGGTTCTCCAGCCGTGGCATCTGCGCCTATGTCTGACTGCTCATCATTCCAATTACCGTGCCTTGCTCAGTACAGTTTACTAGACATAGATCCAAGTCTTACAAACTTGTAAGGAATTTGTAAAGTCATTTCATGGGTATGATCCATGGTGTTTGCACATTAAATGTGTTTTAAACTGAAGGGATACAGTTGTTTCAGTCCATGTTTACATGCAAGAGCAAGATCCATTCCTCTGCCTGTAATGTCAATCGCATACTATGCTCTGTATTATAAAGAGTGCCTGGGCTATAACCCTTTTGCACTGGCAGAGTGTACATTAGGGCTGTGAAGGTGTCCTTGCTGGGCAGCAGAGGATTTCCCTTACACAGGTATAAAATACAATAGGAGAGTGAGGGGAGCAAGCTACCTTTGATAGCCTGTTTATCACGGGAGTAAAATCCCAGGTGATGTAATACCAGTGTGGCAGGTTCATGTCACACCATTGCTGGGGCATGACCTTTGCCCCCACTTCTCTCCAAAAGTGCACTGAGAAGAACTCTAGCACAGCTGAGTCCCTGGCCCAGTGCTGCATTTTGAGGAGCATTCAATGGAACAGAGGGGACGCTCTTCGTCCCACAGTGATCCAGCATTTTAGCTGTATGAGCACAAACCTGAAACAGATCAGACAAGAGGGGAAGCCTAACGAACACGTCCGTGTCTCTTCAGACAGTAGATAAGTGTTAGAACTTTTCAAGGCTGGATGATGACATGTTTCATCAGTCAGTAGAGAAATGCAGTGCTCGGCACACACAAAGTGACCCTGCACAATTCACCTTTCCATCAGTAAATAGATTGCATCAGTTGTTTGCTGGATATGGAATACAAGGAAGAGTGACTTTGCAATTCGAAGTAAGCCAGGCATACGCTTCATACGTATTTCATAGAATATTAGGGTAGGAAGGGATCTCAGGAGGTATCTAGTCCTGCTTAAAGCAGGACTAACCCCATCTAACCCCCTTAACACTCAGTCTTGGTTGGTTTTCCTAGTGCAAAGCTTATGAGGCCATCTCTTGACATTGCTGTTAGATACTGCAGTTGTAAATGAGGAGTTCTGCACATGAAATGGTGGCAAGAGATGATGCAAAGGTAAATATCTTTTTCATACTGTTCAGGGGGGTCTGTCTTTTAAAAGGAATTTCCCAGCACATACAGATTCTCAGTGCAAAAATTTCCAAGATAGACAAGACAACACAACAAGAGTTAACTCTGAGTTAAAAGGTGCAGAAAAGAGATGACCAGAATCAGAGAATTGAAGTTGGGTGGGAAGAGGGCTCCAGAAAGAACAGAACAATGTAGAGACGGCCCCAGATTTCAACGCTGCTCTCCCAGAACTCTGAGAAAGTTGTGTTCAGATGCAAGTCCACTCTGTAAACCTGTAACTTTTAGCCACCTCTGGAAAAAATATCACCTATTTATGCAGAAAATGTTCAAGAGGGACATATAAGGCGCTATTTGGAATTATGGGTAATTATTCAGCAGTCCTAATAAAGAGGAGACAGACCTCAGTGCACTGGGAAGAGGCTGCTTCCCCACTCTTTTGACAGAAATATAGTTACACCTGGGTAATGCCCACTAGACAAGATGCCTTTTAGTCTAGATAGCTGGGTGGAAAGGGCCTATTCAGAGCAATGGGCCATTAAGAAAAAGCAATAGGCCTTAAAAGAAGCTTATCTCCAATGTGGTGAGCCTTCCTGAGAACACTACAGACAGCCTCCGAGTAATGGCTGCTATGACTCTACAAGGACATGTGATCAGACCACATGATGCTGGACTCCATCGTGGGATGTCAGTATTTTTCCACAGACTGGTCTGGGAACCACGCTTTGAAACAAAGAGTTCCCGCCATATGCAAAAGCTATATAAGGTGGGGAGTGGCATCAGGTGGTGTACTTTGGTCCCCACACAAGGAGTCTTCTGGAAACACCAAGGAACAAAGACTGAACTGGGGGAAGTGCTGGACCCAGGCTAAAGGGATTTCCAGCCTGTAAATGAAACACCTGGGGATTCCAAGCTGTAAGACCAGTTGCAGCTTGTCCCTTAAGAATCTGCAGCCTGCTTGTATCACCTCTGAGGGTGAGAATCTGCTAATTTATAACCAGTCTCTTTAGTATATTAAGCTTAGTTTGTGTTTTTCGTTTATTTGCTAGGTAACCTGCTTTGATCTGTTTACTATCACAGATCATCACTTAATATCCATCATTTGTAGTTAATAAACTTATTTTTGCTTTATCTAAACCAGTGAGTTGGAGTGAAGGGTTTGGGAATCATAACTCAGGGGAAAAGGCTGTTGCATATTCCTCTCCACGTTGAGGGAGAGGATGGATTTTATGAGCTTATATTGTACAGTTCTCTGTGCAGCACAAGACAGTATAATTTTTGGTTTATACTTCTGGAAACTGACTGCTGACTGCTTCATGTATTTGAGTAGCTTGGGTGAAACTACTGTCTCAGTTTGGATACGTGGAGCCACCTGCTGTCATTCTGAGCGATAACAGAGCCGAGGTTAGGCTAGCTGTGTCTCCAAGCAGCGTGAACAGGACCAACCCAACTGAGTGGTTATGGGGGCCACAGCTCCCAGACTGCATCACAGTGATGACAACCCGCCCCACTCATGTCAACACTTTATAGAATGAAAAGAATAAACAGGCTACCAAAGGCAGATTATCCTTTCACCTTTCCTATTGCATTGGAAATGCCACAGTTGGCCCGAGACTCTCGAACGCAAAGTGCTATTTCCACAACCACACAAAGCAGAGCCATGCCACTCCATCTTGTTTCAATCACTTCAGAAGGAGCCATTTTGTTCACACTTCATCTATGTCCTTAAAAAGGAACTGTTCTTCGGCGCAGACGAATACGTTCAGCACGTAGGTTCAATAAGTAGATACTATGTTGGATGTATGGCTAGTAGGATATCTCAGCACATTAGAGGCACGTGGGGTTTCTGTTTAGTGCAAGAGAGAGAGGAGGGCTGTCAGGGAGACTGGTTAAGACCCTGGTGTAGACTAAATGAGTCTAGATGCTAAAAGGCAAAAGAGGCCCAGGATTTGCCTTTATGCTTTAAACCGAAGGGAAATTTAGAAATAGAACGCCCTGAGGAATGGGGGGACACTGCAAAAATTATCCTAGACCAATGCAACAGCTATGTGAAGCCCTTCAAAGCTACTCTCTGCAAAGTGAGGAGCAATTTCTGTGTTCTACAATTTCTGTTACAGTTGTCGAAAATAACAATGGGCAAGATCCTCTCCTGCAGACAAGCTGTGCTGGGTACCGGTTGAGGAGATACCGTGAGAGTATGGCTGGACCGCAATGATTGGGTGATTGCCTTGAGCTAACAGACCTGAGCTAGCTTCAACGTAGCCAGCTTGGGTTTCAGAGAAGTGTGGTTGAGGCTGCGTGAGACACGGTAAAGACAGGGTACAAAATATAGGGGAATAACGGAGCAGATCGTGCTGGTGGGGAAGAGGCACTGCATGTTTTAAAAAACCCAAAACATTGTCAGATAAGGTGAAAAATCTTAAATGAATCAAACGGTAGCACAGAATCTCTATGTCCAGAAACTCCATGTATGAATAACAAGAATATAGCAGTAGAAATATACAACTATCCACTCGACCAGGATAGTGACCTTGTTTGTGAAGTACAAAGGGAAGTTAGAAGGGCTACAAAATCAGCAAATGTAATACTAATGGGGCATTTCAACTATGTTCATGTTGACTGGATAAATGTCACCTCAGGTTGTGATGGAGGGGTAACATTAATACCTGCTTCTGGGAGCAGCTACTCCAGGAACCCACAAAGAGAGAGGCAATTTTTGAGTTAATCATAGGCAAAGCACAGAGTCTGCTCCGAGAGGCAACTATAGCCACATTGCTTGAAAATAGTGACCCTAATGCAATTAAATTTAACATCCTTGTAGTAGGGAAAATACCAACAAACCCCACCAGAGTACCATTTAATTTAAAAAAGGGGAACCACATTTGAATGAGGATGCTAGTTAGGTGGGAATTAAAAAATACAGTCCCCAGGGTAAAATACCTGCAAGCAATATGGAGACCACTTAAAAAACACCAAAATAGAGTCTGCGACTAAATGCGACCAAAATAGAGTCTGCGACCCCAAATCAAAAAAGACAGCAGGAGGACCAAAATAGTGTCTAAACAGGAGAATAATGGAGATCATTAACGGGGAAAAAAAATTCTTTAGATTTTGGAAGTTGAATCCTAATAAGGAAAACAGGAAGGCGCATACATGTGGCAAGTCAATGTAAAAGTATATTAAGATAGGCTGTAGTTAGCCCAAGGGGTCTCCCTCTGAGCGGGAGAGAGAGGGGCAGCCTTATACGCCCCTTGGAGGGCGGAGTCTAGGCTGCCCCACTCCCCTCACTGGTAGTGCTGGGGCGTGGCCAGAAGTATAAGAGGCCAGCTCTGCAGTCCAGTTGGGGGAGAGCCTCTGGAGGAGAAGGACGCTCTGCCAGTTCGTCTGCGTCTCCGAGGGAAACCTTCACCTGGCTGAGCCCACACTACAGACACCAACGAAGACTGGCCCAGTGTATCTGCAGCTGTCTACCCCGAGAAGCTGGAAGAGGCCTAGGAGCTAGAGGTACCGAACCTCAGGATGGTAGGAAGTGGCCCAGGGGCAACCCCACAGCATCCGGCTGAGGAGTCAGGGGTGGCCCAATTGTCTTGTGGTGGCTGGATCGCCGTCGATGCAGCAGCAGCCAATCTGGCCTCTGCCAGGGCCCTGGGCTGGGATGCGGTGGAGTAGGGTTGACCCACGACCCCCTGCCCCAGGATAGTTAGTTCCCTACCTGTTATAGGAGGCTATATCTCTGAAGAGGAGCTTTCCTTACCGTCACTTCTAAAAGACTGTTTGCCTTCTGGTGCCCAGGCCCCAGCCAGCCGAGAGAGACTTGGCTTAAGGGTTGCCTATGTGAGCTACCCAAGCCCAGACTAAAACCTGACCAGGACTATTGATTGCCCAGAGCTGTTGTGGAACTCCAAATTGCCCTGCAGATTCTGGTCTGGGCCAGACTGGCCTGGCCCAAGAGGTCTCCCTCTGAGCGGGAGAGCGAGGGAGCCTTATGCAGGCCTTCTGAACCTCTTTCTTGGAATTTGCAAAAGATCCAAAAACTAGCAGTAAAAAGGGGTGAACAGTGAAGTGGCAAAGTTTGCAGGATACACAAAATTATTCAAGATAGTTAAGTCCAAAGCAGACTGGGGAATTGGAGTGGGTGACGCTGGCGGACCAGATGCCAGCTCATACAAAGGCCCTGAGGTCTAACTGACCAGTTACAAAGGCATAGCTGGAAACCAGTCTGACTCACCTGTGTGTCAGAACTATTAAAATAGATATTCGAGTTATAAGAATGTGTTTAGTGTTTGAACTTTATGAAATGCTAGTGATTGCTCACTGCATTAATCTCACTTATAATATCTGTATCCCGTGTTGTAAGGCATTAGTTAAGAGTTTTGCTCTGTAACTGTGAAAGTGTTTGCTATGAAACGTAAACCCGCCCAGTCAGGAGAGAAGCATTACTGAATGTGAATTACTAGTTTACCACAAGTGGTGTCATCTCCTGCCCAACAAAAGAAGGCTTATAGACACTAGACAAACCATTGTGGAACATCAATGAACAAAAGACTTTATTGATTGTTTCCCCCACACCCATAAAGAGGAGACATGCACAAACTCTCGTTCCATCACAGCTTGAATTCAGGGGGAAGGGGGACTGAATATTGTGACTTTTGGTGTAAGGGGCCATCTATCACAAATTCAGGTTTGCCTGGGAGGCAAGATAGACTGGCGTGCCCAAGGGGACTGTCTCTGACTCCATGGTTAGATTGTCCTAGCACTTTCAGGAGTTCACACTTGATACTTGGTTGGTGAAATCTAAGTACAGAGCTCACAGTCAGTTTGGGGTTTGTGTTCTGGTGTGTAATAAACTGCAGTTGGTACTCATAGTTGTGAGCCACAGTCTAGACAGCCTGACAAAGACCTCACAAAACTGGGTGACTGGGCAAAAAAAAAGGTCAAATGAAAGTCAACACAGATAATTGCAAAGAAGTGCACATTAGGGAAAAAATCTAGATTCTACATATACAATTATGGTTTGTAAACTAGCTGTTACCATCCAAGAATGAGATCTTGGGGTCTGTGTAGATAGATCTCTGAAAATTTCCACTCAATGCACAACAGCAGTCAAAAAGGCTAGAAACTATTAGGAAAGGGTTAGAAAATAAGACAGAAAATATCATAATGCCTCTATATAAATCCATTGTGCATCCAAATCTTGAATACTGTGTGCAGTTCTGGTTGCCCCATCTCAAAAAGGATTTAGTGGTACTGGAAAAGGTTCAGAGAGGAGCAGCAAAGATGATCAAGGGTATGGAATGGCTCCCCTTAGAGGAGAAGTTAAAAAGATTAGGGTTGTTCATCTTAGGAAAGAAATGACTAAAGGGGGGATAGGACAGAGGTCTATAAAATCATGACTCATGTGGAAAAAGTGAATAGAGAAATACTATTTACCCATTTCCCACAATACAAAGACCAGGGGTCATGCAATCAAGTTAATAGGCAGCAGGTTTAATGCAAAGAGCACAATGCACTGTGGAGCCCATAGTCATAGAAATTTGTGAAGGCCAAAAGTATAACTGGGTTCACAAAGGAACTAGATAGGTTCATGGAAAATAGGTCCATCAATAGCTTTTAGTCAAGATGGTCAGATGCAAACCCATGCTAAGGGCAACCCTAGCCCTCTGACTTCCAGAAGCCGAGAGTGGAAGATGGGTGGATCACTCGATAATTGCCCTATTCTGTTCACTCCCCCTGAAGTGCAAGTATGGCTCAATGTCAGAGACAGGATACTGGGCAAGGTGGACCATTAGGCTGATGCTGTATGGTAGCTCTTATGTGCTTATGTGTTCTTTAGGTAGCAAATTCATAAGGATGCAGAAGAACTTCTTCCTATGTTTAAGGTATTGTATGCATTTCCCTACTATGCTGCTTAGATTTCTCCAAAAGAAAACCAGTACTTAGAATAACAAGAATATTTCCAGTTGAGTTCATTGTGTTCGTGCTGAGCTGGGACATCCATTCTGAAGTGTCAACAGTACTCAGAATGAAGGAAGGAGAAACCCTGCCCCACAGAGGTAAATAGGCTAAAACCCTGAGACTATCTATTTATCTTTCCAAATATTTATCCTGTGTTGCTTACCTTTCTGCCAAAGAGATGGTTGAAACCAACATTTGATTGCCGAAACCTGAAACGCCACTGGCTTATCAAGTGTGGAGATTTAAAGCTTTTTCAGTTCTCTGACTTGTGCCCAAAATAAAGCTTCTCCACTCCACAGTGTTATCTGTATTTTCCCTCTACTTGTTTTTTGTCCTATCCACAATGCTTTGACTGAATTGCATAATCCCACTGACCTTTCCTCTACTCTGACTTTATCTGAGTCATTCTAAATCAGCATATATACCATCACCTGCCTGGGTGATTCCTCCACCAGCTTATTGCCTCTACTATTTACATTTGCTTAATCACTTTGATACTGCAGTCATGAGGGGCAGCAAGGGTGAAAGTAGGAACATGCTTGTGAAAGAAGCACACAAAGGCATGATGGAGACTGGCATAGTTGGTGGAAAGGAGACACAGTAAATACAAACACAAAGACCTAGGAAGAGGCTAAGTTGGTGAAGAGGGAGCCAGTGCAAGGACTCCTTGAGTGGGGTGACCTAGTCAAAAATGATGGGCAGCAGCTGGAGCCCCCTCCTGCACCCTGAACTCCCTATTTCTGGACCCACCTTGGCTCCGCCTCACCAACCAGAGCCCTCACCCCCTCCTCCACCTCAGTCCCAATTTTGTGAGTACACAATTTCTATTCCCAGATGTGTCCCTCAGGCCAAAAAGTTTGCCACCCTGGTGTAGAGGAGAAGAGGAGGTGGTCAAGCTCATTGGGATTCACAGGTAACTGATATGCAGTATCCCCTCAGGAGGGTGAAACTAGGGTGACCAGATGTTCCAATTTTAGAGGGACAGTCCTGATATTTGGGGTTTGTTTTATATAGGTGGCTATTACACCCCGCCATCATCCTCCCGATTTTTCACCCTTGCTCTCTGGTCACTCTAGGTGGAACTGAGGCATTTCAATGGCATCCGTCAAACAGTGATTGTAGTACTGGTCTCCTGAGCTTGGCATCTGACCTAGCAGCTAAATCTAAGGCACAGTACTTGACAAAGGCCCGTGGGTTACTCCATATTGCTGCCTTGTATATCTCTGATAGTAGCACATTTCTGAAGCAGGCGAAGGATGGCGCTTGTGCCCTGGTGGAAGGAGTTTTGATGTTGGGTAGCAGAGGTATGCCAGGCAGCTGATACTGTAGCAAGATACACTGTGCTCTCCATCTCAGTGTTCTCTGGGAGAAGATGGCCTGGCTGTGGCTATACACACAGGGTCACATTGTGAATATCTTTGTCTTGTTAATATAATAAAGCAAAGTCCTGGATACATTCAGTGTGTACAACTCCTCATCTCCCAGCATTGAGTGTGGCTTTGAGAAGAAGATAGTCATGTTGCTTGATTGTGTTAGATGAAACTCTGAGACCACCATGTCCCTATGAATGACTTACATAGGGTATACCTATAAGTGCTCACTCGCTCTTCAGGATTTAGCTGATCACCATATTTGGGCATGAGAAGGAATTTTCCTCCATGGTGGATTGGCAGAGGCCCTGGGATTTTTTCGCCTTCCTCTGCAGCACAGGGCATGAGTCACTTGCTGGAGGATTCTCTTGCACTTTGAAGTCTTTAAACCAAGATTTTAGGACGTCAATATCTCAGACATAGATTAGGGGTTTATTGCAGGAGTTGGTGGGTGAGATTTTGTGGCCTGCATTGTGCGGGAGGTCAGACTCGATGATCATAATGGTCCCTTCTGACCTCAAAGTCTATGAGTCTATGACATCATAGGCGCTAGATGAATGTAATCCAGGGAGGTGGTGTAAGGAGCATTCTGAGAGTGGTTCTCATGGAAGTTCCATGAGCCTCAGGAGGAGTATGATCTCTGGCTCTCTGTCTTGGCAGTCAGATGGTGTCCTCCTCCTTGGTGGGGCAGTAATGTACCAATTTCTGTCGGGGCCTGGCGTGTAAATTGCCAGGGACTGTAATGTGGAAGGTCCCAAAGAAGGCAGTCTGAAGAAGGCCACATGGCTGGAATTAATCCCATGGTGAGACTAGGAGAGGGGTGAAGCAGAGGGAGGCTGTCCTGAGTGGTTGCCATTCCCGCTGAGAAAGGAGGCACTGGGAGAACCTCAGGAGAAGCCAGAGGCCTGGGAACCAGAGGAGAGACTGTGTTAAGCACAGACTAGAGGGAAGCAGCACAAGAGACTTGGCAGTAGGAAGTGGCTGAAGGAAACAGTAGTGTGTCTGAAGGAGCAGACCTAGCTGTTAAACTTATGGTCCCTGGGCTGGAGCCCAGAGCAGATAGGGGAGCCCAGGCCACCATCAGGAAGGGGTGTACAAACCCGGTGTAAGCACTACTCCCTCCAGGGGGAGCCTGAGTACTCAGCCCAATGGACAGGCCGAGGAATAGCAAGTGAGGAGGCTGAAGGATCTTTTGTTTTGGGACATTTTTAGACATTTAGTTATACTGCTTCCATCCAGATGGGGCCTGGTTTAGATGGGACTTAGCTAGAAGGCTGAGTGATGGAAATTCATGACACTGTAGGGTAAAGAGGTGACCAAGAGGGACTCACGAGGTGAAGATCCCCGCAACACCCTGGACTGATGCCAGGCAACACTACTGGGCACTTTACTCTGTGGGGCACTGGTGTAGGGAAAACTGGTACAGGGCTAGGGCAGGAGTGCTGGAACTGGGGCAAGCTGGGGGACCATGACTCCCTTCACCTTTACGTGTGAGAGGGCCATGCCCACGGACTTTTTAACATGAGTGTAATAACATTGGGCAGCTGCAGAGTGGCGGTAGAAGGGTCTGCACTTTGTGTGTGGGAGCTGGTGATCAACTCTCCTGCTGCGAAACGCAGGCCCTGCTAGCGGCAACTGGTCGGGAGCTGAGGTAGTCCAGGTGGGTGATCCAAGGTTCCCTACAGCAGCCCAGACTCCCTCAGCAGTTCTTACTCCAACTTCCAGCCTAGCGGGGGTAGGGGGGAGGAGCAGACGGGGCACAGTTCCGGCATCAGTCCCCCACCCCTCCACTTTTACACAAGTTCCAGAGCTTCTGCTGGGGATTTAGATGCTGAGTTCTTGTGCACCACAGACTCCTGCAGAAAAGGATCTAGGGGTTATAGTGGACAAGAACCTGGGCTTGAGTCAGCCGTGTACCCTTGTTGCCAAGAAGGCTAACGGCATTTTGGGCTCTGTAAGTAGGGGCATTGCCAGCAGATCAAGGGATGTGATCGTTCCCCTCTATTCAACATTGGTAAGGCCTCGTCTGGAGTACTGTGTCCAGTCTGGGGGCCCACACTACAAGAAGGATGTGGACAAATTGGAAAGAGTCCAGAGGAGGGCAACAAAAATGATTAGGGGGCTGGAGCACATGACTTACAAGCAGAGGCTGAGAGACCTGGGATTGTTTAGTCTACAGAAAAGAAGACTGAGGGGAGATTTGATAGCTGCTTTCAACTACCTGCAAGGGGGTTCCAAAGGGGATGGATCTAGACTGTTCTCAGTGGTACCAGGTAACAGAACAAGGAGTAATGGTCTCAAGTTGCAGAGGGGAAGGTTTAGGTTGGATATTAGGAAAAACGTTTTCACTAGGAGGGTGGTGAAGCACTGGAATGGGTCACCTAGGGAGGTGGTTGAATCTCTTCCTTAGAGGTTTTTAAGCTCTTTAAGCTGGGATGATTTAGTTGGGGTTAGTCCTGCTTTGAGCAGGGGGTTGAACTAGATACCTCCTGAGGTCCCTTCCAACCCTGATATTCAACTCGTGACTGTTGAGTTGGTCAGAGTTGAAGTCCCCAGTTTCCATTCACAACTCTGTCATGTCCTCTGCTTCTTTTTTTGCCTGATCCTTGGGTGGGATGTGTTGGCCGCTGCTGATCTCACTCAGAGCTTTGCTCTGGTCATAATGGTCACCTCTGGGTCTGACATGAACTGCGTGGATTATTGTAGAGGATCCAGCTTGAGCCAGGAGTCCCTGGACTTGCAGACGCTGGGCACAGAGCACTTAGCCAGGATGTGGCTCTTCTCTAGGCAGAGAAAAAAGCGTCTCTGTATGTTCCTGATGGCGATCGGTCCCTCACAAGACAGGCAGTGTTTGAATCCTGAGAGTTTGTATTCTACCATGAGCCTTGGTGGTTGCCGTGACGCCGCTCAGCCCTAGAAGAGGAAGCCGATCAGGTCTCGGAAGAGAGCAGTGGGTCAGAAATACCGCATGGATTCCATCCCGCTGCCCTGGCGGGAGCTCAGGGAAACACAGGCCTGCCCCTCATGTCCTTGATTGGGAGCATGAGCGAACACAGGGAGTCTGGTCAGCTCCAATAAACCCTGCGGTTCTAATACCGTCCAGTTTCACACAAGGATACACATGGACAACTTCTCACACAAGAACAAGGGGACAGAGCTGGAGAGAAAAAAGCTTTAAGAAAGAAAGTGTGATCAACAGAGACAGAAAGCAGCTGAGAGCTCAAGGAGGATAAGGATCAAGTGAAAGAGGCAGTGGAGTGACAGCTGAGGTTTTGGATTGAAAGGGAGTTTCTTACAATGGGGCAGATCAAAGCAGACCTGCACTGTGAGGGAAAGAACTGGAGCAGAGAGAGCGGTTAAGGAGGAGGAGAAGGGATGACAATGGTACCAGTTTGTTCAGGAGGTGGAGGAAATGGGCTCACTGGGGCAGGTGGAAGGACTGATCCACCACTCCTGCTGACACAACATTCCAGATGGCTGTGGTCTTCCGCTTTCTTTGAACACATTCCTTTTTGAAAGTTACAAACCTCAGGTACAAAGTCTGGTTTAATTTACAACAGAGAAAATCTCTGGCCCGTTAATGTTAATAGCCTGTCTCCAGGTTTACATTGTTGCATCACAGTGGACTTTGGCTCACCTAATTTTCAGCAAAGCCTGCATTATGCTTCTTTGTTTGGTAATGTCGCTTAGACTTTTAATTTGTTACAGCAATGATGTTTGTCACTAGCAAGAGATCATATGGAGTCTGATTCACATTCAGTGCAGGTATTTTGTGTGGAGAGCCAGAGAGGACAGTGTGTAAATTAGGCACATGACAACAAAGTATAACGCTCATTGCTCATCTACAGCTTTTTCCACAGAAAAAATATCAGAATGACAGTGCAAACAAAAAACAGAATCACTGGACGTACCTGAGATAGGTTCTTCCCCTCCTCACAGTTTACGCCTCCGATGAAGACCATGTTGGGCATCACGGGTCTGGAATACTCAAACACAAAGTCGTATCTCAGGAGCCATATGGAGCCATTTCTGTAAAGTGTTGGTAAGTGCACATCTCTCTGGAGAAACTTTGAAGCAATGTCTTGGTATTTGGTGTATAATTCCTTAAACAGTGGTGTCTCTAAAGAGCTAACTAGTAGGTTTATCACTCGCTGTGAAAAAGTCATGTGATCTGTGTAGCTGGTATAACATCTTGGGACATAGGAAACAGGGCTTGGAGATTTACAGATTGCATGCTCTAAACTGCATGGAAATCCACGAAAGAGATACACAGAAGCGATGGACAGATATTCTGCAAGAATCACCCCACACGGCAACGCTGGGTCTGTGAAGAGTGCATCAAATTTACTCTCTTCCAAGTATCGTATGATCTCTCTGTTCTGCAGGAGGCTGTCACAGTTGTAGAAGAACAAATTAATGATGTACATGTTGTTCCAGTATTCCGCAAGGGGCGTGTAAAAAAAAGGGACCTCAAGAAAGCGATAATGAGAAAACTTGGTAAAACTCTGGTCAAGCACTTCCTGGGTATAAGGCACAGCATATGTTTTCCTTGTGTAATACTCTGATTCTTTCAAGAGCAAATTAACTTCCGGAGCAAGCACTACTATTTCATGCCCTTTTTGGCTGAGCTTCTCCACTATTGCACGCATGCTGAGCCAGTGACTTCCTTCTTGGGGGATCACCAGCAGCCGCCCACCTTCCACAAACCCCCAGGGGAGTAAGAAAAGGAAAATCCTTGCAGCAAACAAGCAAAAAATGTGAAACAATGGAGCCATCTCAAAGCTGGAAGAGGATACTTTGTCTCCGCAGACCTTGCAAACTTCTTTTTATAGCTGAACTAACACAGCTCAGAGCTTACACAGCTTGCAACCTTATTTGAACTTAGGCACTCACATACTTTTAATCTCCTCTAAGCTTGCACAACAAAAACTTGGCAGCTCTAATGGAATGGTTCTACCTTTGGATCTAACAGCACCATTCCCATTCAAGGAACTTATCTTTATTTTGCTCATTAACTTAATGTTCATTTCGCTACACTGAGTTGCATAGGGCACCTCTGATCTCTGTTCATAGTCTGTGCCAGACAGTGTGAATCAGCATATTTCGTCATCCAGAAGTGTCTTCGTGGTCGTCAGTCATTCATAGACTAGATCAGCAAAAGTAGTGATCTGGTTTGTGCCTGTACAATGCAAAAAATCCCTAATGACCCTGTGTTGGCAGGAATTACTGTCTTCAAACAGTTGAGATTTTTAATTGCGTTGGAATGCTAGGCTCTTCTGCCCTTCATAAAGAACTGTCCACTTTGCAACAGGAATTGTATAGGCATCAGCTGTTGTGTTACTAAACTCCCTTTTCTGATTGTCTGTTGTGGCCAGGGCAAATACTAATACAGCCACAAGGCTGCACACAACACAATTGCATTCGGCTAGTACTGTGCCTTCAGGTCTGCACAAACCTGCAATGTGCCGTTAAAAATCCTGCCCAGCTTGGCCTGGTCTTCTCCACCCTCCGCGCCCCCACCCCTGGCGCCCTGCCGCGGGGGCAGGTGGCAAGGGGCAGGGGGCAGAAGCTTGGTCCTGCCGGCTCCCCTGCCTCTTCTCGCAGCTAGCTGGGTTCCCGCCCCCCCACCTCCATCCCTCCCTCGCTGCTGGCGGATCACGTGATGGCCCTTGTGAGGGAGGGGGACAAATGGAGCTGCAGCGTGTTCGCTGCTCCAGGCTGGCCGAGGCAGAGAAGAAACGGGGGCAGGGCAGGGAAAAGGGGTGGAATCAGGGCATATCCTCTCCAGCCCCCTGCCATGAGCCACACACCTAGCCCTCTGCCCTGAGCCCTGCACACACACCCAGGCCCCTGCCCTGCACCCCTACACATACCCCCAGGTCTCTGCTCTGACCCCTGTACCCCCCACACACACACCCAGCCCTCTGCTTGATTCCTTCACCCTCCTCAATGACCCCAGCCCTGACTCTGGCACCCCCACATATACCCAGGCCCCCCACACCCCGTGCACCCCCCACATTCTGACTCTTGCACCCCCCACATCCTCACCCCCACCCTGAGCACAAAATGCAATCTCCTGCACACACACACCCATGCCCACCTGCACCCCTCGCACCAAATGGGAGCTGCCCAGGTAAGCGCTCCACACCCAAACCTACTGCCCCAACCCTGAGCCCCCTCCCTCATTCTAGCTCCTGGCCAGACCCTACACCCCAACCCCCAGCCTGCTCCTTCACCCCCAGCCCTGTGCTCAGTGCACTCCCACCCTCAGCTCAGTGCGGAGAGAGAGGAAGAGAATGGGCCAGAACCAGGGAGAAGGTAGGTACCCATTCTGTGTGGGCAGGGTCGGGACCCCAGACCAGCAGCGGGCTGAGCGGGTCTGGCAGCCGGGATCCTGACTGGCAGGAGCCAGTGGATGGAGCCCCTGAGGGGCAGTGGGCTGAACCGCTCAGCCCACTGCCGGTCAGGGGTCCCGGCTGCCGGCCCCACTCAGCCCACTGCCGGTCTGGGGTCCCGGCTGCCGGACCCACTCAACCCACTGCCGGTCTGGGGTCTCAGCCACTGGTCCTGCTCAGCCCACTGCTGGTCAGGAGTCCCAGCTGCCGGCCCCGCTCAGCCCACTGCTGGTCAGGAGTCCCGGCTGCCGGCCCCGCTCAGCCCACTGCCAGTCTGGGGTCCCGGCTGCCGGACCCACTCAACCCACTGCCGGTCTGGGGTCTCAGCCACTGGCCCCACTCGGCCCACTGCCGGTCAGAGGTCCCGGCCACCGGCCCCACTCAGCCTGCTGCCGGTCTGGGGTTCTGGCTACCGGCCCCATGCCATCTGGGGTCCCGTCCGCAGGCCTAGGTGAACAGAACCCCAGACCAGCAGCGGGTCGAGCCGGCCGGGGGCGTAAGAGCATCATTTGAATTTAATTTTAAATGCAGCTTCTTAAACATTTTGAAAACCTTGTTTATTTTACAATACAACAATAGTTTAGTTTTATAATATACAGACTTAGAGAGAGAGAGACCTTCTAAAAAACATTAACATGTATAACCGCCACGTGAAACCTTCAATTCGAGTGAATAAGTGAAGACTCGGCACACCACCTCGGAAAGGCTGCCGATCTCTGCTCTAGCAGATCTAGTTTGAGCCAAGCACCCCCGGACTGGCAGCTCCTGGAAGAAAAGGTTTTGGCCCAGAGCACTTAGCCAGGATGTGGCTCTCCCCGGGTAGAGAGGATAGCGTCCCTGTCTGTTCTCGGCCCATCACAGGACGGGCAGCTTTGAAATCCGGGTTGCGCTATGAGGCTTGGTGGCTGGCATCCACCGCCTCACCCCGCTGCACAGAGGGTCACTGTTATCTTTTTCTTTTCTGGGGGTGGGGCGGGGGAACCACTCTGAGCCGAGAGGGAGAAGATAGTATTTCTTTGCTACGTTCATCGCACAAGCGCTGTATCAAAGTCCCTACAGAGAGCAGCGGCCAGAGGCTCCCTGCTAATCCCATTCACTGCCACCGGCAGCAAGAGGGAACGGATGGAGGGATGGGGCTGCCTTTTATGTCCTTCCACGGCAGGGTGAGGAGCCTTTTGGGCCCCAACGCCCTCTGTTACTGAGTGGGCTGCCGCTGCTCCCCAGCTCCAATCATGCGTCGGCCTGCCCAGTCTCAGGGCTCTTCATTCTTTTATAACTCGGGTTAAACAAAAGGCAGTCTTAAGTCAATACCCGGCCCACAGGTTTCAGGGCCAAGGGTCTCTGGCAGTCTAACTCCTGGAATATTCTTTGCCTCCACCAGCTCTGTACCCTGGTTGCAGCTACAGCTGTGTGGTTCCTTCCTTAAGCCCCTTGCTCCAGATACCCACCACAGGAGTTAATGCCACTCCAGCGTGGCTTCACTCCCCCAGGCTCAGCATGTCTCAGTCCTTTCTCCCCAGCTCACCATGAGCAGCCCTTTATAGCTCCCAATGTAGTCCTATTTAATTATGCAAATTAGGCCCACCTACACCAGTCCAGGGGAACTGGGCTCACGCTACCCACAGAGACCAACTATCCTGTGACAGCCTCCAGTCTCACACTGGGATACACACGGACACCTCACACAAGAACAAGGAGACAGTAAAGCAGAGAACAAAGCTTCAAGAAAGAAAGTGTGATCAATGGAGACAGAAAGCAGATGAGAGCTCAAGGAGGATTAGGATCAAGGGAAAGTCCAGGGATCTGGCTAGGAAGAGGTCACTGGAGACTTTGGAGAGAACAGTTTCAGTGGAGTGACTGGAGACGTTTAAAATTAAACTGGAAGAAAGGAACTTGACCTTGTGAAAGGAAGAGGCAGTGGAGTGACCGGTGAGGAGGGAGTTGGATTGAAAGGGAGTTTCTTACGAGGGGGCAGACTAAAGCAGACCTGCATTGTGAGGGAAAGAACTGGAGCAGAGAGAGCGGTTAAGGAGGAGGAGAAGGGATGACAATGGTACCAGTTTGTTCAGGAGGTGGAGGAAATGGGCTCACTGGGGCAGGTAGAAGGACTGACCCACCACTCCTGCTGACACAACATTCCAGATGGCTGTGGTCTTCTTCCACTTTCTTTGAACACGTTCCTTTTTGAAAGTTACAAATGCCAGGTACAAAAATCTGGTTTAATTTACAACAGAGAAAATCTCTGGTCCGTTAATGTCAATGGCCTGTCTCGAGGTTTACATTGCTGCAACACAGTGGACTTTGGCTCACATACTTTTTAATAAATACTGAATTATGGTTCTTTCTTTGGTAATAATGCTTAGCCTTTTAATTTATGTGAGGGCAATACAGTTTGTCACTAGCAAGAGAAATCATTTGAAGCCTGATTCACTTTCAGTGCAGGCAGCATTCTATATTGTGTTTTGTGTGGGGAGCCAGGGAGGAGGGTATGTAAATTAGGCACATTACAATGAGGTATAATGCTCATTGCTAACCTACAGCTTTTTCCACAGAAAAAATATGAAAATGAAAGTGCAAACACAAAACAGAATCACTGGACATACCTGAGGTAGGTTCTTCCCCTCCTCACAGTTTATGCCTCCAATGAAGACCATGTTGGGCATCACGGGTCTGGGATACTCAAACACAAAGTCGTATCTTAGGAGCCATATGGAGCCATTTCTGTAAAGTGTTGGTAAGTGCACATCTCTCTGGAGAAACTCTGAAGCAAGGTCTTGGTATTTGGTGTACAAATCCTTAAACAGCGGTGTCTCTATGGAGTTAACAAGCAGGTTCAACACTCGCTGGTTAAATGTCATGTGATCAGTGTAGCTGGTATAACATCTTGGGACATAGGAAACAGCGGTTGGAGATTTACAGATTGCATGCTCTAAACTGCATGGAAATCCACGAAAGAGAAACACAGAAGCGATGGACAGATATTCTGCAAGAATCACCCCACAGGGCAGTGTTGGGTCTAGAGTGACCAAAGAGCAAGTGTGAAAACTCCGGATGGGGTGGGGAGTAATACGACCCTATATAAGAAAAAGACCCAAAAATCAGGACTGTCCCTATGAAATGGGGACGTTTGGTCATCCTAGCTGGGTCTGTGAAGAGTGCATCAAATTTACTCTCTTCCAAGTATCGTATGATCTCTCTGTTCTGCAGGAGGCTGTCACAGTTGTAGAAGAACAAATTAATGATGTACATGTTGTTCCAGTATTCCGCAAGGGGTGTGTAAAAAAAAAAAAGGGACCTCATGAAAGCAATATTTAGAAAACTTGGTAAAACTCTGGTCAAGCACTTCCTGGGTATAAGGCACAGCATATGTTTTCCTTGTGTAACGCTTTGATTCTTTCAAGAGCAAGTTAACTTCCGGAGCAAGCACTAATATTTCATGCCCTTTTTGGCTGAGCTTCTCCATATTGCACGCATGCTGAGTCAGTGACTTCCTTCTTGGGGGATCACCAGCAGGCACCCACCTTCCACAAACCCCCAGGAGAGTAAGAAAAGAAAAATCCCCACAGCAAACGAGTAAAATTTAGGAAACAATGGAGCCATCTCAAAGCTGGAAGATGCCTTGTCTCTACAGATGTTGAAAACTACTTTTTGTAGCTGATCTAACACTGCCCGGAGTTTACACTGCTTGCAACCTTATTTGAACTTACTGTCTCATCTATTTTTACTGCCTCATATATTGACTTGGCACAACAAAACCTTTCCTCTTCTACCATTCCCATTCGAGGAACATATCTTTGTTTTATTATCTTAACATCAACAAATGCACGTTGAATTTCAATAACCACCTCTCCCTACTCCAAGTCCATGCCAGTCAGTCTGAGTCAGCACATTTTATCGCGCAGAGGCCTCTTTTTAGTTATAGGTCATTCACATCCTAAACCAACAAAGGTCATGAACATAAAAACATAAGACCGGCCATAACAGGATGTAACCACTGATCCATCTAGCCCAGTGTCCTGTCTCCAACAGTGGCCAATGCTAGATGCTTCAAAGAAAATAAAGAGAACAGGCCAATCATCAAGTGACCCATCCCCTGTCATCCAGTCCCTTGTCGGTACCTTTTCCATTTCTAATGTATCTTTTTTGAGAAATGCCGGAGCCCCGGGGTACCAGTGGCAGCCGGGGGCTCCAGCGACGATTTAATGGGCCAGGGACTCCTGGGTGCCGGTACCACAGTGAAGCTCCGGGCTGTGGAAAAAAAAACTGGGTTTGATGAAACCCCATTTTTGTGTGGAAAAAAAACTCCCCAGCTTTACCTACAAGTAAAGACTCAATGCAAAGATGAAGGTAGTGCTCTCTTTTCAGCAGTGGAATTTTAGGAGCCAAACTGGGCCACATTTGACCATATCTGGATAAATCTGTTTCACAGCTTTCATAACTCCATTTTGAGTGAAGTTCATCTGTTTCTGAACTTTAAGTAGTTCATGAACTTCCACCAGAGTTTATCTTTAATCACCAGATAAGTTAATGAATGTGAGATGACCCATGTAAAGTTCATGTAGATGCAGAATATTCATCATCCTGACTCTTAAACTCAAATGTCAAAGACAAAAATGCAACTAGAACTTTGAACTATGGCAAACTAGCTGGAAGCAGAATCTGTGAAATCTTTCATTTGGGTTTTATAATATTACTTTTGGAAACCAGGCAATAAAGATAGAACATACTATATGTAAATTAAATGAATAATAATTCTCATCTGGTAAATTAACACAGTTTCACTAAAGCAACGGAGTTACACTGTTGTACCCCAGATGAGGATCTGGCTCCATATTTCAAGAAAAGAGAGAGCATTAAAGTAGTATTGCTACATTGTGCCACACTCAGGAAACAATGGAAGGGCTGAAAAATGCTAGGATTGTCCATTTCTGGAGCTGTCGTCTGTGCGATCACCTTACTTGGGCCTGCCCGATCTAACAGGAGTCATGACCCTCCAAGTTCAGAAGCGTTCACAGATCTTCATGATTTGTGTGTGGATTTTGCTTGGAGCCCCAGTGTCTATATACAATTCCTCAGGCCAGCCTCCACTCTGGCAACATAGCTCCCACATTGCTACAAGGAAAGGGTATCACAGCTAGACAGGTCACTTGTTCTTTTCTAAGGTGGACAGTCCTTCTTTTCTAAGATTTGTCTCTGTCTGACTAAACTAGACATGGGTTTCTCCTGCACAATGAACTGGAGATGCCATTTTGAAGAGCACACCATCCTCCCCACAGCGGTGTGACTCTGTATGCGCGGTGGAGAAGGGGTCACGTGGTGTGGCAGGCCCACACCATTCCTGAATGTACCGGAATGGCCGGTATTCAGGGTGTGCGGCATTGCCACCTTATTCACAGCGCAGAGTGGGAAGTGGTGTAACAATGCAGACCTTCAGCTTTATCATGTACCTGAATATCCCTGCAGGATTCAAGAATTATGTTCTTTCATCAAGCTCTGCCTGCTCCCTGCCTAGTCATGCCACCACTAGGTCCATGGACCCCCATGCCCATGATGCATCTGCAGAAGGTCTTATATGAGATTAGAAGAACTGTTCTCTCGCTGCATCATTTCAGGGAGTTCCCTGGAGTTTTTTATCCACTGTTTGTATTAAGGCTGGGCTCATAAGAACCGATATTTGAAGAACTCTGGAGTTCATGAACAATTATTAAATTATAATCCTATTGCTATGTTCATGACACTAGGGTGACCAGGGTCCTGATTTTATAAGGACATCTCAATACTCGGGGCTTTTTCTTATATAGATGCCTATTACCCTCACCCTCCCCGCCCTCACCCGCTGTCCCAATTTTTCACACTTGCCATCTGGTCATCCTACACGGCACACACGCAGAATAGTTTGAGTATTTTGTGGTTTTATATTACTGGAAGGTTGCAAGATAACACTACTTTATTTAGCTTGTCTCTCTCACCAACAGAAGTTGAGCCAATAAAAGATATTATCTCCCTGTAACAGCGCTGTTTCTGGTGGGACCCCGCTGAGAGTGTCAGTTCAGAACAAATTGCTTAAAACAGGGCAGTTACAGCCCAAAGCTGGGTTTCTCCACCTCTAAGGAAACCAAACCAGCCACCCAGAGAAGACTTCGGTTTTACCCTGCTGGCTAAACCACAAGTCACACAAGCAATTCCCTTAGGCACTCCAGTTTCCCAATATCACCACCATCAGCCCCTCGTTATAGGGACAAACGGTTATGAAAACCAATAAAAGAAAAAGGCTCTCCCAATCTCAAAGGACCAGACCCAGGTCAATATACAAATCAGATCTTACCCACAAATCACGCTGTTGCCGATCCTTTAGAGTCTAAAATCTAAAGGTTTATTCATAAAGGGGAAAAGATATAGGTGCCAGCTAGAATGGTTAAATGGAATCAATTACATACAGTAATGGCAAAGTTCTTGGATCAGGCTTGCATCAGAGGTAGAATAAACTGCAAATTCAAATCAAGTCTCTGGAGTACAAACATCCACAACTGGGATGGGTCCTTCAGTCCTTTGCTGAAAGCTTCTGTTTGTAGCAAAAATTCCTCCAGAGTAAAATAAGCTGATTAATGTTCTTACTAAGGCTCCTTAGAAACCAAGCAAGTATACAGCCAATATTCATAACTTTGAACACACAAATGATACATGCATACAGACAGCATAATCATAGCCAGCAAAGCACAACCTGGTCTTAGACACCTTATATGACCCCCTTTACAAAAGATTTGTTGCCACTACTGGACCTTGGTTGCAACAATGATCTATACGGTCCAAGTTCATGTCAATAACATCACACTCCTCCACCTTGGTAAAGTTACTGAAATATTTTATAGAGACAGACACTACAGGACATCTGGAAACACAATACATTTGCTGTTGCTTTGTGTCAGAGAACAGATGTCCAATTCCACCTACTGATCTACAACATGCAAAAATTATTCCAGATTTTAAAAAATACTGCAGAACAAACATCAGAAAATTTGTCTGATAAAGGAAACACAAAGGATAAAAATTTAATCTTAACTAACTTTGCTCATCTTTGTATCTCTAAAAATTGACTCTTCCAGGCTATCTTCCAACTCAAATTGACATTTAACTTTCATCGTGATCTACAAAGTAACATGGATATTCTATGATGGAAAACATATGATGCATGCAAGTAACCAAACAATGTTATGATGTTTGAGAGAAGAATAAAAACCAGAAGAGATTCTAAGATTTTTTTTGAACTTTTGTTAAACTGATGAATCTTAACCCTGAAATTATACAGATGAACCTAGAACTATATTTCAGGACTGTACTGAGGACAAGTTCAGTTTTAGAACTTGCAGAAAGTCAGGGTCCTTTTTCTCCTTGATAAGCTTAGAGAAATCTTAGGAATTTAACTGGAAGTTATGTGCCCATGCCAAAAGAAGTATGAATTCCATATCAATCTGTGGAAAGAATCTGCCAGAGAATAGTTACATAATTCCCCCAAAGCAGTCAGTGCCACTAAACGTTCATATACTATTTACTCACATTTCATTCATGTCATTTAAAAGCACTTCAGAGCAAACACTGAAGAGGAAAAAAGAATACCATACCTCATGCAGACCTTTTCTCTCACCACAGTTTATGCCTCCAATGAAGACCATGTTGGGCATCACTGGTCTGGGATACTCAAACACAAAGTCATATCTCATCAGCCAAATGGTTGTAGAACTCAGAAGGTCCAAGAATGTCACATCTCTTTGCAGAACCTCAGAGGCGAAGCTTAAACCGTGTGCATAGAAACCATTGCAATAGAACAATTCTACAGAGTCAACTAAAACATTTTTCAATCGCTGGAAGAATGTCATGTAGTCAGAGCTCATTGTAAAAATTCTTGGGACATAAGAGAGAGGATCTGGACATTGATTTGCTTTGTAATGGAAATTGCACGGTAATCCTCGCATGAAGAACACAGATGGGAGTGAAAAATAGTTAGCAATTATTGCTCCACAAAGAGAAATGGGATCTGTGAGGAGAGCATCAAAGTCACTTTGTTTCAGATATTGCATCAGTTCCTTGTGGTTAAATAAACTCTTACATTGACTGAATAGCAGATTGAAAGTTGTTACTGAAGACTTATATATTGATAGGACATTAAATGGAAATGGTTGTCCAGTTAGGTGAGCATCAATATATGTCTGTAAGCTTCCATCTAGATCTTCCTTTGTATAAGATACTGGATATGTTTTCACTGTATAGTTCTCTGTTATTCCCAACTGCCAACTTACTTGAGGTATAACAAGCACCACCTCGTGTCCTCTCTGACTGAGGTTTTCCACTACTTGACGCATGCTGAGCCAGTGGCTTCCATCCATGGGCACAACCACCAACTTCCCACCTTGTGAAAAGCCAGCGGTCATCAGGAGAAGCATCCATGCAGCATACTGATGGCAAAGGAGAAGGGCAGTCACCATCTTCCTGTTGGAACTCAAAACCTGAACAAACCTTCCTTCTTGAAGAGAACACAAATTTCACGAGCAAACACAAAGATTTATAACTGTTGGCTTCTGCTGTATTCTCTGTGTCATCTAGTTAATGATTATTAGATCTAGTTTGTCTCCAGATAATGATGGTCAGAGGAGATTGTAAAGCTGTTAGAGGGAGGGCTAAGTTGACCTTATGAATGATCACAGAAGTATAAGTTTGGAAACATTTCTGGTATTTGCATCAAAGTACCCATGGAGGTATTTGCACGTAGATTCTGAGTTCAGTGGAGTTCAGCCAGGGAAGAATTTGGCCCCTAGTGTTTAAGGCAGTGGTTCTCGCATATTTTAGCATAAACAGCCCCACTTTCAGCAAGGCAAACCATTTCAGGACCCACCTTCAAGTGTGCTGAAGACACTATTCATACATAGCCAGTACTAATGAAATATACAATTATAATAGCTGTTGCTCTGAATCATTTCAAGAGATGAATTAACACGTTGCTAACATGTAGCTCTGGAAAATTTGATCCAAACTGAAATTAGAGTGACCTGCGAATCCCTGCGGGGGTGAGGGTCTGGAGGCATTTCAAGGGCAGGGATGGGATGCCAAGTGAAGTTCCCAACCTATTCCCCTCGAAAGTATATCTCCTGAGGGCTTTGCTTATACAGGCTATGAACAGCCAATAGCTGCTGTTTTCTCCTCCTGAACAGCTCTGGGCTGGGCTGGGGACCACAGGGAGATTGGAGTAAAGGAGGAGAGAATCTTTCTGCCCTCATTACTACTAGCACCATTGCAACCCACGGGATCTCGTGAGGAATCACTGCAGCCATGATGGATGCATGAGGGAGATGGTTGTCGTAGCTGCAGAAAATCTAACGGAAAACCCCAGGCAGTTGTAGTAAGATGAGGCCCTGAAACATGACCCTGGTATCAGAGACCCAGCATAAGACCTAAGCTAAAGTAATGGTCAAGACTTTGCTAATATAAAGCAAAGTTAAGATGTGAGCTAGAGGCGGGCCCTGCTCACAGAAGCTGGCAAAAATGGGCTGAAGATGCAAAAGTACACAAACCTACGAGGTACCAGAACACTTGTACATTCCATACAGATAACAAGGAACAGGCTGACCGGTCCTAAAGACAGGGACCAAAGGGTAATATGATAGATAGAGTTGTTTTGCTTGAACCAACGTGTACAAGGTGAGAGGGACACCTTACTACGTAGAGGGGCTGCACCTCAGTATGTCAGGAGTGATGTGTAACTTGTTTGTACCTGTGTATAAGGACACAGAGCTGGGGCGGTGTCTTTGTCGGGCCAAGGGGGCAGTGGAGAGTCCTGACACTGACCGAGCCGGTCTATTGTCAGGGGTCACAAATTCGTAGTATGTCCTGTAGAGTCTATGGGAAACTATCACTGTGCTTTGTTTGACAGTAAACCTGGCCCAGGTGCCTTCGTACCTTACTAGAGTCTGTGGTTATTGGGGGTTCTCTTGGGTCTGCTGTGTCAGGTATCTGCGCAGAGCTGGGGCAGCACACAGAGGGAACACGCATGCAGCCGACTGATATCTTCATCGAACAAGAGCAGAGCCCCACACTGGTAGCTACTGACAACACCCTGAACTGCTGCTATTTTAAGGGTAGGGTAGAACACGCAGGGGTAACGGGGTGGGTGGAGGAGCTGGGAGGCCCAGGGTCCCCTGTGCTAGCAGGAGAGCAGCAAATAGGTAGGGGCAGCGTGGGTGATAGGAAGAGTAAGCATGATTTTAAGGGAAGGAGAATTGTTTTGCTGGTGCAGTATTGCTTAGGGGGATGGGGTCTAGTAATGGAAGTAGTATTGCTTGACGCGGGTGGGGGGCGTATTTTGATTTTGGGAGGAGAGAGAGTTTGGCAGCAAATCATCTTTTCTGCTTCAATTATGAATTGATCATAGTAAAAACTGTGTGACCAGATGTCCGGCTTTTATAAGGACAGTCCCGATTTTGGGTTTTTTTTCTTAAACAATCTTCTATTAGCCCTCCCCTATTCCCACCTTCTGTCCCGATTTTTCACACTTGCCATCTGGTCACCCTAGTAAAAAATAACACAGGTTCGCCAAACCTACTAATTATAGCTCATTGACATTTCATATACTGGCTGCAGTTGAAGATTTTTTTAAAAGGTTAATTATAATTTTTGCTGTTATCCTTTATAATTGAAATCTGTTCTTCAGTGGAGGTTGACAAATAATGTTTCTCTATAAAGACTTTCATATGGCTGTGTTGTCCTATTGCTCTCAATAAAATGAGGCTGAAAGGGTCCTTAACTAAGCCCTCTTTGAGAATGGGCACTGCCTCCCATTGTTCCTGATGTTGTCAGTAGCTACCGCTGTGGTGCTCTGCTCTTGTTCAATGATGATAACAGTCGGCTGCGTGCGTGTTCCCTCCGTGTGCTGGGAACCAGGGTTCATGTTTCAGGGCCTCATCTTACTACACCTAAGAGGAGTGATGCCATCCAAGCTCTCCTTGGGAAAGATAGTGGCTCCTGACAGCAGAAGGTGATGCATTCCACAGGCTTGTTTTTATTAAATTATCTGCCATTAAGTGGTGCAGTGCTCCATTAATGGTCTTCAATTTATTTCACTCCCCCAACAGTAAATAAGAGCATAAGAAAGGCCATACTGGGTCAGACCAAAGGTCCATCTAGCCCAGTATCCCGTCTACCGACAGTGGTCAATGCCTGGTGCCCCGGAGGGAGTGAACCTAACAGGTAATGATCAAGTGATCTCTCTCCTGCCATCCATCTTCCCCCTCTGACAAACAGAGGCTAGGGACACCATTCCTTACCCAGCCTGGCTAATAGCCATTAATGGATTTAACTCCATGAATTTATCCAGTTCTCTTTTAAACCCTGTTATAGTCCTAGCCTTCACAGCCTCCTTAGGCAAGGAATTCCACAGGTTGACTGTGCGCTGTGTGAAGAAGAACTTCCTTTTATTTCTTTTAAACCTGCTCCTCACTAATTTTAATAGGTGGCCCCTAGTTCTTCTATTATGGGAACAAGTAAATAACTTTTCCTTATTCACTTTCTCTACACCACTCATAATTTTATAAACCTCTATCATATCCCCCCTTAGTCTCCTCTTTTCCAAGCTAAAAAGTCCTAGTGTCTTTAATCTCTCCTCATATGGGACCTGTTCCAATCCCCTAATCATTTTAGTTGCCCTTCTCTGAACCTTTTCTAATGCCAGTATATCCTTTTTGAGATGAGGAGACCACATTTGTACCCAGTATTCAAGATGTGGGTGCACCATGGATTTGTATAAGGGCAATAAGATACTCTCCGTCTTATTCTCTATTCCTTTTTTAATGATTCCTAACATCCTGTTTGCTTTTTTGACTGCCGCTGCACACTGCATGGACATCTTCAGAGAACTATCCCCGATGACTCCAAGATCTTTTTCCTGATTAGTTGTATCTAAATTAGCCCCCATTATATGGTATGTATAGTTGGGGTTATTTTTTCCAAAGTGCATTACTTTACATTTATCCACATAAAATTTCATTTGCCATTTTGTTGCCCAATCATTTAGTTTTGTGAGATCTTTTTGAAGTTCTTCACAGTCTGCTTGGGTCTTAACTATTTTGAGCAGTTTAGTATCATCTGCAAACTTTGCCACCTCACTGTTTACCCCTTCCTCGAAGGATGAGATAATTTTAAGATAGGTTTTTCCCTAATCCCTTTAGCAATGTGAGCCTGGGTAAGGGAGACTAATCCAATGCAGTATAGTTTTAAAGAGGCCACTGGACCATTTTCCAAATGCAGGCTCGGAATTTCTGGCACAGAGACTTGAAGGCTTGCAAGAATAACATCCCAATCCACACTCAAAAAGTATGAAAGTGACAGAGGGAGAGCCCCATTTTGGTTCAACAAAAGTATTTTCCATGCATTGTGGATTGTTTTGGAATAGCCCTTGCTAGTAAATCGAAGATTCTACACTGCAATCTCTTTCAGCATTATAACCTCATTGGAACAGGGATCATCTTTTTTTCTGCATTTTATACAGCACAGATCACATTGTCAGCAACTGATTATTGCCAACCCCATGCACTGAAAAATTACGAGACAGGTGTCCCAACATCATGAGCTTGGATTAAAAAACATTATTTAAAAATAAATGAACACGGTGTGTTTTTATTTGTCTTCTGGTATATTTACTTCTCACTTTCAAGCTCTGTCTCCAACCTCGAGTGCTAAAAAACTCTCCCACGGCTTTTTTTGGGGTGGGAGATGAGATTCTACTGCAACCTCCCAACTCCAGGAACTGAGTCCTTAAGAAAATCAAATATTCCAAGACCCACAATAACAGTGCAGGACTTGGCCACACCTGTGTCTGATACGTACTGAACTAGTTTCAACAACTGGGGGAGAGACAGACCCAGGGCCTATGGGAATTTGTTTAGGGAATACTTATAAGGGTTTCTGTGTGGGGATGGTGGGTGCCTGCCCTGTGATGAGAAGAGATGGGTGGCACTTTATGAGTCTTTGTACCACATGTTTGGACATTTTTCCCCATAAGATTAAGTCTCACAGAGAAATTGCCTCTCTCTACAGAGACTACATCTCCCAGAAGGCCTTGCGGCAACACTCCGCCTCAACTACACTTCCCAGAGGGCGTTGCGCCCGCCACTTCCGGTCACATGCCGCGACCGAGACTGCTGCGGGCCCACCCCCAGCTTTCCTAGGGAAATGCTGCTGACTCCAACCGGCGCGTGGCCTGGTGGCTTGTGGGAGTTGTAGTCCGGGCTGCGGGAGGCGGCGGGGCGTGCTCCCAGGGAAAGACTCCAAGTCCCATCGGGCCCCGCGGGAACCGGCCACCACGGAGCCAAAACAACTATGGCGGCGGCGGCGAGCTGGCGGTGGCGCCGGTGTCAGCGCAGGCGGGGCGCCGCGTCCCGCCCGTGAGCGGTGAGCGGGGCTGGGGACCTCCCCGGCGCGGGGGGGGAGGGCCTGTGGTGCGCTCAGGCACCGGGGCTCCGCTGGGCCCCTACGTGACGCCCCGTCGCGCGGATTTGGGGAGGGGGCGGGGGCAGTTGGCGGCGGGACGTTGCTGTCCCCACGCGCTGGTTTCGGTTGATACTGTTCGTTATTCGGTTACAGGTCTGTGCACGGACCCGCTTGTTTTGGAAGAAGTGCCTGTTTTCCCCAAAATCAAAACAGGGTGTTTTTATTCCAAAAGAAGCGTCCACGTACAGACTTGCAGCTGAACAGCAAAGGGGCCAGTAAAAGCTGGTATTTTGGTGCACGTTTGTGTACAGACAAAGATTTTGTCGCTAAGACTGAATAAAATTACAAAATGTCCAGGAACCGAAATCTGTGGACATTAAAAAGTACAAAAACCATAAAAAAACTTCAAAATTATTTTGTTTTATAGCTGAAAGTTGGTATCTTTGTGATTTATGGTAGATTAGATAGATTGGATGTGTCAGTGATTTCAGTGGTGACTAAGGCTGAGAATTTTTGAAAACACTATGCTCAAGAGTCAATTAGTGTGTACTGCATAACCAATTAATATTGCAGTTTTTGTGCTAAATGGTGATTTTTGTTGGATTTCTGAAGGACTATAGTGTGACTTCACAATGTTTGGAGACTTATTTGAAGAGGACTTTTCCTTTGTGTCAAATGATCAATGTGGTAAAGGGAAGAAATCAAAGTCCAAAGTTACCGAGCCTCCCGCTTCAAGGGAGTTCACCAAATTAAGCGGTATCAAAAATCAGGGTGGGACCTGCTACCTCAATTCCCTTCTCCAGACTTTGCATTTCACGCCAGAATTTAGAGGTACTGTATCTTAAAATTTAACTTTCTAAAGTAACTTTAAAATTAACCATGTAGTTTAACAATTATAGTAGTGCCCAAGGGCCAACCAAGAGTGGGGCCCCATTGGGCCAGCCACTGCACAAACACAGAAAAGCAGACAGTCCTTGCCCCCAAACAGCTGTCAAGCTAAATAGACCAGACAGACCTAAAGTGGAGGGAGGAATAGAACACACCAGCAGAGTGAAAGATGTGATAGCAGCAAACACTGTGTTCCATGCTTTCCCCCTTCTATGGGGTGGGGACTCATTTAAGAGGGGACATACTGAATAAAAGAAATTTTCAGACAAATAAACTAAAATATGATGATTATGAATGTGAAGCTTCTTTGTTTTAAAGTCATGTTTCCTTTTCCATTACAGAAGCACTGTTTTCCCTAGGCCCTGAAGAACTTGGTTCTCTGGAAGATATCAATAAACCTGATGTAAAGGTGTTAAAATCTACTCTTACTATCCTCTGCTGTAGGTTGATTCGGAAAAGTGAGGATTTGAATCAAGAGGGAATACAATTTTTGACCGTAGTGGGAAATATAATAACTTATGTGAAGCCAAGAATTTGGTTTGTGAGTGCATTCTGTTTTGTGCACTGTTAAAAGCCAGTGCAGCAGTTATTTTGCAATAACATTATAGGTCTTGTTCCAATGGCAAAAATCGAATCCAATGGCAAAAATCCTTCTGACTTCAGTCGGAGCAAAAACAGGCCCAAAACTTGTACAGTAATAAATAAAGCTCCAATTTCGTGACTACGTGTTTGTGGGACTACTGCATTCTTCTGGAGCCTCACAGATGTAGTGGTCTACCTATGCACAAGGCATTACAGGATGTGCCTAATATTTATTTTAAAAATGCTTACTAGCATTGGAACACAGATTTTGTTTCTGTATTCTCTGTTTAAAGTGATAGAAGCAAGTTGCTGGTGAAGTGAGTTTTCTTTGTAAATCAAAGCTACAATAGGTAGCTGTCTTAGCTATGATTTAATTAAATCTCCTAAAGCCATGTTCTTTTGTTTTTTTGCGATACTAAAATGTTACTGTTTATAATACGATAGATTAAATTTAGGTTAATGGTTTTTCTTTCTGTATATTTGTTTACCACCATTGACATAATGAATTTTAATTTCTCAGAGATACTTAATTGAGAAGGATGAACAATTATGTAGATTTTGGAAAGATGTATCCATGTTTATAGAATTGTGAAGTAGGCCAAGTTATAATTAGAACGTAAGAGCTACTTGGTTGATGCGAATCAGAGGGGTAGCCGTGTTAGTCTGGAATTGCAGAAGTGACAGAGAGTCCTGTGGCACCTTAAAGACTAACTAAAATTTTTTTAGAGCATAAGCTTTCGTGGGCTAATACCCACTTCGTCGGATGCATGCCTTGGTTGATGGTGTTTTATTTTCACTTCTGTGCTAAATCCTAATTCATTTTATTTAAAATACTGGTTTTAAAGTTGCTTCCTAAAACTTTTTTTTTTTTTTTAACATGTAGGTTCGAATAATTCCATTACAGTTACAACGATTATTTGCTCAGCTTTTGCTCTTAGATCAGCAGGCTGCGTCTACAGCAGACCTCACTGAGAGCTTTGGATGGAACAGTAAGGAGGTACAGTATGGTGTATGTAAGGCTACAGGTTGTAAGAGTTTCTTCCAAAAGAGCATGAGAATGACTCTTGGAGATTTGAAATATTTTGACACGTGAGAAAGTTTCTTAGAATTTTTCAAGATGGGGAAATATGTTTTTAATTTGGCAAATATTATTCTTTTTTTGTTTGCATCCCCACTGAAAGCACATATTGACTATTTCCTATGCAGAACAAGAAAATGGGGTCTCTGCAGATATAAAATGTATTTTTAAAATATTTCTGTCGTTTTTCATTTTTTGCAGCAATGCTGTTTCCCTGATGACTTAAGGCTCCAAGTCCTTGAAATAATTAGGCACATACTTTACGAAAGGGAATAGTCCCTCTGAGTTCAGTGGGAGTAGAGTGTGTGATGTGAACTGTGTTATGCATGCTTATAGCAGAAATATTGGAAGTAAAGGCTGGAAAGACGTGGGGATGGGGTGGGGGGAACAAACTTAAGTCAGCATAGTAATCCTCTTTTGGTAGTGGGCAAACCTCACATTGTTTTCTTGTAAAGCTTTTGTTATGTCTCTAATGTAATTTTTGATTATTGCTTTTAGAAAATACTTAAGTCATCATAATATGAAAAGCAGCAGACTGTACTGATAAACCCTTTCTTAAAAAAGTGTCCTATGTTGTCTTGCAGGAGATGAGACAACATGATGTTCAGGAATTAAATCGGATTCTGTTCAGTGCTTTGGAAACTTCCCTTGTGGGGACTTCTGGCCATGACCTTATTAATCGGTTGTACCATGGCACTGTTGTTAACCAGATTGTTTGTAAGGAGTGCAAGAATGTCAGTGAGAGACAGGTAAATTCCTAGGCATGTTCCAGGATAGCTTTGTGTGTGTGTTTAATAGCATAGCTTGTTGGCAACTTGTTACGGTTTATTGAAATGTAAAAAATTTTCTGTATGTGTAAATGTTTGCTTAACCCCCCAAAATATTCCAAGCTAATTAAATATTTTGACCATTCAAATAATCAATTTATTGGAACTATGCAGCTTTTATGGGTTAGGACTGCAGACCTCTAAACACATGGGAAATACTCAAGGCTTATTTGTTCACACTGGGTTGTGGCTGGTATTTTCTAAGCTATACCTATAGCGAGGATGGATCATCAGAAGAGAACACTAGCACTATGGCAGTTTCTAGCTGAGTTACTGTGTATTGTATACAGTAGATATGGTTAGAGATGTAAGTAATGATGTTACTACAGTGAAACTCCATTTGTTTCATTCACATTTTACAGTCTATTTTTACTTTTGCTAATCTGATATGTTTTTTACAATCAGGATTTCTTACAAAGCTAAATTTTGATAGAGGAATTAAACAGTTTTTTTAAAAATCCTGCAAATACTAGTATTGCTGAAATAAACCAATGAGATGGATTTCCTTAATCCAGATGCATGACTCACATTAATGTGTTTCTTCATATTTAGCAAATCTGCTATTGTGCCTGCTTGAAAATGTGCTGCAGTATACCAAATATCAAAACTGGCCTTGTTTACACAGTGTATTGGCTTTTGTTCTCTGCTGTACTATTGTATAGGAGGATTTTTTAGATCTAACGGTGGCAGTCAAGGATGTATCTGGCTTGGAGGAGGCCCTGTGGAACATGTATGTGGAAGAGGAATATTTTGAAAATGATAACTTGTACCGATGTGGAGCATGCAACAAACTGGTTGAAGCAGCAAAGGTAATGGGTTACCTCGTCCATAGCATCCAGTTTGACAGCAGTTCAGGAATTTGGATAAGGTTGGCATTGGTACTTTACATTAGGGAGGGCTTTGGCATTCTCTGCCAAATTGATTAATATATAAATTCAGCAGTCACTTTAAGCAGAGAACATGTTAAGACTCTCGTTTTTTTTCCCTCTGATATGAGAATATTTTTTTTTAAAAAAAATATATTTTGCGTTAACATGTACATTGTTGCGGTTTCATACTAGGTCCTGGATGGATGGGGTAATGTTTGGGTGGTATGAAATATCAGTGCATCATCAGTAATAATTTTCCAGTGATTTACAGCACCACTTCAACACGTCTGAGTTAGCATGCAAGTGTTCATTCAGGCTGAGCAAATTATAAGATTTTTCTGAATGAATCTGTTAGTGTAGAAGAGCAGATCTCGTCACTCATCTCAAAATAATCCCTCTTATGGTTGAAGGCAAAAATGGACAGGACAACCTGCGGTTAAACAACTTGGAGTAGATCAGAAGGCCACAACTGGCTGGTGCAAACAATTTTGTTAAAAGTAGGTTATGAAAGAATCTTACTTTCTAGCTAAGACTGATGGCTCTGGGCAGGGTTTGACAAGTCCTCTCCTCAAAAGCTACTAAAATTTCCCTTGCAAAATGGGAGTTTTTCCTAGCACTTTTTACAGAATTAGATTAAACCAGTTGTTAAATGCCTGTGCCTGCTGTACATTAGCACTTCCACTCTTGCTGGTGGTGGATCTGCACCAATGTAGAAATATACTTCCAAGTTTTCCCAGTGTAGACATACCTTCTGTCATAACCATACAGCTAAGGGTAGCCTAGAACTCCCCCGTACCTATAAGAGGTTAAGAAGCTCAGATAACCAGCTTGGTACCTAACCAAAAGAATCAATGGGAAAAGAAGATATTTTCAAACCTGGGGGGAGGAGGGGAAGGTTTTGTCTGTGCTCTTTTTGTGTGTGTGTGTGTGCGTGCGTGTGTGTGTGTTCACTCTTGGAACAAAAAATCTATCTCCTCCACACAATCCTAAGCAAATCTCTCATTTTACAAAAATAGTAAGTAGAAGTCAGGCAAGGCATGTTAGATGATCTTTTGTTTTAGATAGTGAGTTTTCCCTTTGCTAGAAGGAGGTTTATTTCTGTTTTTTGTAACTTTGAAACTAAGGCTAGAGGGGGTTCCTCTGTGGTTTTGAATCTTTTGTTACCCTATAAAGTTATCTTCCATTCTGATTTTAAAGAGGTTATTCTTTTACCTTTTTCTTTAAAATAAAATTGTTCTTTTAAGAGCCTGATTGATTTTTATTGTCCTAAAGATCCAGGGGTTTGGGTCTGTGCTCACCTGTACCAGTTGGTGAGGATATTATTCTCAAACCTGCCCAGGGAGTAGGGGTTGGGGGATATATTCTGAGGAAGATAGGGCTCCAAGTGGCCCTCCCTGAATGTTTGTTAAATCATTTGGTGGTGGCAGCATACTGTTCAAGGACAAGGGATTTGTGCCTTGGGGAAATTTTAACCTAAGCTGGTAGAAATAGGATTAGGAGTTTTTTCATGCAGGTCCCCACATCTGTACCTTAGAGCTCAGAGTGGGGAGGGAACCCTGACACCTTCTGAACCATGAATATACTTTTTGACTACTACTCTGATCTTGGAGCTGGAGTAGACTCTGCTCTTTTCATGCTTCTTCTCATGCTGATTCTGTGACGGGGGCTGTCTGTACCTCCATGTGAGTAAAATCAATGTAAATGCATTGCCTGGACCTCTTTGAGCTCCAACATTTCTATCCTTTGTGGGGAAATTCTATATCACTGCTCAATGCAGAATTTTGCAGAAATTAATATTATGTGTGCAGAGTTTCCTTTCCCCCCTTGCTGGAACCAGCCATGCCGCTGGATTGGGGATTGGTCCTGCTTTGATCAGGGGGTTGGACAAGATGACCCCCTGAGGTTCATCCAACCCTGATGTCCAGGCAGTGTGCTTCCCCAACTTAAGTTCCTTAAACCTTTCCTCAAACCTTGTGTGATTAATTGTACTCCAAACTCCTGCATTGAACTTCTTTCTTTGTGGGGAAAAGGGCAGGATTATTCACCAATAAAAGACTGTAAACTGCTTTCATTCATCTCAGCAGGCTGTAAACTCTTTAGGCTGTCTCTCAAAATCCATCTCCCTCAAAACTGGTATGGCCCTGGTTACACTGGCACTTTATAGCGCTATAAAGCCCCCAGGAGCGTTATAACCTCCTACTCGTCCACACTGGCGAGGCACGTAGAGCGCTATAACCTCGGAGTTATAGTGCTACTGATAATCCACCTCCGCACGGGGAACAAGGGCAGTAGCGCTCCCGCTGTAGCTCTACGGCGAGAATGTGGACACCCACTGCGCTTTAAGTGATTTCTTGAGATGCCTAGAGCCATTTAAGGCAATTGACGTCTCTTCCCTTTCTTTTGAACTCGGCTGGAGGAAGGCAGCAATACCTTTTTAGAGTTTCTCTCTTAACTCAGCAGATAAGCAATGCAAATGTTTAAGGAGGGAGCCTGTGTGAAAACAAAGCCCTCTGTGAACGGACACACGCTGACAGGCTCTCAGAAGGACGGAAAAACCACTCTCTCCCTCCGCATACACACAACACCCTCACCCTCCTCGTTTGAGAAGCAGGTTGCACCCAGCTGAATGCTGGGATACCTGCCCTAATGTGCTGCTCCCAATGCTGCCTGAAGTGCCACAAATGTGGCCATGCTATACCGCTGGCGGGTGTCAGTGTGGCCATGCTATAGCGCTATCCCTATAGCTGTATATGAGGACAGCTATAACCAATACCGCTATAATCCTGTAAGTGTAACCATGGCCTTTGTCTGAACTCCCTGAAGGAGTCAGAGATTTTTCTCTGATGGACCTAGTAACCTGTCAGAGGGAAGGAGAAACATTTAGACTGGTGCAGTATTAGATGACTTGTGAAGGAGTGGGTCTGAATAAAGGATGGTATAGCATCTACTACTTATGACTTGTTTCTCCCTTGGAAATGTCAATCGATTAGTGATTGTGTTGACACTTGAACTAATTCGCTAACTGTTCATCTGTCCTAAGACACTTAACCATTTCACATAATATATAATGTGGTAAAATACATCTTTTGATGTGCTATCCAGACTTCTCCCTTACATAATTTGCTTTAATTTTTACTTTCCACTGTCATTAACTTTGGGATCTTCTCTTTAATGAATGATATCCTCTTACAAAATCCATAATGCCTGATTGCTTTCTCCTGAAACCTTCTGGGGAACTTTTCTCCTGACAGCCTGAGAGAGTTGTGTTTAGAATGGAGGACTTGCTGCTTCTTTCCTGTAATAAACTCATACTTAAAACTCTTTTGTTCATTTTACAGTCTGCTAAACTACGGAAGTTGCCTCCCTTTCTTACTATCTCACTCCTGAGGTTTAACTTTGACTTTGAGACGTGTGAACGATACAAGGAAACAGGCTGCTATACGTTCCCCATCCGGATTAACCTCAGGCCTTTTTGTGAGCAGGTTTGAACAATTTTGTCTTAATTTGTTCTCTGGCTGAATATGTTGGAAATATATCTCCAGGATGAGTCGTATTTCATTTAACCTTTTTGGTCAAGTCACAGGTTATTTACTGGAGAAACCGTGTGGCTTTCCCTTGGTCTGCAGTCCATCCTTCCAAAAGAGATCTGTTTTTAATAGTGTTGGAAACACTAACGTTTGTGGTGCAAACACAAAGTTTTTATGTGTAGTACTGACAAATGGGAAAAATCAGTAATAGCATAAAACTTAATTTAACATTCCCAGGCAAAAACCTCATTACATGAAAGTTAGTTGTTGCAATACATTAGTTTTTACGTTGGTATTATCTAAAAGCATTATATAGAAACTCAGTTGTATATTGCCAACCTTTATAGCTTATGCGTTCTTTTAGAAATCTATACAGATGAAGAATCATATTAGACATTCATATAACCAAAATGTAGTTTTTAACCAAACAAAGCCTTTACGTTATTAACTTTAGTCCTTAAACTATGTAAATAATATACTTACTGCAGACACACGTCTTTAAAGTCTGCTTTCCTAAAATCTTAATCACCAAGGTTTTGGTCTTTAAAGTTCTGCAAATTGGCAGTTGAGGAAGAATTTTTTAACATTAGCTTTGGCGGAGGAGTGTATTATTATTTTCCTTTTATTTATTTTTTTAAAAAGTTAGACTACATATGAGGTTTTTTTTATTAAGCTCCGCAAAGTTTCAAGCATTAACAAAGCCTTTTAGAGGGCTCAGTGAAATTAAGACCCCACCCCCACCACCAGCATTTCTCAAGAAGTCACTTTTAACTTAGAACTCTTAAGCTATTTACTTGTAACTTTCCAGAAAATTACAACTATGCCTAGGAGGAAGTGGTGTAAACTTGTTTATGATAAACTTTTTTTTTCCCCAAACAAAAGGATTTCAACAGCATTCAATTGAAATATTCAACATAATATTAGCTAATGGAGCTGCTAACTGCACTTCAATAAGTATGTTTAGTAATTTCAGGGACAGCTGAGTTGGCATGTTTCAGTAGTTGAATAAAACGTACCTTTATGTTGACCACTGTTACTGAAAATATTTTACTCCTAAAGTAATTAAATGCATCTTTGGTTTGGTTCAAATGAATCTCTAACTCTGGAATAATGATGGATAACAGAGACTTGCATTGATTGATCTTTTTCCCCATTAAAACACCTGAAATTTTGTCCCCTGTGTAAAATCCTCTTTGTAGTTGTGTAAAAGCCTTATAGGGTTTATTAATTTCCTCTTGTTTTAGACTCAGTTGGATGATTCGGAGTACATGTATGAGCTCTTCTCTGTTATTATACACAAAGGTGGCTGCTATGGAGGACACTACCATGTTTATATCAAAGATGTAGATGCATTAGGAAACTGGCAATTGAAAGTAAGTCTAGAATACTCATTTTGTGTGGCTTTTCTCCTGCTTGGCTAGTTTCAATTCTTTGAGCTGTATTAATGTCGACTGTACTAAAGCATTAAGTACACTTTGTACAACAAAAATAGTCTAGTGAGGCATTCACTAATCTGTCCTTCATGGCTTTTGTCATGCAGTCATCTGATGTAGAAAGACCCTTTATTCAGTCAAGGAATGATTTCTAATCTAAGGGCAGGTCTACACTACCTGCCGGATTGGCGGGTAGCAATCGATCTTTTGGGGGTTGATTTTATCGTGTCTACTCTAGACAAATCAATCCCCGAGCACTCTCCCGTCGACTCCGGTACTCCACCGTTGTGAGAAGTGCAGGCAGAGTTGACGGGAGTGGGCAGCAGTCGACTCAGTGTTGTGAAGACACTGCGGTAAGGCAACCTAAATATGTCGACTTCAGCTACGCTATTCCCGTACCTGAAGTTGCGTATCTTAGATCGATTTCCCCCTCCCCCAGGGCAAGGGCAGAGACTGGAAACTATATTGAACCTTGTGACTTGATTTGGTTGTCTGTTTGCTATGCTGCTGAGTTAGGTCACAGCATATGATTTAGGGAGGGATTTAGGCTTCAGGCTTCAAGGGGCCTATGAAGTTTAGAAAGCTAAACTTTCAGCTCTGTGTGTGGGGCTAGCCATCCCATATCAAAAATTGTCAATGACTTCAGCATCTGTTAAACTCAGTGTCCTACACAATGTGAGATTTGATGGTCCTCTTCAAAAATTATTTTGTTACACTGTAAAAGCTCACGGAATTTCTGTTCACTGAACCTTGTCTGCACTGGCAATCTCTGAATCTAACATTTAACATCTCATCTGATAGGCTGCATCGTAAGAGTGGGGAAGGGTGGAAATTAGGAGGGGCAGTAACTGAGTGATTAGGAGCCTTCTATAGACAACAGTAATAGGGCCAGCTTTGCATACCAGAGTGTTTTACCATTCAGGATGGAAATTATATCTGGTGCCTCTGAGCATCCAAATTAATTTTTAAAAAAAGGAGGTGTGGGGGAGTGGAGCAGCCAAGCAATATGACGCCTGCCCCTATGGCCAGCCCTGTTGATGAGTAAGTATGTGTGGACTGATATGAGCTCTTCAATGACATTTTCTCCACATTTAACTGCTACAGTTACCCATGGGTTCCCATAGTTCTGTAAGAGAAAAGAATCTGTGCTAGAAAGCAAAAAGAAGAGTGCATGTCTCTGTTTGAAATAATAGTATTTGCTAGTCTTTATTTCCACAGCCTTTTAGTAAGAATCCCATCAATGATCTTTTTCAGGAGGAGGAAAGCAAACTGATGACTGAAGAGAAGGTTCAGAAAGATACTGAAAATACCAAAGAAATGGAGAATCCACTGACAATCCTGAAAGGGATTTTATCAGAGGTATGGTATGTAAAAGATCTTTACTGCTCCCTGTTAATTACTGATCTGGAAGAGGGGTGGGAAATACACAGGGCGGGTAAGTGAAAAGAATGTAAACTTGTCTAGTAATTCAGCAAGGAGCATGAGACTGAAAGTGTGAAGTTGATTTTTAATATAAAAGTAATAATCCACTGAATCTCTCTGAATGCTTGTTTGGCCATTCCATTAGTAGCCTTAAGTAGTTTACCCAAGCTGTTGCAAAGGTTAGCAAAACCCATTAGTTTATTACCATTCCTGTTTACTGCATACTTCTTGGTTGGTGTTTTTTGAGGTTTTGCCCACCACTTCATCATCTCAAAGTCTGTTGACTGTGTTCCTTTAGGAAGAATCTAAACAAATTCCTGTGGATCAGTTAGGGCAGAAACTACTGGAGAAAAAAGGAATGTCCTGGAACAAAAAATACAAGAAACAATACGGACCTATACGAAAGGTAACAAAATTAGTAAAACTCTAATAGGTACATTAATTAAATTTTAACTAAGCCTGTTACTAACAAATCATTTCACATTTTTCAGTTTAAGATAATTTTTTAAACTTGTGTTCTTATAAAATTTCAAATGTTAAGAACAATAGTAGAAACAAAAGCTCTCTTTTCTTAGCAGGCAATCTGCAATATAAATCTGATTTATGAATGAAAATGCATCTAGCAGTGTATTTAGAAATGTCAGTACATAGAAATATTAATTATGATTTAAAAAATACAGTACGCTTGAATTAGCAACTCAGTAGTCGTGATTGTAATGGAACTCTTATTCTGAATTCTACTCATTGGTAGTTTAGAACATATCCAAAAAATTACTGCTTGGGCTAAATTCTCAGGCTTGTCAGCTCAAGAATTGCGTTGCAATAGGAAAGGAAATTGCTGTATTTGAATTTTGAGTTTGAACTCATTTTTCACTTTTTCAGTGATTCCTAAGAGTTGTGACATACAGGTCCATTGGTGGGTCATCACTCTGTGTAACTCTTGTCAAACCAGATAAATTCACTACATTTACCACTTTGCTGTCATAGTATTTATCTATAAAGGGTGTTGTGTGAGATGTCAAATGAAAGCTTATGTCATGCTGGTCATAAGTATTGACACACATATGTATGCATGTATTGAAAATATGTTTAGAATCTATGTGGACGCGGGGGCTGGGGGGTGTTTATGAAAAATCTGGGTCCAGGTTAAGACTAAAAACTAGCAAGTTCTGTAAAAAAACATTTCAGGTGAGAAACTGCTTTAGATAAGATTAGCTTGCTATTGTAGAAGCATGTTATCTTTTTGTTTCTCTTATTCTTACTGAATAGTCACTTGAATCTCTGTTCTTTGTTAATACACTTATTTTTGGTTTTATTATAAATAAAATGTAACTCCTTAGCTGAACCAAACAGGCTGGTATGTACACTGTCTGTATGGAGACAGCAAACTTGGTAATTTCTGTGAGGGTCCAGTGTCAGGAGCTAGATACTACAGGGGAATGCTGTTCAACAGGGCTCAGGGATTGGCGTGCACCTAAAGCTTCTGATGAGATTGTTTTGGTGGCTAGCAGACTAGAGCAAGGGTCGGCAACCTCTGAGAAATGGTGTGCCAAGTCTTCGTTAATTTAAGGTTTTGTGTACTAGTAATACATTTTACATTTACAGGAGCCAGTGGAGGAAACCCCAGACTGGCAGGGCGGGTGGCAGCGGGCTGAGCCGACCCTGCTCAGCCCGCTGCTGGCCTGGGGTTCTGGCCGCTGGCCCTGCTAAGCCTGCTGCCAGCCTGGAGTTCCGTCCATCCAGACTGGCAGTGGACTGAGTGGGGCCAGCGGCTGGGACTCCAGCTGGCAGCAGAGAGCCACTGAAAAGCAGCTCGCGTGTTGCCTTTGGCATGCGTGCTGCAGGTTGCCGACCCCTGGACTAGAGTGACAGGGAGCTGACACACAGTTTAGCATTAGCAGGTCTCTCTCTCACTGAGCAATCACTAACGAGGAGAAAGCTTCACTGAACCTCAAAACTATTTTCACATTTTTAATAATTCAAAAATAGTTTAAACTGTGAGCTTCAAACAGCTCTCTTAGAGGAGTAGCTGCTTTGCTGAGATCGAAAGTAAACTGAGAAATAACCTATGAGCAAAAAACCATACTAAACATACAGAATGTTTGCTGTCATGGTTGAATATCTGTTATCAACAGCTATAATGTGCATGCACATATGTACGGGTTTTCATGATGTCAGTACATTCAGTGAACCGATCTGTCTGACATGTTCCGATTAATGCATGTGTGTGCTTATTTGAATGACACTATGTGAACATACACTGAAATCAAGTCATTTGAGACTTCAAGAATGTGCTTTTGTCAGTAATCAGAAATTACACTTATCTGATGTTTGGATTTACTGTATAAAGTGCTAAATTATAAGCTGTCTGGGGCAGGGAGTGTCTTTACGTGTAGTTGTACTTCACTTGGCACAATCAAGATTGGGACCTCTGGATGCTCCTGAAATATAAAGGCCTTTTTGTCAGAAACCCCTAGTCCTGTGGATGAATAACAAGTTTAAAGTCCATAAGCTCTTTATGGTATGGTGCAATGGTATAAAGTATTAATTTTCATCCATGGAAATCCTTGTTCTGGTTTATCATCTTTCCTCTCCCCGTTGCTGCCCTACTCCCCACCCAACATTCCACTTCAGTTTGTCTATTTGGGCTTGATATCAGGGCTGTTTGTCATCGCTGTGCCATATTATTTACCTATCCTATTTGTCTCCAGAGGTAGGCTACTGGAACAGAGGATTCTCTCTTAAATTAAGTAAAGATATTAGGTATTATTTAAAGATATTAGTTCAACAACAAAACTCTTGCAATATGGGTTTTATTCTGGAGACTTGCGAAGGAGCACATACAAGAAGAAAACAAAATGACATACAATAAATAAAAATGAAATAAGGAAAACCCTGGGAGTTTAGGAAACAACCTCGTCCTTCGATCATTTATGTGCAGTTCTGCTTTAACAAAGGTGTTTACTATGTCTGTTTGCCAAGTATCTGTTCTTAGTTTTTTTGTATTCACTTTGGGAGCCTGTTTGGGCTGTCAGTCCCTAACCTATCTTTATTATTTCACACTTTAATTTACTGAAATTTTTTTCATGTAGTTCTCATTGTAGACTTTTTTGGGGGCGGTGTCAGGTGAGCGGGACTATGGCAAAAGCTGAGAGAGACCAGGGTTCAAGTTCTGTGAAAGTTAGTGTACTAATGGACCAAGCTATATTCTGTTTAGGTGAGGGACACTCTCTACATTCAGAGAGATAACCGTGTTAGTCTGGAATTGCAGAAGTGACAAGGAGTCCTGTGGCACCTAAAAGACTAACTAAAGTATTAGAGCATAAGCTTTTGTGGGCTAATACCCACTTGGCTTGCATCCGACGAAGTGGGTATTAGCCCACGAAAGCTTATGCTCCAATACTTTAGTTAGTCTTTAAGGTGCCACAGGACTCCTTGTCACTCTCTACATTCTTCTTCAGAAGACAGGAGGAAAGCACGTTTGAAAAACTGGAGTCCTTATATGGTGTCAAGTTGAGGACCAAGTAAATTTAGGCCAGTAACTTTAAAATTCCTGACTTTAGTCTGATCTCACTCTTGATGCTGTATTTTTTTCTTTGTTTGTGTTAGTGCTTCCAGTGTGGCTGGCGCTTTTCAGACTTTATTGCCCCAAGAAGCTTGCAGCCTAAAGATTGACACATGAAGGAGAGGAGAGCAACAAAGGGGGTTTTCTATACAAATCAAGATGAATCACTATAGGAAGCATGGTAGAAGCAGATTTTTCAGAGCTACCTAAAAGTGGGTGTTGCGTCAGGGAGGTCAAGCCGTGCAAAAAAGGCTTGGAGGTGCCAGACGCAGCTTTGCACATGTATTAGATGTTTCTTTCATTATGAGAGTACTGTTTTTCTTTGTTTTTCTTCCTTTTTAGTATTTGCAGACTCATTCTCAGATATTTCAACTTAGTCCTGATGATAATAAGGTTAGTCTAAAGGAGATGTACCATAACCTCCAATTTCGGTCAGATTCCCAAGGACAAGGTCTGCAAAGCCCTTCACAGAACAGTGATGTCCAGTGGAATTCAGAAAGTCTATCTGCAGTGCCAAAAGACAGCGTCTCTGGTTCCCATTGGTTTGACTTGAATGATTCAAAAGTCCAGCCCATTAAGGAGAAGGATATTGAGAAACAATTTCAGGGTAAAGAGAGTGCCTATATGCTGTTTTATCGAAAATCCCAGTTGAAAAGACCATCTGAAGGTATGAAAAATACTCACCATGACAGATTCTTCTTTCCTCCACAAAACTACTCTTACTTGAAACAAATAAGCCAACAAACAGCAACAACAACCCAGCAGTGGAGTTCTTGTATATATTTTCTGTTCAGAAGTAACAGAAAAATCCTTCCACTACATAGTGAAGGAAAGGGTTAGCAGGAGATTTAATGGGGTCATGTGAATTATGGTGATAAATTAGGTAGATAATGGTCTCCAAATGCCAGGATTTTCCAGCATCTTCCACAAACTGACAAATTAACTTACAATTGTAAATTATACCTCGTAGTTCATTAAGTAACACTTAATGGGAATATAGTAACTTAATAGAAATATAGACAGAAATAAAATTTGCATGTTGTATTTACCTGTAACTTAAGACTGTATTATAAGAGAACCCACCTCTTTCTTCATTAAACACTTCAAAAATTACCATATTGGGAAGCCTGGCCTTGAGCCACTTCCACATCTGACAGTATGGCTTTATAGAACTAAATCCAAACTAACCAGCTTGCTTTGGTCACAGCACAAGCAAATCCAAGATATCGGGTTCCTGGCCATCTCTTGAATGAAATGGATGCTGCCAACATTGAACTGCGGAAGAGAAGGTATGTAATATCATCATAATACTTTTTCATTTTTAGATCTCAAAGTGCTTTACAAGGGAAGGAAAATATCGTTATCCTAATTTTGCAGATGAGAAAAACTGAGTCATGTAGATGAAATGACTAACCTAAGGTCACATAGCAGGTCATTGGTGAATCCAGGATTCCTGACTCTAGTCCACTACTTCTTCGTTACATTCTTTTACTGGCCTGCTTTCTCAGGCAAATTAATATAACTGTTGAACAAGTTCACTTAAGAAAAAAGAAACATTGTGCTAGATTTAAGTAAATTAATGTAGCTCCTGGGATAGGATGGAAGGAATTTTCTTAGAGCTGTCTTTATGGAGACATGGGGAGGAGAAAGGAACCAAGCCACAATAAAATAGAAGGTGTGTAGCAGAACAGAAACTTTCACTTAAACTGTGCTTTTGGAATTCACTCTCTGCAGTCTTAAAACCCAAAGTTCTCCAAATGGAGCCTTAAGTGATAGGCTTTGTGTGGCCCCTTTGCACAGGATGAATTTTATTTTTTATAAAAAAACTTGTTTTTATTGTCTTATTTGCTATCTTGCAGATTAAAAGTGGATGCAAGTAGCAGAAATCAAGGCTGATGTGCCTTTTTGGTCTTTTAGCTGTAGATCTTGGGTCTCTGAGCAGCTTCTGTCTCCGTTTGTGCGCTTGTGTTAGTTTTTGTACCCAACTTGCAAATCAATACTCTAAGATTAACGTTATCCTCCTTAAAGCAAGTTAATTATATTACAAATTGATCTTTGAAGGACCCGGAAGAAATAAGCACTATTTAAAAACATTTTAGCATGTTTTTGGAGGGTTTCTTTATTCTGCACTGCATAATGCATATATGGTTTGCTTCTTTGAGGGCCCTTCAAGGTACATCCCAGATCAGTAAGGAGTTTTGTCATCACCTGCCCTCTACATTTTGAGTGTCTTAAATACTATGGTGTGTTGGCTCACTGTCCTGATGCCAGCAGCCAAGCATCCAAGTCGTACTCTAGCTTCTGCCGGCCATTTACTTTTGCAGGGTGACCTCAACACCCCTCGGTCCCAAATTTCCACAAAGCCATCTGTCCTGTGCTGTTCAGCCCTTTTGCTGTAAATTAAATTAGCTGTTCTCTTAAAGAGGTAGTACCCAGCAGCTTGTTACCTGAACTGGGGTTAAAACACTCTATTTTAACCAAAACACTGAATCAGTTTATAGTAAAATTAAAACAAATGTAATAAAGGCAAAGATTTAAGGGATACTAAGCATAAGGAATAACGATAGAAGGGATTACAAGCAAACAAAAGTAAAAATATGTTTTTTAAGACTAAAACTAAATTTCAGCAAATTACAGTCTTTGCTAAGCAGATTTCTCACCCATATTCAGTTCTCAGAGACTTCAACTCCCTTGGCTCAAGGATCCATCATTCAGTGATTTCAAGAGCTCTGGCCCTTTAGTCCCTGAAGTGATAGATAACTATGGGGTTGTCTCCCCATTCTTTCCATAGACCAGTAAATCACTGAAATATATTCTTTGAATAATAAGCCCAGGCAAAGCTCTGTCTCTTGCTGGAGTGTTAGCATGTGCTGTCTTTGCAAAGTTCATTGATCCTGATTCAAGAGGCGGGAAGGCTTCTTGAAGATGTGAGACTTCCTCCAGGTGCAACCTGAACTGCTGTGTCCCCTTAAATCTCCAGTCCAGGGTGCCTTTTACACTGCTTTGCTCGTGAATAGCAGACTTCTCCAGGCTCTGATCACTCTCAGCCACCAGCATGCAAAATCACTCCCAACTGAGTATGTGAATCCTATACCCAGCAATCCATGATCAGGTACAGGGTGACATCTGTATATCCTTACCCCCCAGAAATGCACATCTTGTACTGTTCAGTATCCCGCTGGACCATACAAGCTCATAAATTAGTTCATCATTCCAGCAACAGGTAATTAAAATGCACCAACCTTGTTGTCTCAAGTGGAGGCTTCCCAAACACTTCAGTCAAACACCCTGGGCTAGATAAAACAATAAACAAGTTTATTAATTAGAGAGAGAGATATTTTAAGCAATTGAAAGTGATAAGGCATATAAATTATAGTTGGTTACAAAAGAAATAAAAAGATACACATGCAAGCTAATTCCTAAACTTTACCAAGTTAAATAAGATTTGAAAGCAAAAAGGTTTCTCACCCAAAAACTTTCAGTAGTCCATACTAAGTGGAAAGCCTTCCAGCTAGGACTACTCCCCTCAGTTCAGTGATGATCCTATTGTCTTTTAAGTGACCTTGGTGCTGTGAGTAGAGAGGTGGGAGGAGAGATGATGAGGTGGTCACCGTCTCTCCTTTTTATACTCTGACCCTTTTGTAGTGGAAAAATCTTTGTGAGGTCAGGCAATTCCATGGTGTAGGTGAGCTGCCAACCCTCAGGTGAATTGTAAATTTTTTGTTTACAACTCCCCTGCTGGTGAATCTTCGATTAAGCATGTAACGGCCTTTTAGCACAGAGCTTGTGTGCCTGTGTTTCTTTGTCTTTGAGAAAATGGTCTGAGGGTGTTACCCAGAATTACAGCAAATTTCAGTAGCAAACATGTAGTAAAATCATTATTTCACGCGCAGTGTTGCACACGTTTCAACAGGATAATAATATTCAGCAGGTGGAGTTTTCAAATGGTACCTCACAAGCAGTGTTCCCTCTAATTTTCCTCACACATATGCGGAATGAATTTTGTTATGTACACCAGTATGGAGGTGATGTGTGACGCATCACCTCTATATTGCTGCACGTAACAAAATTTGTGTGGTGGGCGTGGGGCTAAGGGGTTCAGTGTATGGGAGGAGGGCTCAGGGTTGGGGCAGAGGATTGTGGGGGATAGGATAGGGAGTGAGGGCTACGGGTTGGGGCCAGGGAACAGTGAATCCGGGCTGGGACAGAGGGTTGGGATATGGGGAGGTTGAGGGCTCCGGCTTGAGGTGGGGCCAGGGATGAGAGATTTGGGGTGCAGGCTGCCCAGGAGCTATGGCGGTGAGAGAGGATCCCCCCCCCCCAGCACTCTCCCCCCACAACAGCAGCACTGGGCTGGTGGGGATGAGGCGCCTCTCCCCTCGCCGTGGCAAGTCCAGGGCAGCGCTGGGCTGGGGATGGCGGGGAAAGGTACCTCTTCCCGCTGCAGCCCTGAGCCTGTGCATGGCCATGCAGCTTAGAGGAAACTTAGGCATAAGTGTGTACACAGTACAAGGCATACTTGGTACACAGTATACCATAATCATATAGTGGGATGAACATGGGGTACAGGGTGTCATATGGGGTATAGGATGTCACAGGATGTGTCTGTATCCCCTTTTGAAATTAAGTGCTCATCTTTCTCCCCTTGCGCTCCTGAGGGCTTTGTTTACCTTGTATGTAAATGTGTTTTTCTTTGTCTTTTGAGTGATGCCTTGCTTAATTTACATCAGAGACAAGTTCAGACAGGCAGAACCTTACTCCTTCCTCTGGAACAGGCATAGCTTAGGCCCTACTTGCCAAATACTTTTTAAGAACATATTTGCAGCACGTATCTATGAAGTCCTTTGTGGGTTTATTTTGCATACATCATGTAAAAATGTTAATGATCAGTGAGTTACTAGTTTTCCAAATCTATATTACATGTCACCTTTTGGGTCTATATCATGACAACAGTGGGGTGGCCTTAGGGCCTCTAGGCCTCTGCGCATTCCCACCGGTGGCTTTGGTGCTGATACAAATCAAATCTGTGAGCTCGGCACCATAGTGTGCCAATCCTGTAAGAGTGAATGCACAGAGGCAACTCTGGAATGGTCACTGTAGCTTATTGACATGTATTTATGATGTGTATTTTTTTAAAAAAGGCTGGATTGTGACTCTGCAGACAATAGTATTGATTTGCACCTCCATTTGGGCTCTCACTATAAACTTTCCAATGGGGCCCTACACCCCTCGCTTTCGGAGAAGGAAAGCGTGCTGGATCTGACTATTGATAAAAGAAAAACCCTTCGGGATCTGCGACAATCGATAGTTCAGGTATCTACTTTTTTAAGAGCGTTAACCCAAACATTTTATCTTTACCTGAGTTACAAAGATGATTTTAAAATTGTGGACACGACTGTGCTCTGTATGCCAAGAAGAAATTTTCGGTACTGTTTGACATTTTGCTGTCTGAAGCCACAGAAATGATGAAACAAGCCTTTTACCGTTGTAATGAAAATAAACCTTTACAGTTGACTTACAGATTTGTACACTATGGATGGGGATTGAAGTCTTGTAAACCACCTGACTAATTTTGATACTTTGTGTCTGCAATCTGTGTATTGCTGTTTCAACTACATACTAGGAGGGAGCTTGCTAACCTGGACTGGAAAAAGAGTCAAGAAAATACCCAACAATTAGAGTTAGCATATACTGAAAAGAAGTCCTAGAATTTTTTTGAAGCTATCAAACTGGAAAATCTAACTTTTTTCCTCTAGTAAACCTAAGAGACAGCATAATTCCCAGGGAGTGGACAGGTTCAGTTTGACAAATAGCACAAGAGTTAGAAGTGGCTTTGTTTTAGAGCTTGTCACTTTTTATTTCTCATTGTAGAGTGCAAACACAGACAAAATATTTTCAAACTTTGGCACAAATGCCTGATCTACGCTTTATTGGCCTGGTAATCATTTATGACAGTTGGCTAAAAATATCTGAGTGAACAACTAAGAAGTGCTCTAAGTGCTTGTCGGCTTTACAGAGAGAATGTAATTATAATGCATGAAACCCTGTCCTCATTGAAGTAAGTCATTAGCAAAACTGTTCAACTTCATTTTGGGGGCCAGGGTTTCACTCAGTTTGAAACTTTGCTGAGGGGTTACAACTTTTGCTTTTTTTCACAATTGGTGGTTTTATTTATACCCATTAGCTGCTGGAATTTTGGGAAGGAGATATGATTCTCAGTGCTGCAAAGTCTCTACCAGCAGGACTTCATCTTTACCAAACACTTGATGGTAAGACCTGCATAAAACAAGGCTTCATTGTTTATTTGCATGCTCTAGTCCAGAGGTGGGCAAACTTATTGGCCCAAGGGTCACATCAGGGTTCAGAATTGCATGGAGGGCTGGGTAGGAAAGGCTGTGCCTCCCCAAACAGCCTGACCCTGACCCTATCCGACTCCCACCCACTTCCCCCTAACTGCCCCCCTCAGAATCCCTGACCCATCCAACCCTTCCTCCCTGCTCCTTGTCCCCTGAGTGCCCCCTGCAGAGACTCCCCAGCCCCCTAATCACCCCCCAGGACCCCACCCACTATCCAGCCCCCCTGCTACCTGTCCTCTGACTGCCCCGAACCCGTAGCCACACCCCAGCCCCCTGACAGGCATGCTGGGACTCCCACGCCCTATCCAGTGCTCCTGTTCCCCATCCTATGACCGCTCCCTGAGACCCTCTGTCCCTTATCCAACGCCCCGTCCCCCTTACCACGCAACCGGACACACTGCCATGACTGATCGCCGGAGCGGGCAGCCCCACTCCCCAGAGTGCTGCTCGCGTGGCAGGCTGAGCTTACGGCGGCGGAGTTGGAGCAGCCTCCCCAGCCAGAGCTCAGGGGCTCGTTAGGAGGAGCCCATGGGTTGTAGTATGCCCACCCCTGCTCTAGTCTATACTTTGGGGCATTTTGAGATGTTCCATGTATTAACTTATTAGAGAAATATATTATTAAATTGTATTAACTTCAGTGTTCAGTTTGACCTATTTGCAAATCTACTGCAGTCTCTTCAGTCTTAATCTTATTTATGACAAACTTAACTTAGGTTGTAAGCTGTGTGGGACGGGCTGCTTTTTATCTGTGTTTAAGTGCTTACGATGGGGGGGACCTGGTCCATGACTCAGGCTCCTAGGAACTACGATAATACAAATAATAACATAAGATTAAAACATGATAAAGTTTTATCATCCTTACAGTGGCCCTTCTGTGAAACCTTTGGTGGGAAGCAGTTCTCTTTATGAGAATCAGATTTGCAGACATGTAAGATTTTATTATGATATCACTTTGAATAAGAACATAAGAAAGGCTATACTGGGTCAGACCAAAGGTCCATCTAGCCCAGTATCCTGTCTACCAACAGTGGCCAATGCCAGGTGCCCCGGAGGGAGTGAACCTAACGGGTAATGATCAAGTGATCTCTCTCCTGCCATCCATCACTCCCCTCTGACAAACAGAGGCTAGGAACACCATTCCTTGCCCAGCCTGGCTAATAGCCATTAATGGATTTAACTCCATGAATTTATCCAGTTCTCTTTTAAACCCTGTTATAGTCCTAGCCTTCACAGCCTCCTTAGGCAAGGAGTTCCACAGGTTGACTGTGCGCTGTGTGACAAAGAACTTCCTTTTATTTGTTTTAAACCTGCTGTCCACTATTTTCATTGGGTGGCCCCTAGGTCTTCTATTATGGGAACATGTAAATAACTTTTCCTTATTCACTTTCTCCACACCACTCATAATTTTATATACCTCTATCATATTCCCCCTTAGTCTTAGAATGTTTATGATGTCTTAACATTTATCTGATAGTTAAAAAGGTAGAGGATCTGAGAGGCGGGATGGTAACAAACAAGTGGACTGGACATTTTAAACTAAATGTCTTAGTGGAAGTGAGAACTTGAAGATGATTTTTTTTTTATATAAATACCACAATACACAGCTCAGTTAAGATATAATCAATTTGGCTTTCATTAGTCTTGACACTTACAACTCTATGTATGGCTTTGTAATTCTAGACATTAGGATAGACTTTTAAAAAAATGTGACTTGTTGAGTGAAATACAGTATCTGTTGTTTCAGTTTTTAATTGGATATAAATCCATGGTAAGCCCATATCTTGAATACTGCGTGCAGATGTGATCATCCCATCTCAAAAAAGATATTTTGGAATTGGAAAAGGTACAGAGAAGGGCAACAAAAATGATTAGGGGTATGGAGCAGCTTCCATTGGAAGAGACGTTAATAAGACTGGGACTTTTCAGCTTGGAAAAGAGATGAATAAGAGGAGATAGGATAGAGGCCTATAAAATCATGACTGGTGTGGAGAAAGTAAATAAGGAAGTGTTATTTACTAGTAAATAAAGAAGTGTTATTTACTTTTCATAACACAAGAACTAGGGATCACCAAATGAAATGAATAGGCAGCAAGTTTAAAACCAACAAAAGGAAGTATTTCTTCACACAATGCACAGTCAACCTGTGGAACTCTTTGTCAGAGGATGTTGTGAAGGCCAAGACTATAATAAATTCCTGGAGGATAGGTACATCAATGATTATTAGCCAGGGGTGGTGTCCCCAGCCTCTGTTTGCCAGAAGCTGGGAATACGCGACAGGGGATTGGCGATTACCTGTTCTGTTCATTCTCTCTGGGGCATCTGGCATTGGCCACTGTTGGAAGACAGGATATTGGGCTAGATGGACCTTTGATCTGACCCAGTATGGCCATTTTTATGTTCTTATGATAGGCCTCGGTCGGTCTGCCTTAGAAAGTTAGGTTTTTGCCAAAATACTCAAGTAATTTTTATAGCATAAATGTCAGAAAACAGAAACTAAACAAAAAAACTATTGTAAGTGTTCTTGCAAATTTGGATGTGGTCCTTGTAGATTTAAAGTAAATGCCATTTAATCTATATTATGGTAAGAAGATGACACTAGTTGCATGCAAAAGTTAAGCATATAGATGTCAAATACCAGCTCTAAAGATACAATATGTGACTACTTCAGCATTTAGCATTATTAATTAAATATAAAAATGTACATTTACATCTCAGTTAGGAAGTTGTTAACCATACAGATTTGTCAAATAGAGTTTAATGTCATAGTCCTGCAAAAGGATTTGCCTAGATCGACCCTTATGTCTACCAGTAGTCTTGTTGGCTTTGTGGGACTCCTCAGAGACATATGGGCCTGGATCACTTTACACTACTGGCCCCTGAATTTAGCCTTCTGTATCTGTTCTTCATAGAAACCTTATGTCTAGATGGAACATCCAAATATTAATGAAATCTATTCTGAGTCCAGTTTGCCAGCTGACATGGGTTACCTTTTGGGAAAATCTTGATGATCTTTGATCTTTTCAGGAGATGAGATGACATTGGGGGGCATTGGACTTGCTGATGGGGCAGATGTCTTTGTGTGGAATGGCAAGGAGGTAAGGCAACAGGAAAATAAACCATATTCTGCAAATCCTGAGGATTTGATTTTTAAATTACAAAAAGGTTTCTGGTCATTTTAAATCCCTTATAATACTTTCTTGAGGCATGCTGTTGGTATTGGTGATGCTGCTCCAACCTCCTTCACAGACGGCTCTCTCTCTCTTGCTTGTTACTCTACCCTTCATGTACTCCAAGGAACATTATTTTCCTGGAAGGATATGGGTGTGTAAACAGACTGTACCAAATACAGTGTGTGATAGATTCCCAGACGATTACTGTATAGATTTTTTTAAAAAAATCCATACTAATTAAGCTAAAGCAGATTCTTAAATTTGCTGTCTATTAGATCAGTTTATGATGCAATAACAAAAGTTTGTTCAGCTGAACACCATCCAGCAGACAGCTAAATTTGCATCAATGATTGACACCCACATAAAAGAACAATTAATTTAACACAGCATACTCTCTTTGGTTCATTCTCTTCTTTTGAACATAAAAGCCTCTGCTTTGTTTCAGCATCTAAAATGCAGCAGAAGTGACAGAGTCCTGTGGCACCTTAAAGACTAACTAAAATTTTTTTAGAGCATGAGCTTTCATGGGCTAATACCCACTTCGTCGGATGCCCGACGAATGCAGCAGTTATGTAGTCATAGGAGATGGCTTCCCCTCAAAAGTATTAATTTCTGTAATCTCTGAAAACTTTACTTTTCTGTAATAGAGTAAGATACTAAGGAATCTCTTAAATCTTGTTGCAAAATATGTCTCCATTTCCAATTGAAATTTCGTGATTTAAAAAACTTGTATACTAAGGATGTATCCAATAACTAATTAAAACAAATTTATGTTAACAGTCTCAGCTTTTAATCTTGACATACATGTTTATTTTTGTTCCCTTGCTAAACTTCAGAATAGCCCAATTTTACTTTCAAATTACTTGAATTCTTCTTCGAGTGATCATTCACGTCCATTCCAAGTTAGGTGTACGTACGCGGATGTCGGAAACTTTTCCCCTTGGCGACTCCCATCGGGTCCTTGCGCCGTCCTTATGGCAGTGCATATATTATGCTGCCAATCCGACCCCCGTTCAGTTCCTTCTTATCGCCCATTGTAGCACTGGAACATCTCTCTCTTTTGCTTGCGAGTGATCCCTTAGCATTATCATAGTAGTTATCAGTTAATTAAAGGTAGTTAGGAATTCTTGGTTCGTAGGTGTCTGGAAGCTGCTTCCAGCACCAGCCTTGGGCTGTGGGGCATGTCGCAAGCCCAGGAGTTTAAAGCTTGTGCCACATGTCTAACAGCATGTCCAAACCTATGCCTAACAGCAATCCTCACGACTCCTGTCTTTGCTGTCTGAGGAAGTCTCACCAAGCAGAGCGCTGCAAGAATTGCAAGGCCTTTAAGCCCAGAACTAAAAAAGAGAGAGACTTTCGCCTCAAGCAGCTGCTCACGGAGACTGTGTTACAATCGTCAGCCTTAGACTGTCCACTGCTGGCGTCCTCGGTGTGCAGTGCCCTGGCGTCCATCCGTGACCCAGCACTGGTGGATCACTGTAAGTCCTCGGCGCCGAGGCAGGATGACAAGCCCCGACATCGGTCGACCTCTCTGGCACTGACTAAAGAGCACAAACGAGGGACAGAAGGCGCTCCACCCATAAAGGGGCTGTGCCACCCAAGGGGCCAGGCACACACAAAGTCAGTGTGGGCCCGGGCCAAGTACCGGCACCGTCGGTTCCAGTGCCACAGGCCCCGTCGAACTCGGTGCTGAGTGAGTTTAGTGCCACTGATGGGTTGGAGGAGGTCCTGGAACAGCCCTCCACACCGGACACTTCTGAGGAGGCAAAGGACCTCACTGAGCTGTCAGTGGCCAAAACGGGTGCCGTCCAGTGGGAAGCCGGCAGTGGTGTGCTGTTTGAGAGCACTGTCCCAGCACTGCTCCTGGCACCGGTCCCAGTCGAGCTCGAGCTACTCCCCGATGTCCTTGACCCAGCAGGACGTTGCAGCACCTGAGTCAAACCAGCCGGCGGCAGCTGCTACTTCCGCATGTCACTCCCCGACACCGTTGATCACCTGGCACCGAAGAGGCATGGCGCCAAGGTTGCAGGCACTGGGTGAGAGGTACCGATCCTGGTCCCAAGAATCCGGGACTGCAAGCGGTTCTGGTCAGTGAGGAGCTGTTCCCCAGCTCCCCGGTAGCTTCAGGTCACTCAGTGCTTTCCACCATCCTCAAGATCAGCATCCTCGGAGTCTGAGGCTGATTCAGGTCGCTCCAGTTATGATAGATGCAGGCCTTCGACCAGCAGGGAGCCCAAGGCCGCTTGGCAACCTCACAGAGGTCCTCCGAGTCAGTGGCCTTTCTGGACCCCATGGGCCTATCACAGCAGCAAGGCTTCTCATCCAGGGCCTGTAGGTCCGGGTATTCAGTGCACCATCGGTCCACATCGCCACACATCTTCCCTCGAGGGTAAGGGAGGCCACTGTGTCCAGGCCACCAGCTGATCCTCAAGAGGAACAGTTGCCAGAAGTGGCACCTAGGCCAGCTCAGTCCCAAAGGTTGTCGCAGCAGGGCCTGGACATGCCCCAGACTTATGAGGAAATGCAGGAGGGTCTGGCTGAGGATACCCAGCAGCACCTCACCTCCTGCTCATCCCCCCCGATGAGGCAGTGGTGAGCACATCGGTTTCAGGGCCACCACCGATTGACCACAGGACGCACCAGGAGCTGCTCCGCAGGGTTGCCCAAAACTCGGGACTTCAGGTGGAAGAATTGGTCTCGCAGGAGGATCTGATGGTGGATATCCTGAGCCCAGAGGGTCCCTCCAGAGTTGCGCTCTCTCTCATAAAGATGATCCAGACCAACTATAGGGCAATTTGGCAAACCTCGGCCTCCAGTGCTCCGACAGTCAAGGGAGTGGAGAGAAGGAAGTACTTTGCCCTCTCCAAGGGCTACGAGTTCTTATTTTGTCATCCCTGGTTGCCTCTGTGGTTAATGAGTGACATGGCCAGTAGGCCCCGACCCCCGAGGTCAAAGAGGCTAAACGCTTGGACCTGTTTGGGAGGAAGGTCTACTCCTCCGGGGCCCTCCAGTTGTGAATAGCAAACCAGCAGGCGATCCTGAACAGGCATAACTTTAACTCATGGGCAGTTTAAGGACCGACTGCTCCAGGACTCGCACCCCGAGTTTGCGGCCCTGATTGAAGAAGGGAAAGTGATATCTAAAATCTCCTTTGCAGGCCTCTCTTGACTCGGCAGACGCTGTGGCCGGAACCATCGCCTCGGGAGTAGCCATGTGGCGGTCAGCATAGCTTCAGGCATCAGACCTTCCCCTGGAGGTCCAGAACACCCTCCACAACTTCCCTTTGAAGGGGTCGGACCGTTCAAGCCCCAGCCATCACAACAGAGGCAGTACCAACCTTGGCTCAGGCAGGAGCCTTATTGCAGGTGGGGCAGAAACAAGAGACATAGGTAGAATACCACACCTAACCAGGGCCAAAACAAGCCCCAACCGGGAAATGAGCAAGGGTTTTTAAGGTGTGCTCGAGGACAGAGTATACTAAACCAGTTCCTGGATCCTTCCTCATGATTTTTAAACCGGTTATCCTACTTCTACCGTGCGTGGTCCCATGTAACAATGGACCGTTGGGTTCTGTGCACGGTGCATATGGGATACGCTCTTCAGTTTTTTCTCCTTCTCCATCCCTCTTCAGGGACCTCTCCCACGAGCAAGTCCTTATGCAGGAGGTTCATTGGCTCCTCGAGATGGGTGTGGTGGAGGAACTTCCTCAGGAACTAAGAGGAAAAGGGTTTTACTCCCATTGCTTTCTAATTCCCAAGGCAAAGGGGGTCTTCGACCCATTCTAGACCTTTGTGGGCTCAACAAATTTTTGGTCAGAGTCCTCTTCCTCATGGTCCCCCTGAGCACTATTATCCCATCTTTGGAGCTGGGGGATTGGTACCCTGCCCTCCACATGAAAGATGCATATTTCCATATCGCCATTCACCCTGCTTATCGACGTTTTCTTTGGTTTGCTATAAACCAGCACCATTACCCGTTCATGATCCTCCCGTTCGGTCTGGCCGTGGCCCCATGTGTCTTCACAAAATGCATGTTCGTGGTGGTAGCCTTCCTGTGAAAAAGAAAGATCCGACTGTACTTGTACCTCTGCGACTGGCTTCTCACGGGTTGGTCCAAGGAAGAGGTCCAGTCCCATGTGTTGGTGGCCCTGGACACGTTCCACAGATTGAGGCTCATTGTCAATGTGCCCAAATCTTCCCTCATACCCACACAAAGGATGGAGATCATAGGAGCAGTCCTGGACTCGATACAGGCAAAGGTGAGTCTCCCAGAACCCAGGTTCCTAGCCATACAGCAGATCGTGAACTCAATACTGCTGTTTCCCATCAGTCAGGTGTTGCCTGCAGTTGATAGGTCATATGGCAATATGCAAGTACGTGGTCAAGTATGCTCGACTGAGACTCAGACCCTTGCAAGCGTGGCTTGCTCAGTCATATCGTCCATGCAGAGATGCCCTAGACCTCGTGGTGACGATCTCTGCCCAGGTGCTAGAGTCCCTGTGCTGGTGGCTGGACCAGCCGGTGATCTGTGCTCGGATCCGCTTTGCCAGGCCGCAGCCTTCTCTGACGCTAGTGACAGACGCATCAGATCTGAGATGGGGCGCTCACTTAGGGGATCTGAGGATGCAGGGCTTGTGGTCAAGAGACGAGGTGCTGCTCCACATCAACGTGAAGGAGCTAAGGTGCCAGACCTTTCACGCCACATTATAAGATCACAGTGTGACAGTCCTGACAGTCAACACCACCACCATGTTCTATATAAACAGACAGGGTGGAGCCCGCTCCTCTCTCCGCCGCAAGGCTCTTCTCCTCTGGGACTTCTGTAGCCCGCTCCATTCAGCTAGAAGCATCGTGTTTTCCAGGAGTGCGGAACGAGCTGGCAGATCGCCTCAGCAAATCGTACCACGTGCACGAGTGGTCAGTCAGGTCGGATATCATACAGTCGATTTTCCGGAAGTGGGGTATCCCCAAATGGAACTCTATGCCATTCAAAGCAGCGGTCAGTGCCCTCAGTTTTGCTCATTCCAGAACCACAGTCCGGGCTCGGTCGCAGACGCGTTCTCGATCCCACAGAGCAGGAGTCTGAAGAACGCCTTCCCTCCTATCCTGCTCGTCCACCAGGTCCTCCTCAAAATTTGCAGGGACAGGGCAACGGTAATTATGATCACCTTAGCTTGGCTCCGTCAGCGCTGGTTTACAATCCTTCTGCAGATGTCAGTGGCTGCCCTGATTGCCCTGTTCCTCCACCGAGATCTGGTCACACAGCTGCAATCTCTGCATCTCATGGCGTGGAAGCTCTGTGGTTAAATTCTATGGAGAGCCAGTGCTCTCTTCCAGTGAGACAGATTCTCCTCGGCAGCAAGAACCCCTCCGCTAAGGCTACGGACCTAGCTAAATAAAAAAGGTTTTCCTGTTGGTGTGAGCCCAAGCACGTACAAGTGCTCCAGCCTACCATCCCAGTCATTCTAGAATACCTCCTGCACCTGAAACATCAAGGTCTCTCCCCTTCCTCGATCAAGGTGCACCTGGTGGCCATGTCGGCATTCCATCCAGGGGAGTCTGGGCGTTTGGTGTTTTCTAACCCCATGGTGGGGTGTTTCCTTAAGTGTTTGGAAAGGGTGTTCCCGCACTCTTGCCCACCTATCCAACCCTGGAGCTTGAATCTAGTACTCTCCAAGCTCATGAGTCTCTTGCTCTCTGCTCCACCTCTCCTGGAAAGTGGTGTTCCTGGTGGCCATTACATCGGCAAGGAAGGTGTCCGAGCTGAGGGCCCTCACCTCTGAACTGCCTTATACAGTTTTTCATAAGGACAAGGTACAACTCAGACCGCACCCGAAGTTCCTCCCCAAGGTGGTCTCCCAATTCCACATGGGTCAGGACATTTGTTTACCGGTGTTCTTTCATATACCCCTCACAGATCTGAGTTACCGTAGCCTGCACTCTCTGGATGTCCAGATGGCCCTGGCGTTCTACTTAGAGTGGACTAAACCTTTCCACAGGTCGACCCAACTGTTTTGTCTCCATAGCTGACAGAATGAAGGCTCTGCCTGTCTCTGCGCAATGGCATCATCCTGGATTGCAGATCGCATTCACGCATGCTATGAGCTGACCAAGGTCCCACCCCCGGCGATCATGGCTCATTTGACCAGGTGGCAAACATCTTCGACAGCATTTCTGGCCCAGGTCCCTATCCAGGAGATCTGTAAAGCAGCCACCTGGTCCTCGATGCACACGTTCACAGCCCGACAGGCCAGAGATGATGCAGCAGTCGGCAGGGCTGTTCTTCAGTCAATTGTTCCATGACTCCTATCTTCCTCCTATGGTAAGCTTGGAAGTCACCTAATTTGAAATGGACGTGAACAATCACTCGAAGAAGAAAAGATGGTTACCTACGTTTTCGTAACTGTTGTTCTTCGAGATATGGTGTTCACGTCCATTACAATAGCCACTCCCCTTCCCCTCTGTCGGAGTCAATGGCAAGAAGGAACCAAAGATGGGTTGGGTCAGCAGCGTAATATATGCACCACCATAAGGGTGCCACTCTAGGGGCTCCCCTGACGACCCAACGGGAGTTGCTAAGGGGAAAGGTTTCTGACATCCATGCACACGGCGCTCACGCACCTAATTTGGAATGGACGTGAACAACACATCTCAGAGAACAACAGTTACAAAAATGTAGGTAACAGTCTTTTTTTAGGGGCTGCCTTGGTCTTATTCTTATATATTTGTGAATTGAATAAATCTGTGCAGTTCATAAATATCTCAAAGGGGTAAATCAGTGAAAATTGACAATGATTATTCATCTGTCTGAAGCTTAGATTCAGTATGTTTAGAGTTCAGATCCAGGTAATATTGCTGCAGGTGTTCTCTGGATTTCTGTGCTAAAAGATTAAATGGCTCCATTATCGTCCCAGTTTTTTCCTTTACCACCAGTATTTTCAGGATGGATGTAGAGTTACAGAAATCCCTGGCCTCCCAGAATGATATCTGCTTCTTGATACCTCTGATATTCTTTAGCAAGCGTTTCAGGTGGAATTCAATCAGGGGAGGCTTAATTCTAATGAGGTGGGGAAAAAAAGCAAGACTTCCTTGTCCTGAATGACTGAGGAACTAGAACCATCAGTACTTTATAGGCCTCTTGCTATTGTTGATTACCCTTCATCTGCAGATATTGCACACTTCCTACAGGTTGGTGGTATGGAGGTGTTACCAGGTATTGACCATGAACCCATGCTCCTAAATGTTCTTCGGTTGGCGGGCTATAATGAAGGAGGAAAAGGTCAGCATTTCATCGAATCCCAGCATGTCGTTCAATGCAGTGCAGAACTGAGCACCTTATGGAAAGCCTTCGCATCTCCAGGAGGGATCATCTTAATGAACAGTTCGGGATCTGAAAAAGAAGTGGAGAATTGGAAAGTTGTTTCTGAAGAGGATATGAAGAAGACAGTCAGAAGTGTTGGCCTGACAGATGGAAGCTCAATATTAGTTTTAGACAGCCATGACCAAAGGTAAATGTCATAATTGTTTCTTTCCTATTAAGTACTTGTTTCAAAGTTAGGAGGCAGTTAACAAAGCAGAATTCCTTTGACTATAATTACATTGTTACATATTCTTGTCGCTATTCTTGTCAGTCATTTTGCCACCACCATTATTCAGATGATCTCAGGGTTGTGAAATGGAGTGCTTAGAAGTTGGGGAAATTCCAAAAAGTTATGATTGCTACAGCAACATGAACTTTGCCATTCTGAACATCCTTTGTGCATTTATGGTGTATGGAGAACAGAGGTTTACGTTTTAACAAGCAATAAAAGCTCTTTATATATGCAGCATGGCTGAATTAACGCTTCTGGAATTTCATAGGTGTTTAAATACTTAATCTCCAACTCCGTAGGTTGCATTAATTAGCATTTGTCTTCATAGGATATCTTTAAGGGGCTTGTATGTGGTGGTGGGAGAAGAGAATTGTAACACAGTTGTCCTGGGCAGCATACAGTTGGGTTGGATTTGGCAGCAGAGATTTTCAATTCTCTGAAATAGCCAAATATGCACTTAAATGGAAGGCTCTGTGCATGAAAATGCAATTAGCTAAGTGCATCCCTGCAGACATAAGGAAATTTTCAACTGCAAGCGCTCATGAGGAAAATTTTTACTTATTGGTTACGATAAAGTTTTTTAAAATTTAAAATATAAAAAGTGAAGCAACAGGTTCTCCATTGGGGACTGTATTCGTACCAAGACTTACATTTCAAATGGTTTAGGGTATTCAGCGTGATTAGAATATTTTTACAATGCAGAAAAGCATATTTCCCCACAATAGACATCACTTGAACCTTATGGAGCAAGCAAACAAATTTCACATTTTGTTCAAAGACCCCCAGATTTAGAAAACATCAGCCAATCTAGTGTTGGTTATGGAGACGTGAGAACAAGGTTGCAATGGAAATTTTCTTGCACCCATAACTAGAACAGTTATGATTAGTGACACCTTGTTATTTGCTGTAAAACACTACTACTTAAGTAACCCTTTTTAAAGGGCAAAAAGTAAAAATTCAGTTGTAAGCACAAAATGGTTTTCCTCTTAGGAGGGAAGTGCAGTTAATGCATGTGTACAAACTTACATTTACTGTATACTTAGTAATATACCCCTCAATTTAAAATAGATATTTGGTTAATTACAAGGACTTTTTTTTGTAATGCTGACTATATTTTACTCATTATTGTCATTCTTATGGTAGAGCCTGGCACTCTTTTGTGCTGGACACTGTATGTGGACAGAGTAAGAGACAGTCCTTGCCTTGAAGAACTTAAAATCTTAGTAGACAAGAACGGCAAAGGGTTGGAATAACGAATATTGTCCCCATCATACAGATGGGGAGCTGAAGTGAATAGTGACTTTGCCTGTGGTAATGCAGGAAGTCTTTGGAGAGACCCAGGAATTGAACTTGGATATCCTGAGTCCTACACCAGTGTCTTAAACCCTAAGTACAAAAACAGCTGGCAAATGGCAAGATCTAACAAAAATTCTGTCAGGAGCTGAGTAAATTTCCACCAGCAGATCAGCTCATTAATCATCCCTCTTAGATGGAACACTGCTGATGTGCCAACACTTGCCATTTTGCTGAACAAGAAGTTCTGATTGTAGAAGAATTGTTCGATTGCTATCTGGTAAAATCATGTTGGCTTAAGCCCACCAAATTCATTTCCTTTGTGTATAAAAACACACAGAAACCTGGGCCTCTGGAGGTCAGTGTCGCTCTTTGGTGCAGGGACTATGGATAAAATTTTTCAGAATGACTGATGTAGGGTATGTCTACACTAGAAACGTTGCTGTTGTCACTGTGCTGCTGTAGCATAAACGTACTACAGTGATGGAAAATGTTCTTTCTAGCACTGTCTACGCTGGAGCTTAGGTTAGCTTAGCTGCATTTCTCAGGCATGTGAATTTTTTCGTTCCTATAAGCGACATAGCTAGGTTCACTTAACTCTCTAGCCCAGAATCAGAGGGGTAGCCGTGTTAGTCTGGAATTGCAGAAGTGACAGAGAGTCCTGTGGCACCTTAAAGACTAACTAAAGTATTAGAGCATAAGCTTTCGTGGGCTAATACCCATTTCGTCGGATGCATGCAGTGGAAGTATCCAGGGGCAGGTATAAATAGATAGGCCAAAGGAGTTCTAGGCCAGAAACTCCTAAGTCCCATTTTTAAAAATAACTTGGCTTTTGGTGAGACTTAGCCCTGCTCTACACTACAGAGTTATGTCGATGTACGGCAGCTTACGTTGACCTAACTCTGTAAGCAACTACACTAAAATGCCGCTCCTGCCAATGTAACTTGCCCACTACACGAACTTAATAACTCCACCCCCATTAGAGGCATAGGATCAATGCTGGTTTAGTTAGGTTGATGCAATATCAGTGTAGATACTGCGCGGCTTTACCTTGACTGTTGCTGCCTTTCAGAACCGTCCCACAATGCTAGTTAAATCAGCGCAAGTACTCCTGGTGAGGATGTGCACCGCTGACACAAGAAGCATGGTGTGGACACGCAAAAGTGATTTAATTACTGCGGTGGCCGTTAGGTCAACATAATTTTGTCATGTAGACATGCCCTTAGACTCCCTACTGCCTACATCCCTTTTGAAAGTTGAAATTAGGCTCCTTTAAATCCGTAAGGCATTTTGAAAAATTTACCCTATAAATTTTTGTACAATACCTAACTCAGAAGGATACTGACTGGGGCCTTTGGGTGTCACCGTGTTATAAACAGTAGTGAGACCTAGTTTATCCATAAACAATAAGATGCTGTGGCATTTAGCAGTCTTCCTCGGCGTCAAGTAACGTACATTTTCTTTGTGTTCTTTACTTACATATAGTAGATAAATCTGCACTCTAAGTCTATCTTGTTTGCAGCTTGGTGAACGTGGCAAGTGGTAATTTGACTGCTTTTACACACGATATCAGCTGGCTACAAGTTAAAAATTTCTGCCGGTTGGAAGCCGAAGAGAAGCAAGTTAAAATTACTGCAACCATTGAAACTGTGAGTAAAGGAGTTACAGCTATTCAGGGATATAACAGAATTCTTCCCTTACGCTGCACAGCTGCTTCAGTTCAGTTGAGCTAATCACAGGTGGTAAATGCCTGGCCCTCTTGAAATTAATGGCAAAATTCCTATTGACTTCAGCGAGACCCAGATTTCATCTTGGGAATTTTCAGTTAAGTACGCTAGCTTCTGTTGGAAAAACAGCATAGATGGGAAGGTTGGTGTTGTCACCCACAAGAGCCAGAATAAGCGACATTGTTTGTGAAATTAAGATAGGCACGTGCATGTTTGTTTTGAAGAAACTTTTTAAATTACATAGTGCATGATACCCTAAAGAAGACTAAAATTCACTGAGGTAGACTGTCGCAAACTTCTACAACAGCTTTGCCATCATGAAAACAATGTGTTGCGTGAGACTGTGCTGGAGAACAAAATTGTAAATATCTCTTTATGAAGAAAACATTTCTTCCTTTTACAAGGGTACAGTGGAAAAAAATGGTGGACTGTGTGTTTTAGTATGTTTTGGTAAGATCTTAACAGTAAAAGAACAGAAGGAATTTGTGCATTTCATCTAAAGCTATTTTAATTATTCAACTTAGATTTTGGTTTCTGTGTAATTACTCTTTTCTAACATATTCATGTCCGCATCTTTTATTGCTTCTTGTATGAGTATTTTACATGTTAATTACTTTCTGTACAAAATCTCAAATTCCCCTGTCTTCTGAATTTTTTTCCCATCTCCTCAAACCATTTTATCTAATTTCGTCACCCACGTTAGTTACACACCTGAATTGTTGTCTTTAATTTCCTTCTAAATTAAATACAACTTCATGTTCCTAAACTAATCATAAGATATAAATCCTCTAAGATTTCTCTTTCTCCCATTGTTGTTTAATGCTATAGAAAGAATATTAAACATTATGTGCAGCAAAATGCATCAGTTTCTATTTCCTTGTTTGGTGCATTTTCTTTTTCTCTGTAGTCTGATGATATTATATTTGCTTTTTGTGGAGGGAGGGACGACTGATTGGTTTTAAAAATCCCAAAATGTGAACATAAAAATTGGTAATTTATTAAGGAGATATTTTTCTCAGATTTGCAAAATGCTTCAGCAAAATGCAAGAGAAATTAATGCACTTTAAATGAAGAGTAATAGTCAGTCTTAGTGTTTGTGTTCCATATATATATATATACACACACACACACACACACAGTTTGCATTCTGTTTTTAATATAATAGTCTATTATATTACAGAGTCACTAATATTTCTCTCTTAGGTGATGTCAGATATCAAAATTAAAGCAATACAGGAGCTGCAATTAGGAGAGGAGCTAGGTAAATAACTGTTCAATTAGTATTGGTAATATGGTTATTTTAGTTTCTTGGATGGCTTTTACAAAAGGGAGATTACTTGTGATATGGGAGTTATTTACTATTAAGACTTCAATAATTTTTCTCTGCTGCAGGATGTAGGGGATTTGAGACCACCTCTAGTTGTGACTAAAATGACAAATCTTCCTGGCTAAAAATACTATAACGTACCAAACTGACTGTTGTTGAAAAAATACATATTCTAGGAGTACCTTATTTATATCCACCCACTACTTTTCCTATATGCCATTTTTTGCAGGTCAAATAACTTTGTCATACTGTTTGAAAAAACAAAATGAACACATTGCACATGAAAGCAATTCTGAGGCTGGTAAATTGCCTTCCTGAAAGACTTATACTTTCTATCTCTCCCTATAAGACTTATTTCAAGGCATTTTGAAAAATGTGTATCCAAAGTTGGAAACTTTGGCCAATCACAATATTCAAGCCATTATTGCTAAGGTACCTGACTTTATAAATGGAAAGTAATGTCCAGCTGAGGAGGCAAGGCTAGCAGAGTTTTCTTGACTTCTGGGAAGTGCTACCAAGTTGTGATGTTGGTGTTGCACTTTAGGGACAACAATTTTTCCACTATGAGATGCCTCTAATTAGCTAAACCTGTTAGTTTGTTAATTTTCAGTCCTCGATCACTCCAAACAGCTGAGCCAATTTTGATCTATTTAGTTCATCTTGTCAAGAATCAGAGGGGTAGCTGTGTTAGTCTGGATCTGCAAAAGCGACAAAGAGTCCTATGGCACCTTATAGACTAACAGATGTATTGGAGCATAAGCTTTCATGGGCTGTTACCCACTTTGTTGGATCCATGCAGTCCGACAAAGTGGGTGTTGGCCCACAAAAGCTTATGCTCCAAAACGTTTGTTAGTCTATAAGGTGCCACAGGACTCTGTCGTTAGTTCATCTTGTCCTCCCTTTCCCTCCTTTGTAGTGAATGAAAGCTGTCTCAGACCTGTTAACAGAAATGGGAAGCTTCTTGCTCCAGGTAAGCCTTGCTAGTAATCATTCAAATACAATTAAGGAGATTATGCATAACTGCTATATTTCTCATTTAATAGAGCATAGAAGTATAGTTGGATGAATAATGAATTCACTGTCATTCATAGTGGCAGTTCATAGTCATTCATAATGAATCGTCATTGGGCCAGGGAGAAAGTGAGAGTTGTTCTGTAGCAGGGTGGCTAGGACGCTCTCTTGAGACATGGGAGACCCAAGTTCCAGTTTCTTCTCTAATTGTTGATACAAAGTGGAGCAGCTTGAGGGAAGAGATGGACAGAGTCCCACCCCAGAATACCCCGTAGGCCAATAATTAGGACATGCGCCTGCAGTGTGGGACACCAATGTTCAAATCCGTTCTCCCTGTCAAGAAGAGGATGAATTGGACCCTTGTCACTGGGCTAAAAGTTAAAAGGAAGGCTGTGGGATTGCCACTGCTGCCTCAGGCTGCTGTGTGACTCCAGCCCATAAACTCAAAATGTTTTGGTAATGTTGAAATGAAATTGTTTTGTTCTTATATTACTGAAATATTTCAGTTTTTCAGTAAAGTTGAACTATTCATGAATTCTTATTGTGTTTGCCAAATAGTTTCAGGTTGACCAAATAAACTATTCATTGTAAATTTCACCGAGCTCCTATATACAAGTCTAATACCGTATCACATTAAAGTGATGAATCAGCATTTTGTGGTGTTTCCATACTTAAATCAAAACAGGAGACTTTTTCCAATAGTAATACTTATTAGCATTTCCACTATTAGACGAATAAACTATTTATTGTCTTTTTTATTACTTGCATCTAAATTCACTAAAATTAAATACTGTACTACTACTGTATTAATTAGGAACTGAGTGCTGGATCGCTTCAGAAATGCATAAAAGGTGAACAGCTACCCAATACAATATACTATAGATAGATAAGAACTATTAGTATTCAGTAAGTTAGCCAAGTAAATAAATTTCTAAAGAAAACAGAGTAATTTTAATCTTGCTAAAAATACGAGTCCATAGCTCCTTTTGTTTTTAAGGCTGATTGCTAACCGTTTCAAGAAAAGTAGAGTCCCTCTGTGGATTTACACATCTATTCCTGTAAACTTTACAAATTAAATGTTAATATTGTTAAATAATTAAAGTTTGGTACACAATAACAGGATTTTAGAATGGACTGGGTAACTAAGCATGAATAAATGTATTAACAGTTAATTAAGTGTTTGCATCATCACTTTAATGACCACACTGGCAGAACCAAGATTTTTTGGAAACAAACTTTTATGTTGTTCTCCATATTTTTCTCCTCACTAAAGTGCCTGAGGATTATACTGTCAAAGAAGCAGAGCTAAAGATGGGGAGCCTGTTGGGACTGTGTCATGGAAAAGCTCCAACTTCCACTCAGGTAAAAGAGTAGGGATACACAGAAAGAGGACTTGTTGGAGTGTTAATAGCCGTGTAGGAGAAATGCTCATTCGTTTTACGAAATATGCTAATTGGCTTACTCACTTTGGCAACATAGGAGTAGCAGGAAAATTGTCAGTTGTTAGGCTCAGCACCTTCCCTGCCTTATTTCATTTTTAACTGTAACATGTACCTGGACTGCCTATTGTATGTTTTGCCACAGGAGGATTTCATTGCTGTTTGTTTTGTTAGAGACAATCTTGCGTAATTAACCAACATACATCTGCAAAGAATACAAAGAAAACTTAACCGTTTTCATTCTTCACTGTATCTTCTGAGAGTTTAGATAAATAATTATGGCGGACTCCCCCATATTTGTACTGCATCTGAGGTAGTCTGTTTTAGCTTTATTGTATGTATATATAACATCATACTGTATGATCTCTGAGCTTTAACTTGGCGTGCTATCCTTTTCTTAGCTCTTCTTGTATTTTATTGTTGGGAGTGATCTGCAGGGAGGCCCAGAGATGGAGATAGTAGTGGAAGAGACTGCATCTGTAAGAGAGGTAAGTACAGGAGTTCTACAGAAATCTTTCATTTTGGATTTCATGGATACTTCAGCGCTCCAGTGCCAGCTCCTCTGCACCTGGATACTCCTTGCTGGCTACTGTGCATTGCTTCAAAATAACATCCATGTTACAGCAGGTGCCCTGGGGAAATAGATTTATTGGGGAAAATTTCAAAAGTAGGAAAGGGAAGAGAAATGTCTTGAGTTCCTTAAAGATGAAGGGGAGAGGATACTGCCTGTGAACTGATCAGAATCCAGATGGTTTACACATGGCCATATGATCATCCTTACAAGTAGTGTCACTTCATTAGTCATATGGGACCAGGTAATACTATGACAGGGTTGATCATGATTAAGTGAGGTGTAAATGGCTGGATCTGCAATTCTGTCATAGAATTAGTCTTTTTGAAAACTGAGGAGAGGTCTGTGAGCAGAGCCTGTTGTGGAAGAGGAAGAAGACCGCTTTTGGTAGCGGCTGACTCTTCTTGCTAGAGTTGGTTTCAGAGCAGCACGTTGCTCCAAACTAGGAAGTGGACACAGGTCTTGATATCAAACAGTGCTTTAAAATATGTTTTAAATTGTTGTGATTATGAAGCTCTCATGTTTAATATCTTTAACTTGTGTTTTGGAGTTATCATTTCTTTAAAACACACACACGCTGGTCCTGTGGATTATAAGGCAAAGTGTTGATGCTGAACATAAGAACACCTATTATGTGGGTTCAAAATCTTTTGGAAGACACTTTAAAAACCCATATATATCATTTTTTTAATCTCCATTCCAAGGGTGTATAGAAATCAAGACGTTTTCTCCCACAAATTAATGCAAATATAAGAAACATCTACCTGCCCTTATAGCAGATGCCCCACTGCTGCCCCAGCCATTTGCATTGTGACTAGCATAAACTCTTAGTATCTACCACGCACAGAGTTAGATTAAAAGGAGTTGGGCTTTTTAAGAGTCTGGCCTTATTTTAATAAAGGAAACCCGTGGGAGGAAGTTGTCGTGTCAAACTCCTACACAACAGACGTCATTTCATAGAAGTGATAAATTGATAGCACAAGTCTGTTTTCTGACAGGCTGTGAAAGCTGCTTCTTATAGAATATTAACATTTTCTGTGTATACATTTATATATGAAAACAATTTTATATTCTAAGGGCTCAGTTACGGTTTTCCGACAAGCATCGAGTAAGGGTTTGCGTGCAGTTGTTCTGTTTATTAAGATAGTAGCAGATCGGGAACCAGACTGTGACTTGGTCACATGTTGGAAGATCTAGTTATGTAAATGAAATTATTTTTCAAATTATGTACTGGAGTTAAATATCACAGTGTATTCTTCTTTTTTTTCAGTGTCTAAACTTAATGCTGGAGAAATCTGGGTTACCAGGTTAGTTGTACCAGGTAGTTTGTCTAATATGTTCAGTGTCTTACAGGTTCCTTTTGCACACCCTACAAGCTTTAAAAGTAATTGTTTAAATTAAACTCATTTGCATCATTGTGAGATGCAATGAAAGAGAGATGATTTATTGAGGTTGGAGCAAATGAACAAAGGTCTGCAATCTCAGCCCAGTAAGGTTCATGCTTTGTACTTTTCCAATCTAAATTGGGCAAAACCTCACCCTTGACTTCAGTGATCACAATAAATAAAAAGAGATCTTTAAATCACTTTTCCAAAGCAAAGCTGTAAAAGTGCAATTAATGGTAAAATTGCATTTGTGAGCATGTGCTTTTGATTGTTCCATTATTAAAGGTGCTAAATGAACTGAGCGTGCAAAAGCTATTTAGTGATTGACTAACTATATTGGTGGTTTTATCAGCACAGCATTTCTCATGGTTGCTGGTTGAAAAATGGAAATGGTTTGAAAAAAGGAGAGAAAAAGTGCTCTGTCTTGAGCACTGAAATTAATATGCATTAAATGCAATATTCTGTGTTAGCGTAAAGTGAAGGTCGCACGTTTAAACACAAGTCAGCTAGTAGGAAAGTTCATGTTCAAAAGACATTTTCATCCACATTCATTTACTTGTATTAGGATACACGTTAAACAGCCAAGCTAAAAACTAAAACGTCTCTATATGTGTGCGCGCCATCCACTAGATAAATTCATGTTTGAAAGACATTATCCTCATTCATTTCTGTAAATATAGGTTTCCCTGCCATGAAAGCAATGGTACTGTGCTCCTTATGTGTTCTTATTTTATATCACCGGCCCTGAAAAGCTGAATTAGGCTTTAATTTGAACTTCATTTGGAACTAGGTGCTCTCTTTCTAATGAAATTTGTGTTTCAAATCACTTGGATTCTTTTTTCCCCACTTAAAAAGACTGTTAGATATGCTTTTTTCCTGTACTTCCCTAAAAGACTTCTGTCTGGATTTAGGGATTTTAGTTTAGGAAGGTCAAATTTTAGACCTTAAAATGCATACATATATAAATATCTTTATAATATTTTCCTCAGAGAAAAAATTCAAGCACAAACATAACTGCTCTTCTGTAATGCTTTGAACTCACTCTGCTCTTTCCATGACAGCAATTAACAGAACTAGTACAAATGAGCACTGACATTTTGGAGGTAGTAAAAATACCCTTTTCTCACAGCAACAGCTGTGTTCATTTTTAAGGGGCCATCATCAATTTAAATCATACATCTGTTTGAAAATCTTCCTACAAGTAACGCTTAAAATTTTTATAACTGAAAACTATTTTTTCTTCTTCGAGATGAGTGTCCCTGTGGGTGCTCCACTCCAGGTGTGAAAAATCCCCCTGCAGTCCAGCTTTCTCATCACTGGAGGAAAACCATCCAGACCCTTACTCAGCGTTTGGAGAGAAGTAGGCATTAAATAGGGGTGACTGCAGGATAGGTGACACTAGCAGGTCCCTTGACGGAGTAAATTGCAGTGCTGAGGCTCCTCTGTGAGGTGAAGACTGTGCCAGAGGAATCGACTGCGGGGAAAAGTTCCTGTGCACCGGTGTTCTAAGCCTTGACTTGCTGCCGATCAGCCGGTATTGGTGCCAGGAAATCAGTAGCAGCCTGCAGGGGGTCAGGCATGTCAGGATGTGTTGGCTCCACTTCTGTCCCGGTGCTGAATGGTGCCAGAAGAGAGGCAGGCAGCTGGAAGCCTGAAGTCTCGGAGCCCAGAGCTTTGTGTTATCGCTGCAGCCGCAGGCAGGTTTCGCGCCGTGCTGGAGGAGCCCTTTGTGGCAGGGGTCGGGGGCTGTGGTGGGCAGCGGAGCCAGAGTCAGCGCCTGGGTCTGAAGATAGAAAATGCTAACTAACTACTACTACTAACAAGCTAACTAACTAGAAGGGTAATTGTAACAAGGGGAAGAAAGTTGTTAATGAATTTGCTGAGCTCCGTCTCAGGCCATGGACGATAGAGAAGGAACTGAGACTGGTCGCGCCCGCGTACTATTAAGGTACACTCGGAGTAGTGGGGAGGCTCTGCATGCATGATCGCTACAAGCACTGCAGTAAAAATCTCTGAGTGAAGGCGTGGGGACGCACCAACACCTGGAGTGGAGCACCCACAGGGACACTCATCTCGAGGAATGTCAGTTACTGCACAGGGTGAGTAACCTCAATTTTTTTCATTTTGTTTTCTTTGTATATGACAGCATTTTTGAAGCCGACAATTTACCCCCCCCCCCCCCCCCAATATCTTATTAGTTTCCTCTGGTTAGGGGGAGAGAGAGAAAGAGAGAGAGAGAGAAACATTTATAAAATAGGAAAATGTGGTTGTAAAACAACAAATTGTTTTAGGGAGTTGAGCGTGTGTGGTATCTATAACTAGTTTCAATTCTTCTCTTAAAATTGGCATCCATTTAATCTCTGACATTTTGTCAAAGTTGAGAAATGTATGAATTACCCTTGGGAAGAGTGTGTTTACAGAGTCTTTTGTAATAGTGATATTTTGCTGAATATTTTCAGTGTTCTGGTTTTTGCAGGTGACAGCTGGCATTTGAGAAGAATCGATTGGTGCTATGAAGTTGGAGAGGCATTAAGTGAGGAAGTAAGAGAACCCTGTGTTTTACAATAAAAAGCAAATATGTTAAGGGCCCCTCGGTCTGTGGTATATTGCAGGCCACATCCTGTTTTATGTTGTTGGTGATTTGACAAGAGTGAGGACGTACACACACACCGAATATGTAACACACACAGTATTTGCCTTGTAGTGATTTGCTGTGGCTATTAAAAAAATGCCATAAAATTGTTTCTTGAAGCCTAAGATTCAGTGTGTTAGGAGCTTTGAGACCTACTGATAAGTGCTAGGTATATTTATTTATTGATAACTTTGGTTCCCATTTCCTCTGAAGCTCCCTGAGAGCAATAGGAGGCCTGTTATACTTGCAGTACAGAACCATATAAAGGGAAGACTTGTATATTGGTGTCGATATTTGGTCAGCTGGTGGCACAACACAGTAGTCCAAATTCCTGCTCCATCTAGTGCATCCGAACAGTTGTTGAGTTTTTATCAAGTAATCGGCAGCCAGGTGATATTTAAAATGCTCTTGTATGGAAAAACAAGCCCCTGTGGCTTTAAGGCCTGCACACCCAGAACGTTTTTTACAGGTGAAAAAACTCATTCACTTAATAAAATACAGTACGCTTTCTGTTCCCTCAGGATGCCAGACTGAAGGAGCTTAATGTCTGCAGCGGAGATACTTTGGTCATAACTGAAGGGAAATTACCACCCAAGGTAAAATTTTCACTTTGTCATGCTACAGTTTGACAGATCCTCAGCCATTTAGAACTGTATAAGTCAAAAACAAAGTCCGAAACTCCACCTGATAACCAACAGGCAGCCTGTCCAGATCTCTGCACAGTAAAGTGCACATGGTGAGAGACCCTACTTAACATGCCACCACATTTTGTATCAGGTTGTGCACAGATGGTTTTAAAATGTGTGGAGCACGTTGCAATAGACTTGAAGTGAAGTGACAAAGTGTGTGATGATAGGTCTGCCTCAGAAAGAAATGTTTGCAACCTCCTGGTCAGATGTGGACAAAGAGAATCATCCTGGTCATTTCCACTTCCTGATCATCTAAGAGCAATTGGAAATCTAACCAGAGCCCCATAATGTGAAGCAATGTCACCAAAGGTGGACAAACACCCCTGTCAGAGGGGCAGATGTAATCTTTGTCATACAGCCTCATACTTTTCCCCAAACTAGCAATGTCACTTAGGTCTTACGTTGTTTACGCCTCAGTCAGCTAATTCTTACCATGTCTCAGTCTCTACAAGACTGAGTAAAGGATTCATTGCACCTATTGGAGACAAAACTGGGTGACATCATTACGCTGTAACCAGTTTTTTCACTAACCCTCTCCCTGGGCCCTATACTGGTAGAACAAGCTGGAATCCGAGGCCCGTGCAGGAGTCCTTGACACAAAATAAGATTAGAAAAAAAACGAAGATGGAAAATTAACATTGCAGATTAATAGTCTTTTTCTCTGTTGATGCAAAATTCAAACTTAACTCACTTTCTGTACTATTACAAGTAAGTTATCAAGTATTTTTCATTCACTGTACAGGGATTCCTGAAAGTGCCTATCTGGTGGTACAAGCCTTTGATGCACTTTGGACGCCAAGAGAGCATGCAGGATCAAGTGAACTGCATGATGGAGGCATTGCGAGTATCTCCACAACGAGGTAAGTTGTAGGTGTTCAGAAATAAAGGTTTCCAAGAACTTCTTGAGTAGAGAGAGTTGCCTTTTGCAAAACCAAATGGCCATCTCATATTTACCAAGGAAGCAACAATATTTGTAGAGTATCTTCTTGAAGGGCCTGATGTTCTGTGGGTTATACAGTCTTCTTCTGATCCTTGTAGTAGGAAGAGAGCCTAAGGGTATGTCTACATTATGAAATTAGCTCGATTTTATAGAAGTCAATTTTTAGGAAGCGATTTTATAGAGTTGATTGTGTGTCCCCCCACTAAGCACATGAAGTCGGCGGAGTGTGTCCACAATACCGTGGCTAGCATTGACTTGTGGAACGAGACACTGTGGGTAGCTATCCCACAGTCCCTGCAGGAATTCTGGGTTAAGCTCCCAATGCCTGGTAGGGCAAAAACATTGTCACAGGTGGTTTTGGGTACATGCCATCAGTCTCCCCTTCCTCCCTCCCTCCATGAAAGCAATCATTTCACACCTGTTTTCCCAGGTTACCTGTGCAGACGCCATAGCACTGAAGCATGGAACCCCCAGATCGCTGCCACCTTTGAGGGTACCATTTAGGGATATGGGGCAAAAATCTGTTGGATGATTTAGTTGGGGATTGGTCCTGCTTTGAGCAGGGGGATGGACTAGATGATCTCCTGAGGTCCCTTCCAACCCTGATATTCTATGATTTCATCAACCTCTGCACCGGGATTCCTTTCTGCAAGATCCCCCTTCAATTACCATCACCATAGATGCATCCTTCACAGGATGGGGAGCACGCCTCATCACTCATAGTCTCTGGGCCACTTCAGAAACCAGCCTTCACATAAATTTGCTAGAGCTCTGGGCTGTATGCAATGCCTGCCTCCATTTCCTTCCCATCATCCAAAACCGGTGAATTCAAATCATGACCGATAACATTGCATGCACGTTTTATGTCAATAGACAGGAGGGATCCCGGTCACACTCCCTCTGCACAGAGGCGGTAAAACTTCGGAACAGGTGCCTTCAACACACTATCCATATCTCCGCCTCATATCTGCCAGGTTCTCCGAATACCTCTGCAGATGTGCTCAGCCGGTTGTTCCTCATGTAGCATGAGTGGGAACTCAATGACTCCATTCTTTCCAACATTTTCCAGACCTGGGGTTATCCCCAGCAACAAACAAAAAATGCTCAACGTTCTGCTCCAGAGCAGGCTGGGAGAAGCATGGGGAGACGCCTTGAACCGAAATCTTTATATATGCATTCCCACCAATACCTCTATTGCACAGAGTAATTCAGAAGATACAACAAACAGAGCCAACATTATTCTCATAGCCTCAGTATGGCCCAGACAACCCTGGTACTCCTTCCTCCTCCCCATGTCGGTCTAGACACCCATTCCCCTTCCCCCACTCAGCAACCTCCTATCACAACGCAGGGGACAACTATTTCACCCCGACCTACAACATCTCCACCTGGGAGCCTGACTGATCAATGGTTCTGTAATGCGGCATTAACGTGCTCAGACCCAGTACGCACTGTCTTGTTACACAGCAGAACACACAACATGAGCACTACCTACCTGCATAAATGGAAACGCTTCACATCTTGGTGTGCTGACAAGCAGACCTCACCGGTTCCTGCTTCACTCCCACTGATACTGGAATATCTGTTGCACCTTAAAACATCTGGCATCTCTACAAACTCACTCAAGGTCCACCTCTTGGCAGTCACAGCCTTCCACCATAAAATTGACAACATAATGATCTTTGCCCATCCAATCACCAAGAGGTTCCTGAGGGTATCCAGATGTTATACCCAGACATGAAACCTCCTGCTGCACCTTGGGATTTACATCTAGTCCTCAAAGCCCTGATGGACACACCCTTTGAACTGATGGCTACCTGCTCCCTTCACCTATCCGTGAAGCCCACCTTCCTCATAACAATCACGTCTGCCAGATGAGTAAGTGAAATGGGGACGCTTATGGCAGACCCTCCATATACCACGTTCTTCTGTGATAAGGTCATGCTGCACACGCATCCAAGGTTCTTACCTAAGATACACTCTTCCTTTCACCTCAATGAACCTATACACCTCCCAATATTTTCCCCAAAACCTCACGCTAACACCTTTGAAACAGTGCACACTCTTGATGTTCATAGAGCATTATCCTTTTACCTGAATAGAACAAAACCATTTAGGAAAAACCCCATGCTTTTTGTTTGTCTCTTCTACTCAGTGCTCACAAGGAAATGCTGTCTCTACACAGAGACTTTCCAAATGGATTGCTGAACTGCATATGCCTTTGTTACCAACTTAGGCAAATTCTTGGTACCGGTATTGTCGAACACCATTTTAACATTTATTGGCAGAGGAGAAAATCATATTGTTTTACACTCTGTCTTGGTTTCTGATCTACTTAGTAGGCACATACTTTCTTTCTAATTGAGAAATTAATAGGAGGCAAATCTTACACACCACTCATTTTGAGGTAATTGGTTCAATATTGCCTTTGGGGTTTTAAGAATTTCTTCATTTGTGGTTGACAGTAATCAGTCATGAGCTGAAATTTGCAGTATTAAGAGAGGCTGAATTCTTTCCAGTTTTGCATCCTACTAAAGGTATCAGAGGTTTTATCAAATTATATAATAATGTTAGAGAGAAAATGGTTAATTAAACAAATGAAAGTGAAGTCTCTCATTTATTGAACACTGAATTGACTATTCAGTGACTGCTTGGATTTTTAGCAAGGTATTGTATGTGGTTATATAATGTCAGTTTTCTTTAAATGTATCTACTCATCTCTTTAAAGATTCCCCAGTGTATGTCCAATCAGACATCGGGCTTTGTTATGCAGGCGATGTGGAAATCTCTGGAGAAGCTTTTCTGGAGGATCTGAAAATTCAGGTTAGATATTATCCTTTGTATATCACCATGCTACTGTGATTCTATAAGTGAGCTATATTAATATATATTTTTTATTTCCTTTTCCCCTTGTCTCCAGTATGTTCTGATATGGCATTTGCTTATATGCCATGTTCAGTGGTAAGTACCAACAGGCAATACGAGCATGTAGCTCAGACATTTTCCTAGTATCTGTTTCCTGCAATTACCATTCTACCTTTCACATGTTCCCAGCTGCTAGAGTCATGCTGCACTTCATCTGAAACTTTACCTTGTATGGTTTGCAGGCCTACTTTTATCTTGTTATTGTAAAAGTGATAAATAAGAGAAACACACACCTCTACAAACACAATCAAAAGAACCACTTTCCATTTCTACATTGTTCCGGTATTAGTTTTTTGTGTTTCGTGTGTTGAATTTAATGATTCAGTAAATGCTTTTGGTGCTAAGAAGGCATAGTTATGTCATTTTGGAAGATGTGGATTTGACCCTGTTGGGTGGAATCTAAGATGCATTTTAGTCATTATTCCTGATGCCTTATCAATTGTAGCAAGCTTTTGGACAAGAAAACATAACTAACTGAATAGATTTTTATAAATTTCACTGCAAAGGGCACATTATTCACCCAGTTGGTTGTTCCATTCTCATTGCATGGGTGACTATCTTCTTAACTATGCTCCATATTACATGTCGCTTTTAGGTTAGACTGGAACAGCTTGGTTTCAGCCAAACACTTTTTACATGGCCAACTAAAGTGAAAGGCCATGTTGAATATTTACACCCTTTATGCACATCAAAGAAACCAACTCAGAACGGAAACAGCATTTGATATACCCAGGGGTGAAAATGAGCCGGTACGGGCTGATACGGTGTACTGGGAAGAAGCCAGTACCAGTCCATAGCAGCCCATGTTAAACCGCTGCCGTGGCATCCCTGCCAGTACGGACCCTACCGGCAGGGCTGCCGTTGGGAGGGCACAAAAGGGGCAGGGATGTTAATGCGCTGCCAATGGAGGGGAGCAAAAGGAGTAGCTGACCTGGGACTGGCGAATTAAAGGGGTCCAGGACTCTGGCTGCTGCTGCCACTACCACCGCTGGAGCCCTGGGCAGCGTGGGTGGGTTGGCTGGAGGATGCTGCTCCCAGCTCCATGCCTTCTGCCCAAGGCCCTGCCCCTTCCAGGGGAATGTATGTGGGTGGGGGAGAGGAGGGGAGAGTTGGATCCATCCCCTGTACCAATAAGTCTCTGGATTTACTTTCACCCCTGGATATATTTTTTGCAAAAGAGTGGGGATAGCTTACTTGGCACCTGGCTAGAGTGATCATGTCTCATCTCATTCACTTTTAAAACCAAAATATAAACAAGTGTTTTGAAAGAATCTGAGAAGCTGTATGTTAAACTGAGGACTGTTGGGGAGGGAGGGAGTTCACTCAGATTTGTTTTGGGGCTGAAAAGGAACTCCGCCCCTTGTAGTCCTCACCGATAGTAGTTAAGTGGACAATAGAGTAGAAGTAGATCTGTGTAAATTCATTCTCTATATTTCTGATTGCTTAAATCCTGCACAAAGGATCAGTCAAATGTGTTACATTGTGTGGCGTTACTACATCTTTGCAACTAGACTGGCAACTAAAATGATTGAAGAGATGTTTGTTTTTTTCAGGCCATGACCTTGCCATTCTTCCAAGAGCTCAGTATCCCATCTCCCGAGTTTCTCAGAGCCTGGACATTGGAAAGTAAGCGCCCAGGCAAGCTTTTACGAAACAACCAGCAACAACTCAAGTAGGTTTCTAATTGAACACTCAACCTTCAGTCTGTTGCAACGCTACATGACTGGATTGTGAGATGGATTGGTGGAGAAATATGCCAGTTCAGTCAATGTTAACAGAAAACCCGTTCCTGGTAATTTCAATGTTGTGAGTTGAGTAACTGTTATGAATTAGATGTTTTTCATCTGGAATATCATGTTTTTGTTTTTGTTTTTTTAATCAGGCTAAGTTTATTGGTTATGCTAACTTTTTTTAGAATTTTTGAAATGCAGTATGCACCTTATTAGATTTTTCTTTTCCTTGTGTTGCTTTCGAACAGGCTATGGCTTTAGTTTTCCAACTCAGCATAAGATAGTTTTGCCAGCGCTCTAAGTTGTAACTTGTCAAATTATAACATGATTTTTAAATATTAAAAAAAAGCAAGGTGTAATCTTAATAAAACTCCTTTGTCTTTCTTTATTAGTGAGTATAAATTGGGAAGCAGAGCAGAAATCTGTATAGAGCCGCTACAGAAGGAAGAGAATCTGGGGTAAGTACTACAAATAACTATTAGTAATTAATTGATGTACATCACTAGATGAGACTTAATCTAGCAGTTCTTAACTTAAAACTTTTTTCAAGGTTCCAGCCAGTGCTTTGTTCTAGACTACTTTATTTCACACCCAGATTATTTTACTTCTTGTTTCCCAGCAGAACTATTCCTTAGAAAGAGAAGAATTGATCAGGAATGTGCATGGCTCCTGGAAGCTTGATTCACAAGAACTTTGTTACCCCTTATTTTATTTTTTCTGATCACAGCCCCAGTGACTTGCTGCTTCGGGTGCAGATGGGCATACCCGGGGAGAGGGATTACTACCACTCTGTGGATTTGGTGTGGGATATCTCCAAAGAATGCACAGCATGGGCACTGAGGCATAGACTTGCTGCTCACTATTCTCTCCCTGTGGAGAAAATCGAAATTGCAAAATACTTGCCTGAGAAGTTTGAATGGATGACAATCTCCAGCTGGGTAAGATCTGAAATGACAGAGGAACTAATTCGGGACTGGAATGACAGATGCCAAAAATTTTACTTTATGCAAAGACTGTTAATAGAAAAGTAAAGTAGGAAAGTTTAAATACATTTGAACACACATTTCGTTCAGTATTACCCATTGGGAAGTGAATGGGCTGGTCATTCTTTAAGGTCTGATCCAACTCTTACTGGAGTCAGTGGAAGGACAATGAGAGGTCAGTTGCATTGTAAACCAGGGCGCAATTTAAAAGCCCCACCCAATTTCATACCTGAGGTTTGGTCACAGCACATGCCCTGACCCCAGACAGAGCTCTTAACTGCAACACAGCTTGAGTGTGATATGTGATGAATTCTGTGCTGCTCACAGCTTCCACTTCGGGGGTAGGGAGTTTGTCTATAAACAGAGGCAGGGTGATTAAGATAACAAAAGGCTTGTCACTAAATTAAGGATCATTAGCTGATCCTGAAAGCATTTCCAGTTTAATTCCAGTTAAAAGATAGGAAACAAAGGGTAGGAATAAATTATGAGAATGGAGAGAAGTAAACAGCGGTGTCCTCGAGGGGTCTGTTCTGGGACCAGTACTGTTCAACATAATCATAGAAGATCTGGAAAAGGGAGTAAACAGTGAGGTGGCAAAATTTGTAGATGATACAAAATTACTCAATTTAGTTAAGTCCAAAGCTGACTGCAAAGAGTTACGAAAGGATCTCACAAAACTGGGTGACTGGGCAACAAAATGGCAGATGAAATTCCATGTTGACAAATGCAAGCTAATGCATATTGCAAAGTATAACAAAATGAGGGGGTCTACATTAGCTGTTACCCATCAAGAAAGAGATCTTAGAGTTATTGTGGATAGTTCTCTCAAAATGTCTGCTTAATGTGCAATGGCAATAATAATAATAATAATAAAAAGCTACCAGAATGTAGGGAATCATTAAGAAAGGGATAGATAATAAGACAGAAAATAGCATATTGTTTCTATATAAATGCATGGTACGCCCACATATTGAATACTGCGGGCAGATTTGGTCACTCCATCTCAAAAAAGATATATTGGAATCGGAAAAGGTTCAGAAATGGGTAACAGAAATGATTAGGGGTACGGAATGGCTTCCATATGAGGAGAGAGTAATAAGACTGGGACTTTTCATCTTGGAAAGAAACGAATAAGAGGGGATATGATAGAAGTCTATAAAATCATGACTGGCATGGAGAGATTGACTAAGGAAATGTTATTTACCCCTTCACATAACACGAGAACTAGAAGCTATGCAATTAATATGCAGCAGATTTAACACAAAGAAAAGGAAGTATTCACAATCAAGCAGGGGATGTTGTGAAGGCCAAAACTATAACAATGTTCCAATAAGAACTAGATAAGTTCATGGAGGATAGGTCCATCAGTGGGGATTAGCTAGGGCGGGATGGATCACTCAATGATTGCCTGTTCCATTCATTACCTCTGAAGCACCTGGTCTGGGCCACTGTTGGAAAACAGGATACTGGGCTTGATGGACCTTTGGTCTGACCCAGTAGGGCCGTTCTGATCTTCTTATATATATCCTAGATGTATATGCCCCCCACTGTAACCCACTAGACTTCACTCCTCTCCCAGAGCTGAGATAGTACCCAGGAGTACTGATGGGGTCGGTTTCTCTCTACAGAGTTAGTAACAAAATAAGAATATACATTAAAATTTTAAACCTAACCGGTGTCCCTTAAGTGACTTGCCAAAAGATGTCAGAACATGTTAGTATAGAGCTGAGTGGGTCTAATTAATTTTTTTCCGTTTAGATAGGAATTAGATACAGTGCTCCTGTCAGCTAATTGCTAAGTTATCTGGTAAAAACCTAGAGTTTTCAAGTGCCTAAGTAGCCCCTGAATCACAGTTAAAGTTGCCCCTTCTATCCATTCCCCTCCCATAAAAAAATCTGAAATGGCACCCCTGCAGTAGAACTTGCAAGTTCTGCAATGTTAATGAGAGAAAAGCCCTTTGGGGTGGATGGAGGTGGCTTTGATCACATGATAAAATACTCCACTCAGCCTCTTATACTGTACTTTAGAAATTACTTATGTAAGTTGAAAAGCTTGCTAAGGTTGCAGGGCAGAGATTAAGTATAACATCAGAAACCATCTTAAAGTGTGATTTTGTATGGTAAATGCAGGTTTGGATTTTTGTGTGTGCTGCTTTGTTTTTTGGGGTGGTTTTTTTTGGGGGGTGGGGGGGAAGGTTCTAAATCCAAAGCTGCTGGAATGAGTTTATGGAAATAACACTGAGAGTTTTACTGGAGTAATCAGATCCTCTGATCAAGGACCACAGTTAACTGATTATAAATGCAGTATAATCTAGGCCTCCTTTGTCAGAGGGATGTGGGAGATTTAAAATATGTGTATGGAGAACAGGAAGGATAAATGGGAAACCTCATGGTGAATGAGGGTACAGAGACCTCCATGGAGGAAAACTTATTGACATAGGTGAATATACAATTCTAAGAAGAAGTAAGACTCTTGAGTTGCTGAAGAGCAGCTGCCCATGGGAGTTTTATACCTTAGAAGGTGAAACCAATAAAAATCAGTTAAAGAATCTCTAGGCTTAGGACATGTGAACACTTGGATACTTTGGCTTTATTCAGACCCAGCATATTTCAAAGAGGAAACGGAAGAAAAAACAGGAGAGTTTGCAGTCAGCACCCGTTAACCTGAAAGATGGAGACATTATCGGTGTAAAGGTAAACTTAAGAATTAACACAGTGTGAAAGTAGGTGGGATTTAACAGCCAGTCGTATTAGTGAACAAGCACATGGTTTCAACAGTAATAATAACCACTATGTTATGTTCTGATTTCTGCCTCATTCTTCTGTATCTATTTGCATGGGTATGACAGTGACTGCATATAAACATCTGTCACCACTGTGCGTGTGAGGGGGACAGGGCACTATTCCTGTTGCTGCCTCTCTGGAGGGTACTATGGGGATCCCACCACCCTGTATTAATTCAGATTCAGTAACCCAAGTGATTTGGTGCAAAGACTGTAAATTTAAATAAAATGTTCAGCCAAATGAATTGTATTAAATTGCTAAGAGGCTGATGTAATATATTATGAGAACTAAAAACAATGAACTAATGCACTCAATATTTTTTGGCGATAGAATCTCCTACTTGAGGATGGTAAGGACTTCAGTACTGTGAGAGATGATATTGGCAAGGAAGCACAGAGACAGCTTGCAGTGGAGAAAAAGAAAAGGTATTTATTACAGTATTTTTGTGTTCTCAGATATTCAAAGGGATTTACCAGCTTTCACAGATTTTAGTGCTGTGATACTTTGTCTGAAGTAGAAGATGCAACTAATGATAGTCAACGCCCAGTAACAGTCTTCAGTTCTGACTGTACCAAAGGAGGTGCATCGAATAAAAGTAATGCAAAAACTTCTTGTTTTTAATAGTGTGTCTGCCCCATGAACCCATTCAACATGTGGAGCTCGGTTCTTCTGCGAGGGATGGTCTCTATTGTATTCTACTGATGGTAATCTGCATATGCCCAGAGCTTTTCAAAGTAGTAGTGTCTGTTGGTCTGGGCATGTGCCCCTGCATTGCCCTGTGGATTCACCCGAGGCGATAAAGGGCAGAGTGAACTAACTGTATCTTTAGTTCCTTTTCACCACCACGTGGTCCAAGTTGGAGCTTCAGCTGTCTTCTCACCTTTTGTGATGCATTTTCCAAACTTTTCTCAAAAAACTATTTCTATTCTTAATTTAGTCAGAATTTTGTTGTTTTATGTAGTAATTTTCTTGTTTTTGAAAGTCCTGCAAGTCTCTGGACTCAGGACGTCGCCTGGGTAGTTCCCCGCCAAAATATCCCCTGCCTCCAGTAACCCGCCTCTGTGTACTGGTGCATGACAAAGAGGCCAGGGTTCCTGCCACTGTTTGTTCTCCATCAGTGACAAACACCAGTGCTGGGGGGAAGCCCACAGTATGTCCACATATAGCACCTGTCTCTCCTTCCCTGCCCATACATGGGAAGGCAGAGCCCTCCGCTTTAAGAAGTACCTCCTGGAGGTCACCATTGGGCCACAGTCAGACACTGGCCGGGGAACTCTCCCCCCACCCCACCATGTATTGCCCTTGAACACTCCAAGAGCACACCACCTGCCAAGGAACCCCAGACTGGCTTCGCTGGTACCACTGCTATGCACCTACACCAGAGCCTAGCCATGAGTCACAGAAGCACACACATAAACATGACAGTAGCTCTTGCTCAGGGTCTAAGAAATTCTCTGACATCCATGAGCTCCAGCCAAGGAGAGGCACCATGCTCAAAGACCCACAAGAGTGACAAAAGCCTGCATCACTCGCCAGAACCGCCGCCCTGGTTACAGACCAACACACCTGGGCACCAGATCCACCAGCATCCAGTGTCTCAGAGCCAGTGAATCTTACAGACCCTGGTTCCGTCCATCAATCAGGTGCTGTTGACTCCAGGGAGACTTGCAACCACTCTCAGGCCTCATGAACTGTTGACAGTGGGAGAGATGCACTCTCTGCATGTCCCAGTACTCTCACCTTTTAAGAGGGGCCCATCTCCATATCCAATATTCCACTTTTTGGCTGTGTTCATACGACACTCTTGGGTCTGTCAGCACCACCATTGAGGCAGGACTCCAATTCCTCCTTGGAGTCTGAGGGCCTGCATATTACGTATGGCCTGCCGCTTCCATTCCGAAGACATGACCATCAGAAGATCCCATGACACCTCCCTTACCTTAACCCAGCACCCACTGGTATCGCTGGACTACACAGCTGTAACAATATGGCCAGAATCAACCTGGCTGGCTGTATAGGTGCTGGTGGCCCTAATATTTGCCTTCAGAACTGTCCCATTCAATACAGGATAACTCTTCTGTATCACCAACCTGTCCTTTGCCAAGTAGATGCTCCAGACCAGGATTAGATGATGACCCGATCAGCCTGTATTGGCGGATCCCGAGGAATGTCCCTCAACATTCCTGGATGAGATTGTGTTGTCGATCTCCCGCTCTCTCCCAGACAACTATTGTCAATTTAAAGAGCCTGCTACATAGGATAGCTCATGCCCTTGAAATACCGTGGGAAGAGATACAGGACAAGCAGTGCCACTTATTAGATATTTTACATAGTTCAGTACTGGCCAGGGTGGTCCTCGTGATCAACGAGGACATTCTGCAACCTGCCCACACTGTGTGGCAGACCCTGGCCATGTGTGCCCCCAACTGCGAAAGGGGCAGACAAAAGGTATTATGTCCCACCCAAGGAATACGAGTTCCTGTTCTCTCTTCGCCCAACTCCCTGAAGATTCAGGTTGCTACGCTGCCTGCTAAACAACAGCACCCATGCTCCACCCCAATTCACCAAGAGGGAAAGAGACTGGACCTTCTCGGACAGCCTCCAGTTCTGGATCTCAAACCAGCCAGGCCAGTCTGCCTCCACAGCTAGAGGAGGAGACTCTCAACTCCTGGCTTCCCTGGCCTTTTATAGGGCCAGCTGGGTCTGTTTGGGATGTGGCCCCCAGCTGAACGTGAACAGACCAATAGACACTACACTTTGAAAAGATCCAGTTCCGGGTGCATGGCACGTGTGCATTACCCTCAGTGGAATACAGATAGGGACCACACACCTCGTCGAACCTCCAGTTACATGTAAGTAACCTTCCCTTCTCCCCTAGATTGCATTTTGTGTAACCATTCTGATTTTGTAATATGTTACACCCACTCTGCACAGGTTGACCTCCCAGGATACAGAGCTGTGGAAAATCAGCCCTTTGGTCACCTGGGGCACGCTTATACATGATTAGCAAGTGTAGGGGTGCAATGTCATCTTTCCCAAAGTAGTAATCAGGTTCTAAGTTGATTTACAGCTTCCTAGAAGTACACTGATATTAGCACTACAGCTTAATGTTAATATCACCGTCTGATTTTCTTATAGCCGACAAGCGCAGCATTTACAGAATGATATTTTCTCTGAGGGAAAGGTGGCTAGTAAGCATCGTAAACCGGAAGTGGCTCTTTCCATCAATGTGGGAATCTTCAGATAGCACTGGACAGGTGACTTGCTGAGTGGCCCTTGCCAGTGATGTACTGAATTAGAATGGAGTACCTCAACTGGACTGGCAGAGGGATGGTCTTCTCTGAAGTATCCTCTCTCTGAGGCATCTGGCGATAGGATTCAGGACAGCTCTGGATTTCCTGTAATCTGTGTTGGTGAATTGCTTTAGCATTCCTTTATCAATATGGAATTTACTCTCAGGCTAGAGAAATGCACTTTATCAATGAGAATGTGGATGACTATACGACATAATCTTTCAGTGACTATTTTGTAATAATCGTATGTGTATTTTTTTCTGACATTGCTATCCTATACCATCACTACAAAGCTATTTTTTCATGCAGGCATGTAACTTCTAAAAGGAATTGTTTGACTCTTTTGACTTCTGAAATTATTAGATCTTAGGTTTTGCTCACATGTCTGAGTGATAAATCTGAGCTTTTTAATAGTTTAAATCAAAATTGTGTTCATACTCCCTGCCCCCTGCAGCCATTTTGTTGATATATTTTTTTTTTGCAGCACTAATAACTCTAGCTGCAGCCCAGCAGCAAACGGCTTCCATCTGAGCCCTGCGGAGGTGACTGATTTAAACCATGTGTGTGACACTTGCCTCCTTGGTTATGTTAAATCTTTTCATTGTGCAACAAGTCCAAACTCTACTCCTTGCCATATAATGATGCACTCTCTATTAATCAGGAACATGATCAGAAACTGATTTCAGCATTTACTTAATCTCTGGCCAAAGTAAGGAGTTAAATGGTTCAAAACCTATAAAGCTCTGGAGAGCTGCATCTGTAAAATAGAAATATACTGTCACTGTGGTGTTTTTCTTCTCTAGATGCCTCATCCTTTTTCATTATACACTAAGTTATTAAAAAGTTGAGGAGAGAAGGAGAGCATTTGATGGAATACTGAACTTTTTTTTACTCAGGAAAAGGTTGTGTTAATTTGATTACCTTAAAATAAAATGCACCTTTTGTAATTTTGCTTGACTGACTTGATAGCCCTCAATACATTAAAAGAAAGAAAAAGGCAGAAAAATGTTTCTCCTCTAGGTGTCGTACAGCTGGTAAACACTGTGCTGTGCAAGGTTGTTATGGGTTATGGTAAATTAAGTCTTTACTGTATTATTGTAAGACTAGTTCTTGCTTGATGATGAGACTATATCTTTCTACCAATGTGTGTGGTAACTGGGATCATTACAATTAACAAATTAATTGTCAGTATCTTTATGTAAAATATTTTTCAGTACTGTACTTACAGTTACTAAACTCTTTTATATATGTTCCCTTATAGTACATGAATCATAATTTCATTTTCAGTAATGTTCAGTGGTTTCTTGAGAGAGTATTGGTGTTGATACATTGAATTAACCAAACACTGGAGCATATATCATTTGTAATAAACTGTACTTTTTTAATATGCATTAGATGATAGGATGAGAATGGGATATATAAATTAAAAATAACCACATATCGTTAACTGAGCTCCAAAGAAGTGTTCATCACATGCTACAAGTTTGCCTTTCTCTGTTAGAAGGCTGGGAAAATTAATTATCTGATCAGATACACTACAAAACCTTGCACTCAGGGCTGGAAAAACCCCTGTAAACTATTAAAAGGAAGTGTTCAAACAATTTCTGAAAAAGAAAGTGAAATGTTTTCATAATTCAGCTACTGCTGCGTGGGTGCAGAGTAACTGAGTCCCCTGCCTTCAGGCTGTAAATCAGCAAAACACTTCAGCATATGCTTAACTTTCAGCATGTGAACAGCCCTGACTCACTGTGGCTGCATATATGCTTCAAATTAAGTAGGTGCTTAGGTCCTTTCTTGGATTCTGGCAGTAGTCAGGGATTGGGGGGAGAGGAGATATTTTAATCTCTACTTATTTGGTTCCACTCTTCAGTTGAACCAAGTGCAACTGAATTATGTAATGCTAGACTTATGGAAGGATTCTCTCCTAAGACTTGACAGAGGCTAGCAAAGTTGTCTCCCTCAAAGCCTTTTTCTATTTTACATATGTTTTGTTAAGCCCCATATTTTTCAGAAGACACTTCACATAATGAGTATCAAGATTAAAATTTGGGAAATAAGGAAAGAATTTGTGTGCTTGCCAGGTATTTAATTATATAACATTTAATTTGCTGACATTTTTATTATTCTGTTCCTTTGTTGGACAGTTCTACTACCCTTTTCTTTACACCTTCCCTTAATAAGTGAAGCTTATACTTTTCAGAAGACATGACGCTCAGAGAAATTTAGATATAACTTAAGTACATAAGTGGGCATTTTAGAATGTGCCTTTATTGAAATGTAGTATATCAATGACTGAACCAATATTGAGTTATTGTTTTTAATGTTGGCTTGAAAGACTTTAAGAAAAGTCATTGTGGATCAGTCCACAGCAAGGATTTTTGTTAAAGGGGAAAATACCTTTTTAAAATTGAGTTTTCATGATTCCACAATTTGTTAGTTATGTTCCAATGTGAGGAGAAGCTTTGCTCTTTATTTTCCAAGTATGCTTCAGCAACTGAATAAAGAATTGTTTATATATGTATATAACAAATGTTGCACTCATGCTCTTTTTTTAGCATAGCATACATTTTAGATTGGTTACTAAACGAAGAGAATCATACTAACTAATGAACATGGAGAAGGAATAAATGAATGACGATCCAAAATGTCTGAAACACTGAGCTCCTGTTTTAAATATTATCAACCAGTAAAATAAATAGCTTGGATGAATAGGAAGTGAGACTCTGTGAAAAGAACTATTGACTTTGCTAGTTTTCTTAATGCTCTAAGATGTGTAGTATTTAGGCCTGGCTATTTTATATTCATCCCAAGTTTTAAACAGACTTGCTTCCTAGTACAGCAGTTTGATCCACACCAGCAGATCTGGGTGGAGCTCCATTGGTTTTTCTCCATCAAGTCTTCCTAGGCACATTACATTGAGGCCTTGTGTGTACTGATAACTGAAACTGTTAGATTTATGAGGCAATAAATTAACAGTCTTTTTTGAAGATGGGGGAAATCTAACTTCCCTAGTATGTTAATCTGTTCGTTCTCTCAAAAGAAATATCATAAACCTTCTGGAGGTCAGTGAACCCATGAACAATTTTTAAAATAGACTTTTCAAAGAATCAGTTTTAATCTTTTCTCTGCCTGATCTCAGTACAGCCCTGACAAGACTGCTTCTGGAGTATTGCATTCAGTTCTGGACACCTTATTATGGGAAAAATGTTGGATTGTCATATAACTTCCTACAGATTGTCTAAGTAATTAGGAAGCTGATGTAACTTGCTTGTTCAGAAAGCTTGTTGTTCAACTCCTCAATTTTTTCTAAGTGACCATCAAAAAGACATTAGATTCTACACATATCTCGTGGAGGTAAACTTCAAGAGGAGTGAGGAATTAAGGAAGCACAGGGATAAATGTGTGGAACACTGAGAGAACAAATTCGGGCTCAGTTCAGAAGAAACTTGTTGACACTATAGGCAGTGTGGCAGTGAAGCCCTGAATAGGGGGTGGGTGGATTTTAGAACGGGTTGAATGGATCTGGCTTCCAATGGCTCGGGGAGCCAGTAATTTTTGGAGGTTGCCATCATACTCCCCTCCTGTGCCTCCCCACCCCCTGAAGCCTCTAGGCTTTTAGTTACAATTTATTCCAGCCTGTATAGTAGCAAATACATAGTTCACAATCTGTAGGTTCTTTAATGTAGTGATGTCTGTCTGAGTCTGCAGACAGCTGTAAAGAAGCTCAGAGATGTAAACTGCTCCCATTTACCTCTAGTGGAGAGTTGATGCTGAACCAGAACACTAACGGGATAACATTCACTTTCCCTCCTTATCAAAGCAGGCAAAAAAGAAAAATGGCAATTCGCCATCAGAATACACATAAAAGAAAAGGAATAATAACGATCCCTAGGAAGATTTGCCGCACACAAAATGGTATCTTGGTTCTGGTACCTCTTGGGTGGAGCTTATGAATACCACTATTTTTTTCCTGCATTTGACCCGTGGATTAGGTAACTTAATTTCATGTTACCTGATTTGTGGATCCAGTGCAGAAAAAAGTAGTGGTACTCATGAGCTCCAACCACAAACAACTTCACCCAAGAGTGTTCCATCTTTTTCTGTGTTCCTTTCTTAAGGAGTTGACCATCTGCCAAGCCAACCTGAGAAGGTAACAGATTTTTTAGACAAAGGAAATGCAGTGGATCTAATTTATCTTGATTTCAGTAAAGCATTTGATATGGTTTCACCTGGGAAATTATTAGTTAAATTGGAAAAGATGGGGATCAATATGAAAATTGAAAGGTGGATACGGAACTGATTAAAGGGAAGACTACAGCGGGTCATACTGAAGAGCGAACTGTCAGGCTGGAGGGAGGTTACCAGTGGAGTTCCTCAGGGTTTTGGGACCAATCCTATTTAATCTTCTTATTACTGACCTCGGCACAAAAATTGGGAGTGTGTTAATAAAGTTTGCAGATGACACAAAGCTGGGAGGTATTGTCAATACAGAGAAGGACCGGGATATCATACAGGAAGATCTGGATGACCTTGTAAACTGGAGTAATGGGATTAGGGTGACCAGATGTCCCGATTTTTATAGGGACAATCCCGATTTTTGGGTCTTTCTTACATAGACTCCTGTTACCCCCAACCCCCATTCTGATTTTTCACATTTGCTATCTGGTCACCCTAAATAGGATGAAATTTAATAGTAAAAAGTGCAAGGTCATGCATTTAAGGATTAATAAGAATTTTAGTTAAAAGCTGGAGATGCATCAGTTGAAAGTAACAGAGAAGGACTTTGGAGTATTGGTTGACCACAGGATGACTATGAACTGCCAATGTCATATGGCCGTGAAAAAAACTAATGTGATCTTGGGATGCATCAGGCGAGGTATTTCCAGCAGAGATAACGAGGTGTTAGTACCGTTATACAAGGCGCTGGTGAGACCTCATCTGGAATACTGTGTGCAGTTCTGGTCTCCCATTTTTAAGAAGGACGAATTCAAACTAGAACAGGTACAGAGAAGGAAGATCCAAGGAATGGAAAACCTGTCTTATGAAAGAAGACTCAAAGAGCTTGGCTTGTTTAGCCTAATCAAAAGAAGGCTGAGGGGAGATATGATTGCTCTCTATAAGTATATCCGAGGGATAAATACCAGAGAGGGAGAGGAATTGTTTAAGCTGAGTACCAATGTGGACACAAGAACAAATGGATATAAACTGGCCAGTAGGGAAGTTTTAGACGAAATTAGACGAAGGTTTCTAACCATCAGAGGAGTGAAGTTCTGGAGCAGCCTTCCAAGGGAAGCAGTGAGAGCAAAAGACCTATCTAGCTTAAAGACTAAGCTTGATGAGTTTATGGAGGAGATGGTATAATGGGATGGCCTAATTTTGGCAATTAATTGATCTTTGACTATTAGCAGTAAATATGCACAATGGCCTGTGATGGGATGTTAGATGGGATGAGATCTGAGTTACTACAGAGAATTCTTTCCTGGGTGTCTGGCTGGTGAGTCTTGCTCACATGCTCAGGGTTTAGCTGATCGCCCTATTTGGGGTTGGGAAGGAATTTTTCTCCAGGGCAGATTGACAGAGGCCCTGGAGGTTTTTTGCCTTCCTCTGCAGCATGGGGCACGATTCACTTGCTGGAGGATTCTCTGCACCTTGAAGTCTCTAAACCATGATTTGAGGACTTCAGTAGCTCAGACATAGGTTAGGGGTTTATAACGAGTGGGTAGAGGAGATTCTGTGGCCTGCAATGTGCAGGAGGACAGACTAGATGATCGTAATGGTCTCTTCCTTCTAGCCTTAAATTCTATAAGTTGCTGGGATGCTGAGTCTGTTGCCAAGGAAGACAACCTGAGGCTCTCATCACTAGCAAATCTATAAACCTTTAAGCTATACAGCTCTTGTTGTAAGTTTTAACTGATCCCCTCAAAAAACCTGATTCTGGTGATCAGTAGAGGTTAAATACCTAGCTTTGCTAAAATCCCCTTTCTGACCATCTAGGAGAATTTATATCGGGTAAGAATAAAAATTGGCCTTCAGTCATCATGCTTGCTTCATCACTGACACAGAAAAAAGTTTGTTTGAAATGAAGTAAACATTGGTTATTCCACTGATTAACCATTTTCTGTCTGCTCTTATTCTTCTATGGTAGCCAAATCTTGGCCATTCTTTCTCCCAGCTGTTGTGAAGTTCCAATCCTTCCTTTCTATACTGCAGCTGGATGCGCCGTCCATGCCCTGATCACCACCTGTCTTCCTCCCAGTTGAAATCATCTTCCTTACCCATCAATCTGACTGTCATCCACTTCTTTAAATCCTCCACTGCATCAAGGTAACATCTTCTCCTGGTCCTCTGTAATTCCACCTCCATCTTTGTACTCAACCTATAATCTGAGTGTTGCTCCCGACACGCCCCCTCCACACACACAGACACATTCCTCTGGCAATTATGCCATCTTTGACGTCCTCTTCTACAACTATCTCCAGGTAATTTTCCCCCACTGACTGTGTTTCATGGCCCACCCAACCTCCACCCTTTTGTTTTACAATCCCTCCTTAATTCACTTCCTCTGTAATACCCAAAGAAGCGTCAGTGGTCACAGGGTGTAACCAAGTGTGTTAAATACATTTGTAAAAAAATATATATATAAACATGGCTAGTCTAAGCCAGCAAGTTACCATATGATTGTGCTGCTGAAACGTTGACCTTCCTTATAGATGTTTACACTCACTCATCACGTCACATCTGAATGTAGATTGTCAACTTTCCAGCGCAGGGGCACCATCTCTGTGTGGATGGTGTAAAAATTACTTCAATATGCCTAGATCTTTATTCTCATCCCACAGCTCCCTAGAAATGCTAATGTAATTTAGAGAAGGTTCTTAATGCAAAAAAGGTTTAATTCTTAATTCGTAGGCTTTGTGTTTTCCTCTTAGATGCTTATCGCAGGATCTGGTTCTGTTTTTCTCCTTGAGCATACATGTGGGTTTGGTCTGAAAAGTGACCATGTAAACACGACTGCGATGGTTTGAGATATTTGGAGTCTATTCTACCTTTGGGATGGTGAATAACATCATTAAAGATTCAGCAATCAGAACTTGGTCATGTGTGACCTCAAAATCATCTCTGATTTGCAGATCCTAAACTCAGGTTGCAGGACTCGCAGTTAAATTAAATTGTTATGAATGGAGCAATTTTGATGGGAATCATAAGCATGGAACTCCGCAATATCATTGCCAGTCACTTTTCTGAGCGTAGCCATGATTATATCAAACAAACAACAATGGAAAAGGTTTAAAAAAAGTTGGACTGGAAAGAAAATAAATTTAAGATGCTTTTGTGTTCTTTGAATGATAGTAAAGTGATACCTTGCTCTTACCTAGTGCTTTTCATCAGCAGACCTCAAAGCACTTTACAGAGATCAGCATTATTATTGCCATTTAATGGAGGGGGAAACTGAGGCACAGGAAGTAATTTTGCCCAAGGTCACCCAGTAGGCTAGTAGGTAAAGGGTAAGTACAAAACTTGGAAAATGTATACAGCTTGCCCTTGTGTGCATTTGAATATGTTTAGAATTACACGTCTTAATTTTTGCTACACAACTATGAGAATATATTTAACCATGGCTACCTTCTGTGTCGAGGACATAAGCAAGATGATGTCAAAAAGGTAAAGCAGACTTACAGCTTATAAAAAGACTCATATACTGGATGTGTTCAGAGTACTGGGATGTGATTCATAACCAGCTGTTAGACTGTTGCATGTTTATTACCAAAGAAAACATTGGTTAATCTTCTCTTGGGGCTTTCTACCAGAAATGATCACGTGCAAAAAGTGAAGAATTACTCATTTGTGAGATTTGTTAGCAGCTTCTCAGGGGAAGAAAAACACAATAGCCCACAATTAGCGAGAAATGGTTAAAGTATAGGTTTATGTTTTGGAAAAATTAATGGACGTATATACCCTGCAAAATACAGAGCAGAAACAGATACTTAGATATTTGGTTACTATTTATTCAATAGTTAAAGTAAATTGGCCCACAAAAAACATTGCATTTGACACTTTTTTAAATATTAAGTTTGAAAGACATCGGTTTGTAAACACGAGTAAAAACAGAATCCGGATGCTTGTATAGTGATTTGTAAACCTGCTAACTTCCTAAATAAACAGTTACTTACGAGAAAGATGTGTTCAGATGTTCCCCATACAGCACACAGGGGTCACCTAAGTATGACTTTGCCATAGAGTTATTTCAGAGAAGATTGAATGTATTCTAGTCTAATCCATCAGTACCATCACTTCTTCTGTAGTAAGCTTTTTTGAAAAAGCCACTATGTACAGAACATGCACTAATGCCATTAAACTTTCAGATTTGTATTTTCATGTTGTCGAGCGCTGGCTTTTGCTGTACAATCCATCCGCTTCCCTGGCATGTGTAGATATGGTCATGCCCGTTGTTTATAGCTCAGTGTGGAGAAGTGTCTTTGCTTGTCTCATGTTCTCAATCACTGTAGAAAACACTTGAATTACTGACAGCACTGACATGGTGTTGCTGTGTGCATTTGTTAATGTCTAGTACAGACCATATAGCTACATTATGCTGGACTGAGAAATAAAACTATACTATGCTTTGAATCTCCTGACTTTTAAATGGTTTGTTTTTTCAAATAACCACATCTTTCTAGCAATTTTTAAATTAACTGTTGTGACACAGCTCTGTCCTTATCTTCGTGGATCCTGCGTTTCCTGGCGGATTTTTACTAGCCTCAGCGGCTCACTGTGACCCTCCACGGAGCCCTTCTCTCTCTAGAGACAAGGTCACAGTCTATTGAGCCATTTTCGTCACAAACCAGTGAGGAGAAGCTATCCTTCCTGGCACAGTCTCTATTGTCTCCCAATCTCAGAGACTCATTAGGGGAGGCAGAAAGGGGGGAGCCCAGGCCCGCCCTCTACTCCGGACTCCAGCCCAGGGACCCTAATAGTATCAGCTAAGATGGCTGACCTTTTATCCACAAAACACAATACAATTCCCTGGGCTACTTCCCCACAGCAGTCCCCGCTTCTTCAGACTCCACTTCACCCTTACCTCAGGGCCTCCTTTCTTGCGTATGATATGTTGTCCATCACTCAGTCTCACCAACAGCATAACTTCCTTCCACAGCTCCTGACACCCACAGCCCACCTGACTAACTGGGAGGTTTTTATCTGGATTCAGCCAGTCCCTGATTGGCTTCAGGTGTCCCAATTAGGCTAGCTGTTTCTACTCCTTTCTAGAAGGTTCTTAATTGGCCCCAGGTGTCTTGATTGGCCTGGAGTAGCCTTTGTTTGGCTATCCAGGGAACAGGGACCTGCACATCCTGAGACTAATGTACCTGCCTTCCAGCACTCTCCTATATCCTTCTGGTCTGACTCTGTCACACTATTCACAACCTTAACTGTATCTTAGCAAAGGTTTTTTTTGCAGAGGGATTTTTCTGTAGAAAATATTTTAAAACACTTGTTCCCATTGACGGCTAATGAACAAAGCAAACATAATATTTCAAAACCAAGCTGTTTAAGAGGATGTTCCACTAAAATAGGTCCCTTTTCAAAAATTAAACTCTCAAATCCTTATTTCTTTATAAATACCAGGTCTTGTTATAAGCTTGAGATGAAACTAACACCATTTCATGTAAAATGCTGCTTATTTCACTCACAGTTTGAAATATCTTCTGGTTCATACGCATACATTCTGTTCTTATACTTTCCTGTCAGATCGGCTCGAACTGTCATAGAGGGATCTTTAGGAGGAGAAAGTCCAAAATGTTAGCAATGGAGGTCTTTAGGAAGGAGCAGCGCTGCTTAATTTGGGGGGGTGTGATGGAGGAGGTGTGATGGAGGTGGAGGGAGGAGTGGGGAGAGAGTCAAGCCTTTAAAAACGGTGTTCATTAGCACAGCACTCTGACACTGTGGGTAAGCCAGGGGTTCTCAGGACAAAATGTTTGGTGGTCTCGGAGTGTGACGACCAACTCTTGCTAGTGGCCGCTCTCACATTTTTTCCTAAAAAAGGCCCCAGACTTGGACCCCATCCTCTCCCCATGGCCAGAGGATGGGGTCCAGGTGTGGAGCCTGAAGCCTCACGGCCAGAGCTTGCTGCCCTGCCACCCGAGGGCTGAAATCCAAAGCCTGGGAAGGTGGCGAACTCACTGGCTGCCTGCTCTTGCAACGTTGTGCTCCAGGTGACTCCACGGAGGGACAGGGCCCAACCCTGAGGCTGGGCCCAGCAACCAATACCAGCATGGTACATCCAGGAGCAACAAGGACGGGGGAGGGTGCTACTTTGCCCTCCCGCCCATCACAACCCAGGAAGCTGTGGCTGAAGTAAAGCCTCTGGTAGCTGCATTTGAGAAATGCTTTAGGCTCGCAACCCTGTGGATCTCCAAGCTTAGTCTCTGCCTTAGACTGGCTCTTGGACAGTAAACTGGTTAGATGCATCAGAACTGCCATTCTGAAATTGGTGATGATGCCAGGTAGGTGTGGGCATTAAAAAGGGTCGGTCTTTGTCCCGTTCATGCCCAACAATCTCACACTGGGTTTCCTCTGGAACTATTGGTTATGAGGCTAGGCCCTGTCCCTGGGAAGCCCAATGAATCCTTAATAAATATTCATATACAGGCAGGGAGTCTAATTCTTCTCTATTTTCACACACCTCAGCATGGTGTCATGTTGGGTCTGTATTATGTATGTATATAGGACCAGCTCCTTATACCTTAACTGGTATAAGTTGGTATGTTGATGTCAGTGGTGCTACGCTGATTTATACAAACTGAGGATTTGGCCCATGGTGGCCAACATTTAAATAAGGTTACTACTGATTTTTTGGTGCCTGACTTTCCATTTCAAAGGAACCCAATTTTCAGATAGTGCTGAGCAGCCATCCTCTGAAAGCAAATCTCTTTAAAATGTTTCAGGTTAGGCAAGAAAAATCACTAGCCACTTTTGTGAGTCTTGATCATAATGTCCGGCAGCTTTAAAAAACCAACCCTGGTGCCCAAGCAAGGAATCTCTGCTACACATCACACAAGGCAATTGTTCCGTTTTGATTATCACAAAGACTGGGAAGCTCACCAACAAAGAGGATCCTAGGGACATAGTGGCCATCAGGGGCCATGTTGTCATCTGTGCTCGAATGCTGAAAGAAAGTTAAATAACCTCTTTGTGATGGGTCATTTTCAGAACAGCAGTCACATTAGTCAAAACACTAGAAATGGAACAAACTCATCAGCCTTCCTTATCGCACTTCAAGTACAATTTGTGGGGTGGTGCTGTGGATTCTCCCTCCTCTGCCTGAAGATAACACAGTGCCAGTAGTTAAGTTAGATGGGGCTTGCAAGATTGGATCAGGAAAAGGTCTCACTCACTACAATTTTTTTTTCTGGCTGATAATAGCTCATCTTAATGAATTAGCCTCTTTGAGTTGATATGACAATTTCCACCTTTTCATGTTCTCTGTATGTATATATATATATCTTCCTGCTAATGTTCTATTATATGCATCTGATGAAGTGGGCTGTAGCCCATGAAAGCTTATGCTTAAATAAATTTGTTAGTCTCTAAGGTGCCACAAGTACTCCTTTCTGCTCAATTCAGTATCCTGTTACTGACCGTGGCCTGCCAATAGAGGTCCTAAGAAAACTATTTGAGACTGGATTACATAAATATATCTGGATTTGAGAGGAGTAATGTCTCTGTCTCCTCCTCCTAAAAAAGGAATTTTTAGCAAACCCTGTTTGTTCTAGCAATGCGGAAACCAGATATTTGGGGTTTTTTATTAATTATTTTATTTTCATTCAAATAAGTCAATTTCTGATTTGATATTAAGACTCCTTATTTTGCTTCCCATCATATATTTTGATAGTTATGACTTTTAAATTATGATCTTACCACCAGATTAAGCATAATAAAATCCTCTTGAGCCATCTTTTGGATCTCTGGGCTAGAAACAAAAGCTTTCTTTAGAGCTAAAAAACAAAGAAAAATAATTTAGGTGGAGAATTTGATCTGCAACTCACTGTTTTCCACCCTGGTGTATGTTTTATATCTGCTTATAGTGTTCCTAAAATCATCAATTTATGGTTAACATCTTGAGACTATCACATGCACATGTTGGATAAGGCTTGGCTAATTCAGGTCTAATAAACTAAGCAGCAGAAAAAAGTCTGTTGTTTGCCTGTGAAGCTAGTTGTTGCTTGATGTAATGTAAAATAGTTCATTCCCTTTGTGGGACGCAATCATAAATCTAACTTGACTTCCTCCAATAGTTGTTGGCATTACAAGGCAGAATAGGAGTCATGCAGGTATGCATGTTTTATGCTGCATAGAACTAAAACCACTCTAATAACAAATACTTAAAGTGTTGCAGGAAATACTGAGGTCAGAATTTACATGCGCTCCTCAACTTGTTCTGAATGACCTACAGTGCGATGAAAAGCCAATAGAGCAGTGAATCTTATCAGCTTTTCCTTGGCAAAAAAGGGTCTTCCTAGCTAATGGAAAAGTACCAATATTCCCTCTTGGAATAACTGACTGGTTTATAAATATAGATGGTGGCTGATGCTCTTGAAGGCTTGACTGTCCTGTCGTAAAATACCGCGCCAGACTGTGTTCTCAGGCCTCGTGGTGGCATTCTAGAGCAATTAGAAGTCACTGCACTTCTAAGAGATGCCATCCTGGAGACGAGATGTTACATTTGCAGAGAAGTCCCATCTAAAGTTAGTCTAGATGTTTTAGACCACGTTGGTCCGAGAATGGTTGCTGCATGTCATTGGCAAGTCACTCTTTTACCAATATCTAACTCATCCCATTTTCAGAATATCATAAGCATGAAGGTCCCTTTATAAATAATAAAAATAATTAGAGGTGGCACAGCTAGCAATGCCTGTAATTAAGGTTGCATGGACTTGCCATTCTGACCCTGTTTTGTACTTGCTTATTATTTTGCCAAACTTCAGTTGTTTGGGCTGAAATTTCTTATGCTAATTGTGAATTGAGGAGTTCAGGGGTCTGCTGGACTAGCTCTCTGCGCAGAGCTGGGAAAGTGCAGGGAAAGAACACACAAACATGCAAGCCAACTAACACCATCAGTGTTGCAAAGTCAAGCACTCCACAGGTCGGAAATGCCCACGTTGTTATTTTTGCCCTCTTGTCCCATATGCATGGCATGTCTTTAATGACATGATCACATACTGTTTTTGTAATGTTGTATACACTACATAACTATAAAACAAATAACAATATCTTAACCCTCTTTCTGATAAAATTATAACCCCCTAATTAATGTAAATTGAGCTTTACCCTGGCTGGGTCTGGGTGAAAGATGATTTAATGACTTCATGTCCCTTGTCAATGTCCTCCGAGGAAGTCTAGGTGCCAAGGCTATTTTGAATGCTGATCCAAAAAGCTAACAGGTTTACCCTCCATAAACAGTGCCTCAACCACTGAAGGTTGCTAAAAAGGTGTTCTGGACGTTTATTCCATATTCTCCTCTCTAACCCAAGTAGGGTTTATTGCTCATGTTTTGGAGGATGTTTCAGAAGGTCTTAGAAGGGTTTCCTTTTTTCTCACCTTGGCTATAAGGACATTCTTCTAAGTGGTGGATGACCATCAGAGGTTTCTTGCTAAAAGGACATGAAAAAGGTGGCATGTCAGATCATTGATAGAAAACACTAACATATGCACAACTTTGTTGTTACTGAGCTAGAATTGCAGTGGAGTTCTGATGCTGCTAAAAACACATCCAGGAACTATGAGAAGAGCTTGATTGGTTTGTCGCTGGATCGTCCAAGTATATTTCCTATACTATGGTCTTGTGCATTTCTTAGCTGTTATAAATGGAACATCCCTTCATATTCCAAATCACAGCAATATGGCTCTTTGATCATATGGAGCAGTGATATACAAAGAAAGGATCATGTACAAGGATTCTAGTGAAACCATAACACGCAAATGAAGTTTAATGAAACCAGGATGGAACTACATTCCTAATATGCTCTTCAGCCTGGTTGATTTTACAGTAGAGAAGTCCAAGACCTCTGAAGTGTGCAAGCTTTCAGTTAAGAAGCAACTACATTAGGAATTAATCTGATAAGTACTGTGGACCGAATCCTGCAAGCTGCTCATCTCCTGGGAAGTCACCTCCCACCAAAGTCCTATTCAGCAGCTCTTTAAATCAACAGGATCGAAAGGCACTTGTCATTTTGGAGAATCAGGCTCGTGCAAGGAAAACAAAGACGAGTCTCTGTCAGGGTGTCAAATGACATAAGTGGAGCTGTAGTTCCTACAATGTTCATGTTCGTTTTTCCAAAGCCGTTGTGGGCAGGGGTTGCTTTTTACAGTATATTGGTACAGTGCCTTGCTTTAATGGAGTATCAGTTCTGAGCAGGGCCTCGCTCACTGCTGAAATACAAATCACTCCTAACACAATCATACTCCATGGTTTTAGCATCATTTTAGCACAAACAATAGCTTCTTTTACAATTATCCCCAGTGTCACTCTGTAAACCCTTTTATGGTGCAGCAAAATAAGAATAATTAAAGATTACCTGTCTCTTGATTGAGCTAAACCTTCTTCATATGTCTGAACCCATTCAATTTCATCACCCCATCCTGTGGAGAAGATAGATTGATTAATTTCATTTGTGTACAAATGGTACAGTTGATCTCTGGAGCAGGTAGATATCCAGTCTTTGCTGACCAATGTTGCCAAAAGCTAAATGTTGTCTACTACTCCTCACTCCTTTTATCCAGAACAAAGGGGAATGAAGAACTTTGAATCTCGCTGTGGGAGGAAGCTTGAGAAAAAAATTTGGAACCACATAAAATGCATTTAAGCTCTGCCCAGTCCATGTCTCACCTGCAAAGTATTGAACAATTTCCACTAGACTCCTGGTAGACGACTGGATAGGAATGTCACATTATTGCACTGTACTACAGATGCAGGCACTCACATGCTTCACTAACTCACATGCTTTTGTCCTACTAGATGATACCCCCAAGTATCTGTATCCCCTTTTCACAAGCACTAAACTACCCAATTATCCCTTCATTTAAAACACCTCTTTTCATAGAGGATGGCCCCATTCCATGCATCCTTTCCTTCTACGGTCTAACTTTATCCACACTACAATAATTAACCCATTTACTTAGCATACAATAGGTATAGGAACAAGAGTTGCCACAATTCATACATGCCTTACAACCTCATTCTTGTCTTCCTTTTTGCAATAATCCTTTTTTTCCTCTCTGTGTGTCTATGTGAAGACCGGGACCTTTGTGGTATTACTAGATTTACTCATTTTCTTGATAAGACCAGTGAGGTATATGCCTTTGATCGATTATATGGCAATTACCCAAATATACATTATTTCAATATTTCTAAAGGTCTACATTTTACAGGACACTTGTGCTTTAGTGATTTGATACACACCCAACTTTGAAGAACATTTAAGAAATTTCACAACAGAAGCAAGTTATCAAAAATCTCCATGATACTTTTCAAAAGTTGGGATTTTCCACATTCTGTTTGTAGGCCCAGACCCACAGGTAGCTTAAAACATGTAAGCCCACCTGGAGTCAATGAGCTATATCAGTTTAGGACAGCTGAGGATCAAACCCATTAACAGTTGGGGGCTGGAGACTAAAACTCCTGATGATTTTCACTCTACAAATATTGCTGTCCTCCCCCCGGTTCCAGGCCTCGGGCCTGGCCCCTAGGAAGGAAAGACAATGCCCTGACTCTCAGCAAAGGAGCAGCTCAGGGAAGGAAGAGTGGAGCTGGCTGCAGTCAGGAGCCATAGCTGCAGATCTCTGCCTGCCAAGATGGGCAGGAGGGAATGGCACAGTTGAACCTCCTGGCAGAAGGCTACCTTTGCTTCCTGCCTACACTGAGCTTAACCTCTAAGGAGCTGATTGGCAGCCAGCAGGATAGGACAAGGTGAGCAACTTCACACTCCGTTCCCTCCCTTTCACAGCCCATCCAAATGTGGGTCTGGAATCATTGTCCCCGTACAAGCTGAAATCTGGGGAAGGTGTCCCAATCTCCCCAAGGGCCAGAGGCAGATTTACTAGCCTTCAGGGTCCAACCAAAGTGCACCTCTTTAGGTAATGGTTTGGGACTGTATTTCTAAATGGCAGAGAGGGAAGGTCTCCCAGCCACTGACTGTAACTATTGAGAAGCAACATAAGTCATCTGACTACCTGGGTACATAGGTGATCTTCATGTTATACATTATTTTTGCGAGGATAATGTCCCTCAAGTTATGTGGATGGGCAGCACGTGGAAATGTTAATGTAGATAAATGCTTTGTTCACAGACGTCAACATCTCACCTCGGGAGAGAGTTTGAGGCATCCTTATCCATGTGACGTTTTCCTCCTGCTGCTGATCCTCCTGCTCAGGGACCTTCTGTAGTTTTCTCTGGGCAGCTACCACCAACGCATTGCAGAGGAGGAGAGAATACAGGAACTGAAAGGAGTACATGTCTTCTGGAAAGTAAATTCAGAAGTGTCTAGTGTCAAGAGAGAAAATCTTTAGACAGCTTCCACGTAAGATGATAGAACTTTGAAATGACTATAAGCTATGTCTCATAGACACCTCACTTCAGCAGAAGTTATTCCGGAAGCATTGTTTCTGGTCAAAGCACGTTATTTGCTTATTGTTGGAGCAAACGATTGTGAATAACCCAACAGGGTCGTGGGTCTCCAGTTACACCGAGCCACTGCATCTTGGACTTTAGTGATCCACACCTCAACAAAACTAGTGGAGCTTTCCTGCATTGACAAACATTTCTATGTATCTAATTACGACCGAACCTCTGAATTTTTTCTTTAACTCGGAGGTCAAAAGTTTTCAACCTCATTACCTAAAAATAGGCTTCCACGTCCACTTTCATCAAAGTGGCCTGATTTTCAAAGGCGTGCTGGTCACTTGCAGCTCCCGCTGGCTCAGCAGTTCTGAAAGTGAGACTCTGTTTATATGCTTGTAGCCAAAACTGAATCAGCTACGTTTGATAATGTTGGACGCTGCTTCATGGATCAGTGTGTGATGTCAGATATGCCGGCAACAAACCTTTACAGCTCTTGAAATAACTTTTTTTTACAGATTTTGACTTATTTTAATTTATTTGTTACAGTTTTTAACCTACAGAATAGCAATGACAGCTGCAGGAACTGCAGCAAGGAGCAAGCGTACACCTTGGAAAGGAAATGCATATCCTTTTTAGGAAAAAGACAGTCCTGTAAAAATGCATTTTTTTAAAATGATGTTCTCACCTGGAACCTTAGGCTGAGGTCTCTGAGCAGAGCGTGAAAATGCACCTCTTGCAGTTACTTGTCTGCAGTAGGAATAAGTAAGCTAACGGCTATTTATACCTCTGTATTTGCTCAGTTAGTGAGGATGAATGTCAACTAAAATTCCAGGATATCCTGCTCCTGGTAAGTGCAGAACAACCTTTCTACAATAGCTTTCTTTTAATCGACAACTGTGTGCCTGGTTTTAATCATGGGATATTGATTAATGAAAGTATTCACCACAGTGTTTATACTAGACACACCTTGTTCTATCATATTTGCTTCCCTAAGCATGGGCTATTTGTCTCTAAGCCATGAGCTGGTCTACGATTTTGGTCTAAATGCATACGAAAAGTTTATGAAGAGGAAATCATATATGTAATTTTTTTAGTTTCTTAAATTTTTCAAAAGAGTTACAGAAGTGACAGAGAGTCCTGTGGCACCTTAAAGACTAAAGTATTAGAGCATAAGCTTTCGTGGGCTAATACCCACTTCGTCGGATGCATGCAGTGGAAGTATCCAGGGGCAGGTATAAATAGGTAGGCAAGGACCAGGTGGGATATAACAGGGTTAGTCCAATGAGGCTGAACCAGCCTGTTATCTCTAATCAGAGAGGGTGAGGTATTCTTCTAGCAGCTGAACTGGAGGTGTGAATAGCGAGAGAAGAGAAGCTGCTTTTGTAGTTAGCTAGCCACTCGTAATCTTTGTTCAATCCTTGATTGATTGTGTCAGATTTGCAAACGAATTGCAAATTTGATTGTATCAATGAATTGCTGCAATCCATTTGCAAATTTGACACAATGAATCAAGGACTGAACAAAGATTACGAGTGGCTAGCTAACTACAAAAGCAGCTTCTCTTCTCTCACTATTCACACCTCCAGTTCAGCTGCTAGAAGAATACCTCACCCTCCCTGATTAGAGATAACAAGCTGGTTCAGCCTCATTGGACTAACCCTGTTATCTCCCACCTGGTCCTTTCCTACCTATTTATACCTGCCCCTGGATACTTCCACTGCATGCATCTGCCAAAGTGGGTATTAGCCCACGAAAGCTTATGCTCTAAAACTTTAGTTAGTCTTTAAGGTGCCACAGGACTCTTTGTCACTTCTGCAATTCCAGACTAACACGGCTACCCCTCTGATTCTTGTCAAAAGAGTTAGTGTCATTTCTTTTCAAAACCACAGGAACAACTTTTTCAATGGGAGCGAAAAAGAGTCTTGTAACACCTTATAGACTAACAGATCTTAGGGATCATGAGCTTTCATGGGCTAAGACCCACTTCATCAGATGAATGTTGTGGAAATCTCCAGAGGCAGGTATAAATATGCAGGCAAGAGAGCAAGGTAAATTCAGTCAGGGAGGGTGAGGCCAACCTTGCCAGCATCACTGATCGGATGAAATGTAGTAACTGACAGGTGTGGTGTCTCCTATGTTTTTACAATGTATTTAATCTTACACTCCACTACAGCCAATGATCTTAAATATATTAATGATTTAGGGTGAGGATGAAGATAGATAGCAAGTTGTTGAAGTGTGCAGATATCACATTTTGGTCAGGAAAAATTAGGGTGAAATTCCTGCTGGATTTTTAAACATCTTGGAGGAGTTGAGCCGGAGGATGAATGATAAAATGGAATAAATAATCCAAAGAATTAAATTGCACTAGAGCAAGCGCCCACTCTTAGGTAAATTACTGTGTCCAATTTCAGCTACTTCACCTCAGCAGAGAGAGTTTTCAGTGTTGTAGCTGTGTTGGTCCCATGATATGGGAGAGACAAGGGGGGAAGGGTATATCTTTTATTGGATCAAATTTGGTTGGTGAAAGAGTCACGCTTTTGAGCTACACGGAGCTCTCCTTCAGATCTAGGGATGGTACTCAGAATGCTACGGCTAAATACAAGGTGGAATAGATTGTAAAGCATAAAGAGTTAACATGTTGCAAGAGGCCATTCAGGGTTTAAAAAGGTATGAGTTGTACCTCATGTGGTGCACTAAATGTCCCAATAACAATTATGTGGGTGAAACCAGACAATCACTACGCTCTCGAATGAAAAATGATGAAAGCCAAAAATTCCATATTACCCGTGGGAGAATGCTTTTCACAAAACAATCACTCCATATCTGACTTTGTAATCCTCATTCCTCAAAGAAAATCTGCATAACACCTTCAAAAGATGAGCCAAGGAACTTGAATTTATAACTTGGCTCGACACTAAAACTAATCAACTCAGTAAAGATGCTGGATTTATGGTTTATTCCAACAATCCGTAACCCACCTACCCTCCTTTGTCCTGTGACTGCATAGGCATTAGCTGCCCACATCAGCTTGAATGATCTCTTGCAACATGTGTTAACTCCTTATGCTTAACAATCTGTTCCACCTTACATTTAGCTATGACAGTCTGAGTACATTTTCCAGAACTGATGAAGAGCTCTGTTTAAGCTCGAAAGCTTGTCTCTTCCGCCAAGAGAAGTTGGTCCAATAAAAGATATTACCTCATCCACCTTGTCTCTCAATGGCAAGAGAACAAATTCAGAGACTGACAATACCTGGAGGCTTGTTCTAACATGTTCCTTCACTAGACACAATGGGAACTGCTTCTTCTGATTGTACAAGCAGGTTTGTTTCATCTATACCCATTAGTTACAAAATCCTTTTTATTTGAGTCAACAGAATAAAACAAACAAGATTTTCTATTAACATTCAATGGTTTATACGTGTTCCAATACGAAGGCTGGTTATCATAGTTTGGGGCTTATTCAACCAAACACAGATAAGCCAGCCAGATTTGTACTAGGGATCAGACTGGTCCCTCTAATCAATAGCTTGAGCAGATAAACGTAAAAGAGAAACACAATGCTTTTAAATGTTTGGTACAGAAATTGAATGTAAGTGATCAAAAGGAACAGGAAGTGTTTATCCTGGAAACCAAAAAGCCCTACACTTCTAAGCATTATCTCTGAACACGGTGTATTTGCTACCATAGTATTTTAAGATGCATTCGCAGGGTGACTAATTAGGAGCTTTCATGTCTGAACAACCTATACAGGCAACTCAGTCTCTTTCTTGCTTTCCCCCTAGAGCAAAACAGAGACAATAGCTTTTTCTTTCATGCTTGGGGGAGAAGAGGAGGGAAAAATCAACTTTGCCTGTAAGTGGAATAAGCCAAAGAAGCAGTTGTGGTTCTGGGACACATTTCACTAGCCAGATCATTGCTGGGTGCAGCAGTTGAAAAATGGAGCCGTTGTGGAGCTGAAATCCTACAGGAACTGCCAATAGCCAAACAAGAAACAAAATAGTGTCAAAGCAGCGTGGATCCATCTCCAAGTCCCATATAGGTCTCATGATAGATACGGAAGGTCACTTCTGATGATGCTAATTAAGCATTGAAAGCCAGATCCTCGGCTGGAGTACGCAGCTCCATTGAATCTGGCCCCTTCTTTAAATACTAAAGCCAATTTTAAACTGTACTTACAACTGCTTGGTGCATCCATTCACTGAAATGCTTACAGCTAATTCACTTGTTCTTTCTAGCTCTCTTGCTGCAATGTGTTTTACTCTGATCCCTACGGGCCAGATTTTCAAACATGCTCGGCCCACGTCAGCTTTTTGTTTTCATCTAGGCTGATGAGCATTTCATTTGAGGTGCCCAAATTGGAGCAGAACAGCTCCTAATACGTATGGTGCTTTGGTGGGGAGTGCCTTGAACCGGCAGCAGGGAATCATCAGAAGGGCTGTGATGAGGGTTGGTGCAACCCCTGCATAGACAGAGGGAATGGGGTGCTGCAGGCTGGGATGTTCACACCTGACTCTGTGACGGTGCTGGGGTTCTGCTGCCTCTTTTCTTTCCCCTTAGGGCTTTGTTCTCCGATGGGGAGAGTGCAAAGGGGCTCAGGAATTGCTCCAAAGACTTTTGAAGAATTTAGATCTTCCTGCAACAGAAGTTGCTGGGCTTTGTGTCTCCTTGCCATCTCTGGGGGTCTGAGCCAGGGCTTGGGGTCAGTCTCTGGTAGGGTGACCCGATGTCCCGATTTTATGTCTTTTTCTTATACAGGCTCCTATTACCTCCAACCCCCTGTTCCGATTTTTCACATTTGCTGTCTGGTCACCCTAGTCTCTGGGAAGCCATATGTGCTGGGATCAGACTTTCCCAGAATGGCTTTACCAGTCTCTGTCACATGGGATCCACACGGAGGGGTGGGGGACAATCTCTGGAGGGGGTGGTCGGGGACAGGGACCAGGGGGATTGGGTAGGGGGTGGAATCCCGGGGGGTTTCTGGAGGGGGCAGTCAGGGTACAGGGAGCGGGGGGGTGGGTGGGTAGAGGGTGGAGTCTGGGGGGGCGTTGTTAGGGGTCGGGGATCTCTGGGGGGTGGTGGTCAAGGGACAAGGAGCAGGGGGGATTTGATGAGGGAGTTCTGAGGGGGCAGTCAGGGGGCGGGAAGTGGGTAGGGGATGGACAGGGGGCAGGGCCTTCCCCCCCTTACTGGCAGCATCCCTGCCCCTCTGCCCTATTGGTGCCCCCTGCCCCATTCCCTTATTGGTGCCCCATCATCCTATTGATGCTCCTCCCTCTGCCCCCCCCCCACCACGTTGGTGTCCGGATCTTAGGGTTACCATATTTGAACACTGAAAAAAGAGGACACTCCATGGGGCCTCTGGCCACACCCAAACTCCACCCCTTCCCTGCCCCCATTCCACCCCCTTCAGTCCCCGCCTCAACTCCACTCCCTCCCTTCCCCAAAGGGGCCAGGATCCCTAGTGCCAGGAGCTGCACAAACACAGAACAAAAGACAGCACACTGGGAGCCTGGCCTGAGACCTCTCCGGGCTGATCTGAGGCCTAGCTGAGTGTCCGCATGTGGTGCTGTGTGGGCTCATCTCAGCCAGGCTGCTCTACGGCCCCAGGGGAATTCAGCACCTTCGCCTGGGTGGAAAGGTGGAAAACAACTGGATGCACGGAGACTCTATTAAAGCAGTTTACGCTGGGACTTATCCTGCCTTAGCAGGCAATAGGAGTGGAAAGTGCTGAGCACCTGGCAGGACTGATCCGGAAAACAGAAACTCTCCCCTCCCCCAGCAAAACGGACATGGCCGCATCAATTCTAGAGTCAGGCACTCTCTGGGGCAGACTCCCATGACTTCAGGGAAGCTGCTCAGTTTACACCAGTGGAGGATCTGCCCCGGTACTCAGTTTTCCAGAGCAGTCAGGACACGCAGCTCAGGCTCTTCTGTTTCCCAGCTCCCCGGATGCCTTGGAGCACCCAGTTCCCCAGGTTCCTGCATCTGGCCACCCCAGCGCCTTCCATTGCTTGAATTCTGGGGTTCTTGCCAGCCCTGTACCCTTGGGTTCTCGGCTGGCGATTGGCAGCGACTCCCCCTCCTCCACCCTCCCGCAGCATTTGTCTCAGTCCCACTGGGTCTCTCAAGTCACCCAGAAAAACGCTCTCAGCTTTGTCCATGTAAACTCCAAATGGGCAGCATGACCCAGAACTCACCCCCGGCTCAGTCAGCGGCGCAGGCCAAGTCCAGTCACCAGCAGCTGCCCATGGGCCAAGGGTGCTTTTGCTCTGGCATGCAGCACACCTGCCCAGCGACACTTTCCACCGATATACCAAAGCGTGGACGAGAAGCAGCCTTACGAGGAACCTGATCCTGTTACTGCTCCTGGCTTCACACCGAACGCAGCAGCGTCACACTAGTGAGCGCCAGCCTGCACTGGGTGAAGGGGCTTTCAGTCACCAGGAGAGCACAGGGCTGATTTTAAGGGGGGTAGTTTTACATTGGTGACTCACTAGTGAGCACTCCGGCCTACCCCTGGACCTACTGCATGACCTTGTGAGAGTCAGAATTGGGGGATTTCCTCCCTCACCCCCTGTGTAGGCTCCATGGGGCAGGGCCCATCCCTCCCTCTGACAGGGCAGTGCCCAGCAAGCAGCCTGCTCTCACAGCCATGCTAAGAGGTAGCCGCGGTGCCAGGATACCCACGCGGAGCTGCAGTCTGACCCGTGTGCTCTAGGAGAGCTGCACCCATCCTGCCCCTCACACTAATACTGACGGGGCTGACACTGGGCTGCACAGGAATGTTCCTCTTTGTAATTCCAGAACAAACAACTTGTAAACAGGCTGCGTTCTTCCCTTCTCCGAGCATCTGCTCTGGGAGCCCCAGGAGCCCTGAGCATCCTCCCACCTGGCGCAGCCCGGCCTCCTGGACAAGATGAAACTCCCCTCGCTCCCAGGGCCCCTGGCTGCATCAGGCCATCCGCCTGGCCCGGACTGGGCTACAGCACGGACCGTTCCCCTCAGCACAGGGGCTGGAGGATTCAGGCTGGAGAGAGGAATAGTGGGGTTGGCCATTCAGGTGCCCCACAGAGCCACGGCTTCCAGCTTCCTCCCTCGGCCAGAACAGAGATGCTGCTCAGTCAGCGACAGGGGATTTTCACCCTCTTGGCTATCCCCACCCACACAATGTTCATCCGGCTTCACAGACTCTCCCCCACGCCCTTAGGAGCGCACAGCCCCCACTACAGATGGGGAAACTGAGGCTCAGAGAGGGTGACGCTCCCCCCCCTCCCCATACCAACGTCATCCCAGGTTTCTATAGCACCCGTGAACCCATGGCCTGGTGAAGCAGCAAAACCACTGAAATGCAGCCACTTCTGGGCTGCCATGGAAGGCATTTAACAGCCCACAGCAGCATCGCCACAGACCCAGCAGTGCAGGCGGCGGAGACGGGGGATTTGGCTTCGCAGTCTGCACAGGGTCCCATCGGCCCGGGGCAGCCCGGGGTCGGGACTTCAACCCCGCAGCCCCAAGCTCCTACCGCCCCGCTCCCCGGGCTCCCTCCTCCAGCCTCTCCCGCCCCTTGGCTCCCGAGGCAGCCCTGGGGCTCCAGTGCTCCCCGCTGCCGCCCGGGCTCGGACGCTCTGCAGCCTCCTCCTCCTCCCCGCCCCGGACATTTTGAGCGATTTAAAGCTTCCCCCCGGGGCAAGGAACATGTAAAATGCCGGACATGTCCCGGGCGATCCGGACCTGAGGTAACCGCGCTGCCCGGGCCCCGGACATGGAGGCGGAGCGGCACCGCTCTAAGGGGGGGGAGGGGGCATACGAAGGGGGCGGGGCTCCAACAGGCTGTTCCGGGCCGTTGCTAGGGCCGCGCGCCGTGGGTCCTAACGGCTGTCTCGAGGAGCGGCGCCTGCGCAGTGGAGGGCGGCGCGGCGCATGCCGGGAGAGGGTCGGAGCCCGAGCCGGCCGCTGGTGAGGGGCCGCCATGGACGGGGCCGTGGTGCGGCGCACGCAGGAGTCGCTGGGGCGCGTGATCCGCAAACCGCCCCTCACCGACCGGCTGCTCGGCAAGCCCCCCTTCCGCTACCTGCACGACGTGATCAGCGAGGTGAGGCGGGGCGGGGCCGGGCTCCGCGTCCCCCCGTTGCTAGGCGCCACGGGGCGGAGACCCCCGCGAGCCCGGCTGGGGGCCGCGACCCCCCGCAATGTGCGGGCCCCCGCCCCCGGGCTCTGAGTGGCGCTTCCCCAGGAACGCGACACGCCCCTCCCTCAGGTCCTCGCGCCAGCCAATGGGAGCTGCGGAGCCGGCGCTGGGGGCGAGGAGCGGGGCAGGAGGGGGACATGTCACCGCTTCTGGAGACATGAAGTGAGGAGCTGGGTAGGGAGGCTGCCAGCTCCCCCGGCACCAGCGGGGGGCCCCAAACAGTGGGCTTGCCCCCCCCCCCCCCCGCATGGTGCCCCGTCAGCTGTCCCTCCCATTCACCTACCCCCGAGCACCCACCAGATCTGGTCAGGGGTATATAGTACAAGTCACTGGCCCTGCTCTGAGCAGGGGGTTGGACTAGATACCTCCTGAGGTCCCTTCCAACCCTGATATTCTGAGATTGGATGGACAGGTTACCGGCCCTGCCTCTGATCTGTCCATGACTTTTACTAAAAACACATGGGACTAAAAGGTAGCCTCACTTATGAGCAACTTTCTCCTGGGAACACTTTCACTACTCAAGAATCAGAGGGGTAGCCGTGTTAGTCTGGAATTGCAGAAGTGACAAACAGGACTCTGTCACTTTCACTACTGTGAATTGTCCACACTCTCCCTTAACAGCAGCATCTGCACCGATATGTTGCTACTAATGAATGTCTGCTATATTATCTTCTGGCAGATTTAATGAAAGGAGGTAAGCACTCCTGCAATCTGGAAGATGTTCACAAAGCTTATGTTTTTTAACTTTCCTTGAAAGAAAAATGGATTGCTCACTAAAAAAATTTAAATTCTCCGAACTCGTAGTCTGTGCATGTCTGTAAAGAAATCAACCACCAACATGTTAGGCAGTAACAGAATAAATCAAGACTGTAGTTAGGGCATATAACCCTTTGAGTGCATGAACCTTAATTTCTATTAAAATAAAAAAGTAGGTGCATGTTGTATTGCAGTGATGTAGTTATTGACAAGATTTTAAATGGCTTATTGAAACACATTACAGAAGTGATTATTGCAGTGCAGAAGATCTTTAAAACTACCCCAAAAATAGTTCAGCATAAAGTAGCATCTCTCTGAATGGTTGCAGGAAGCTCATAAAAGGTTTATTTCAGAAGCTTTCCAGTAACCTTTTAGTAATTTACTGCGTTTTCTTTGTTTTTAAGGTAATTAGAGTGTCTGGTTTTATGAAAGGGCTTTACACAGATTTTGAGATGAAATCTGATAATGTTAAGGTGAGTATGAAATTTCCTTATTTCATGTTGGAATGCTTTATAACTTGCCACCGGGTGCTGTCAGTTCGTCATGTGTCACTGAATTGTATTTACTATGACAAACCTACACTCTTCTAAAACTAATGTTGTCAAGGACTAGTCTCAAATGCTGCCTTTTTTAAAGTGTTGTGATGGTGTTTGTATTTTGGTAGTGCCCAGTCACTGATCAAAACTCTGTTGTGCCAGGCACAAAACAAAATTGTTTGAAAGATACTTATCTCTGTATATTTTTTAATTAATCTGTTTAATGTGTAGCTCAAGAAAATAGAGCTCAGTGTCCACACATCTTATACATGAAATGAACAATATTTGCATTGTTGCTATAGCTATGTTGGTCCCAGAATGAGAGAGACAAAATGAGTGAGGTAGTTTTTTATTGGACCAACTTCTGGTGGAAGGCACGGGCGTTTGAGCTTCCTCAGGTCAGGAGAAGGTAACTAGAGTGTTTAGGCTAACCTGCCTTCTTCATTTTAAGCAATCTCCTACAGTGTGTGAACCTTTTATGCTTAATCCTTTGCTCCACTTTGTTAGCTGTGACACTGTTTACCTTTTCCAGACCTGAGGAAAAGCTCTCTGAAGCTCAAAAGCTTCTCCCTTCCACCAAGTGAAGTTGGTCTAATAAAATTTATTACTTTGCCCACCTTGTGTCTCTCATAAAAAATGATTGTAATTTAAAAAAAATTGGAACTTCATATTTTAATTTTAATTTTGGCTTACAATAACTATCCATTATCTAAATACTTATTTCTAAAATGAAAATGCTTTGTAATAATGGATAATTTCATATAGAAATGTTTCTGTAAATATGCTACAAATCAGAGGTTAAACAGACTTTTAACAATATATAACATTAATTTTTTTCCCAGGATAAAGATGCCAAAATCAGTTTTCTCCAGAAAGCTATTGATGTGGTCATCATGGTAACAGGAGAGCCATTATCAGTGAAGCCAGCACGTATTGTAGCTGGACATGAACCTGAACGCACCAATGAGTTTCTCCAAGCAATTGGAAAGTGCTGTCTAAATAAGGTCTGATCATATTGTCAGTGGTTTACATGAATGATTCCCAACCCTTTCAGTCCTGTGGGTATCTCTTGTTAAACATAACCAATATGTGATTCGTAGACTTCAAGACCAGAAGGGGCCATCATGGTGACTCGTGAGCCACATGTGGCTTTTTTACAGTTAAAGTGAGGCTCCCGGAGCCCCCCCCCCCGAACCCTGCATTCCTTGCCTACCAGACTGTGGCAGGGAGCTCAAGGCTTTGCCCTGTGGTGGGGCTAGGGCTTATGTCAGAGACAACTGGTGCCTGCTGAGAGTGAGGAGACACAATTTAAAGATTTGGCCCCCTCCCTCTAACAGCGTGAGTAACACCCCCCAGGCACCTCTCTTCCCCTCCTTGGAGTGGCTCTCCCTGCTGCTCTCCACTGCTGGCAGCTGCCTCTGCCCAAGGCGCAGCTCCAAGTTGCTGGCTCCAGCAGCTACCGTGTAGGGAGAGGGCGCAGCGACACCATGTGACTGAGCGGGGGCCAGCAACCCCTGACAAAAATTTGGGGGAAGTTGTGACCCCATGTGTCCCCCTCCCACAATTGCCTCTGGCTTCTGCCCAGTGGGTTGGTCTCAGGGCTTCAACTCCGGGGGGTATACGTGCCATGGCTCGGGGCTTCAGCAGTAGTGGGGCAGGCGCCTTCCGCTGGGTTGAACCTCCGAGACCCCTCTGTCTGCAGGTCTGAACTGCTGAAGTTGGGCAGGTGCCTCCCACAAGGCTGAAGCCCTGAGACCCCCTTCCCTGCAGGGCTGAAGCCCCAGGCCCCAGCAGGTGCATCCCATGGGGCTGAAGCCCTGAGCCCCAGCAGGCACTCCCCAGTTCTTGAACTTCTGAAGTTTGTCATGTGTGGGTTGGAAGCTCCATAAGTCTGGCTACCCCGATCTAGTCTGACCTCCTGCACAGCACAGGCCACGGAACCTCACCTACCCACTTCTGTAATAGACCCTTAACTTCTGGCTGAGTTACTGACATCCTCAAATCATGGTTTAAAAACTTAAAAATACAGAGAATCCACCATTTACTCTAATTCAGACCAGGCAGTGAGCCTGCAGAGGATGGGCAAAAAACCCTGGGTCTCTGCCCTGGGAGAAAATTCATTCCCAGCCCCAAATATGGCGATCAGTTAGAGTCACTGAGCATGTTGGCGAGACCCACCAACCAGACTGTTGGAAAGAATTATCTGTAGCAACTCAGAGCCCTCCCCCTCTAGTGTTCCCTCTATGGAGATAAATGCTAATAGCAGTCGTGGATGGGCCAGACGCCATTGGAGGCAATCTCATCATACTATCTCCTCTGCAACTTACCAGGCTCACTCTTGAAACAAATTGTTTTTTGCCCCCCCGCTATTTCCATTGGAAGGCTGTTTGAGAATTTCACTCCTGATGATTAGAAACTTTTTGTGTAATTTCAAGCCTAAACTTGGCCAATTTATATCTATTTGTTCTTATCTGAGCATTGTCCCTTAACTTAAATAACTCCTCTCCCTTCCTAGTATTTAATCCTCTGATTTATTTAGAGAACAGTCATATTTCCCCTGAGCCTTCGTTTGGTTATGATAAATCAGTCCAAGGTCCTTAAGTCTCCTCTCGTAAGTTTTCCATTCCTTGATCATCCTAGCAGCCCTTCTCTGCACCTGGTCCAGTTTGAATTTGTCTTTCTTAAACATGGGAGACCAGAATTCAACACTATTCCAAAAGAAGTCTCACCAATGCCTTGTGTAACGGCAGTGAAGCTTCTTTATCTCTATGGGAAATACCCCGCCAAGTGAATCCTAGGATTGCATTAGCCTTTTTCACAGCTGCATCATATTGACGGCTCGTAGTTATCCTGTAATTGACTAATATTCCTCCGTCTTTCTCCTCTTCTGTTGCTTCCAACTGATAAATCCCCAGCTTATAGCAAAAATTCTGGTTATTAGTCCCTAAGTGCATGACCTTTCACTTTAAATTTCATCCCATTTCTATTACTCCAGTTGTCAAGGTCATCTATAACTAAGTCCCTTCATATTTTTTAGTTTGCCCTTTTGAGATCAAGGATCCTTGTAGTTTATCCTTCTATTTACTTTAAACTTATTCATGGATATGACAAACTATATGGAAACTCATCCACTATTTTTATTTACTCAATATATGAATTGTATTGTTGTGTTAACTGCAGTATAACATAACTAAAAATACAGATGGCCTGATCCTTAACTGATGTAAAACAGTGTAACTCCATGGAAATCAGTGGAGCTGTTTACATAAATTGAGGATCTGGCCCGTAAACTTTGCCTGTATCATCACCATATTAGGTGAACATGAAATACTCTTGGTTTAATTACAACAGAATCCACAAGCATTTTCTCAGTAGGAATTTCCAGATTTTCAGTGTACTTGGATATTGGGCCACGTATGCACCTAGATGAGTTGATGAACATATCTTTAGGCACGTATTTTTCAAAATCTTTCAACCTTTTAAAATCACAAATGGATGTTCTCACTGTAAAGAAGCCACTCTTTCCTCCAAGTGTACAAAAAAGTGGCAATGAAGACATTAGAGCCCTTGTCTTAGTAACCTTGAAAACTCATAGTTTTTAAAACAGCTGTTGCCTTTAATATTACCTGTTGTATTTCTGTTTTTTTCTTATAGTCACTGTGGAGCTTTTGAAATAAAAGACTAATCTTCTTAAGCTCTTTATCCAATGATGCCCTCTTTGATCATAGCCTCAGTCTGATCAGTTATCTGAACAAGAACAGATGGACAGGTTTTATTCTCTTAAAGAGTCCTTCGCTTTCATAAAAGAAAATATTATATTAATGGTCCAAGAAACTTGGGGGTAATGATAGTAAAGTATTTAAAGACATTATTATAAAATACTGTAGTTCTTAAGGACTGCACCTGAGGATCATTCAAATAGATTTTTTGGTAATCCAGTAGTTTTTGAAGTTCATATTGCAGGTGAACCCTTCCCAATAGCTTTTCAGTAAATCAATTGTGTTAGCTTCTTTCTTGTTTGAAATTAGGGAGGGAGACTCTAGAAAACAGGCTTTGGATTGCTTAGATAAAGTTCTTGACTCCAAATTTCCTTAGGAAGTTTTGACAAGATTCAATATCCTGAAAATATTCTCAGTTGACTGTGTATGGGGTTGAGATAATTATCCTATTGATTTTTATGACTGTGAATATATCAGGTTTGGTCTGTGGTGTGCAAAAGATCCTCTGGTCTCAGGACTGTTTAAATTAAGACTTTTAGTGCCAATCAGATGCTGTTTTCTGTTTCTGTAAATGAGGCAAATGTCACTAATGTTGTTCACATGCTAGTGACTGAATGTGAACACCCACAAAAATTCATCCTTTTCTAATTGTGTACCAAGAGATTCAGAGTAGCCCAGGTGCTTGACTTCTCTGTACTGAGTTATCATGAGGGGCAAAATCAGTTCCAGTGATCTTAACCTTGCTCTTCCTGAAAGAGAACTGTATTGTTGAGTAGAAAATTTCCTAAAAGTATGGGAGAATCATAGAATATCAGGACTGGAAGGGACCTTAGGAGGTATCTAGTCCAACCTCCGGCTCAAAGCAGAACCAATCCCCAACTAAATCGTCCCAGCCAAGGCTTTGTCAAGCTGAACCTTAAAAACCTCTAAGAAGGAGATTATACCACCTTCCTAGGTAACCCATTCCAGTGCTTCACCACCCTCCTAGTGAAATAGTGTTTCCTAATATCCAACCTAAACCTCCTCCACTGCAACTTGAGACCATTACTACTTGTTCTGTCATCTGGTACCACTGAGAACAGTCTAGATCCATCCTCTTTGGAACCCCCTTTCAGGTAGCTGAAAGCAGCTATTGAATCTCCCCTCATTCTTCTCTTTTGCAGACTAAACAATCCCATTTCCCTCAGCCTCTCCTTATAAGTCATGTGCTTCAGCCCCCTAATCATTTTTTTTGCCCTCCACTGGACTTTTTCCAATTTTTCCACATCCTTCTTCTAGTGTGATGCCCAAAATTGGGCACAGTACTCCAGATGAGGCCTCATTAGTGACAAATAGAGGGGAATGATTGCGTCCCTCTATCTGCTGGCAATGCCCCTACTTATACAACCCAAAATGCTGTTAGCCTTCTTGGCAACAAGGGCACACTGTTGACTCATGTCCAGCTTCTTGTCCACTGTAACTCTTAGGTCCTTTTCTGCCTAGCCATTCGTTCCCTAGTCTGTAGCAATGCGTGAGATTCTTCCGTCCTAGGTGCAGGACTCTGCACTTTTCCTTGTTGAACCCCATCAGATTTCTTTTGGCCCAATCCTCTAATTTATCTAGGTCCCTCTGTATCCTATCCTTACCGTTTAGTGTATCTACCACTCCTCCCAGGTTAGTGTCATCTGCAAACTTGCTGAGGGTGCAGTCCACGCCATCCTCCAGATCATTAATGAAGATATTGAACAAACCTTGCCCCAGGACCGACCCCTGGGGCATTCCACTTGATACTGGTTGCCAACTAGACATGGAGCCATTGATCACTACCCGTTGAGCCTGATGATCCAGCCAGCTTTCTGTCCACCTTATGGTCCATTCATCTAGCCCATACTATTTTAACTTGCTGGCAAGAATACTGTGGGAGACCGTGTCGAAAGCTCTGCTAAAGTCAAGGAATATCATGTCCACTGCTTTCCTCTCATCCACAGAGCCAGTTATCTCACCATAGAACGCAGTTAGGTTAGTCAGACATGATTTGCCCGTGGTGAATCCATGCTGACTGTTCCTGATCACCACCTTCTCCTCTAAGTGCTTCAGAATTGATTCCTTGAGGACCTGCTCCATGATTTTTCCAGGGACTGAGGTGAGGCTGACTGGCTTGTAGTTCCCTGGATCCTCCTCCTTCCCTTTTTTAAAGCTGGGCACTACATTGGCCTTTTTCCAGTCATCCGGGACCTCCCTGGGTCTGTGCACTGCTGTTTTGCTCTCCCAGCAGATATCAGAGTGTTTGAAGTCCCCCATGAAAACCAAGGCCTGTGATCTAATAACTTCTGTTAGTTGCTGGAAGAAAGCCTTGTCCACCTCATCCCTCTAGTCTGGTGGTCTATAGCAGACCCCCACCACAAAATCACCCTTGTTGCTCACACTTCTAAACTTAATTCTCAGACTCTCAGTTTTTTCTGCAGTTCCGTACTGGAGCTCTGAGCAGTCATACTGTTCTCTTACATACAATGCAACTCCCCCACCTTTTCTGCTATGCCTGTCCTTCCTGAACAGCTTATATCCATCTATGATAGTACTCCAGTCATGTGAGTTATCTCACCAGGTCTCTGTTATTCTGGTAACCTCAGTATATAGACTCAGATCTTGGTATAATAGAATTCATGGTCGTTATTGTGCAGAAACTGAGACCTGACTTTGACTGCCATCCAAGTGGACTGGTAAAAATTATTTGCTTAGTAGTTTTTCAAAGCTGAATCAAATTGAACTGGACACTTGAGGGCTTCTTCTAACATGGTCGCTAAATTCTATTGGAAGTGCTTGGTAGCATAGGTTTCCTAGCATTTTCTAAAAAATGCATCTTTAAAATGAAACAGTTTGTTGGCTAAAATGGAGCCACATCAGAGTATATCTAAATGCAACATTGTAGGGTTTGGAATGTTTAGTGTAGCAGTCACAATGTGGTAGATACTTTCAAAATAATCCACATTATTATTACAGATAAAAGGTAAAAGACCTAGTAATGAGAATCATTAGCATTGGAAAAACTCCAATTAATAGAAAAACTCACAACATATATGGATAGTTTTGGTGGACACAGTCAAATTATTAAAAAGAGGCACAAGAAAGCAGTTGGCTTAAATTTGTGTATTGCCTTTGAATGAAAGGAGTAGCGTAGAACTTACAATTTTATAAAAATCATCCTGGGAACTTCAGAATTAAAAGTGTAGATTGCGTTTAATAAATTAAATAAGCTAATTTTCATTGGATTTAATCTTCTCTACAGTTGTCCAGTGATGATGCTGTGAAGAGGGTGCTTGCTGGGGAGAAAGCTGATATCAAAGGAAAGCCTCCATCTACTTCCAAATCTCAAGATAAAGAAAACAGAGAATCCAGGGCAGAAGAACAAAAAAGCCATAAGGATAAAGAGGTGAGCTTTGCTGCATTTCTGTGGGTGGGGGGACTAGAAATATTTTGGCGTGAAAAATGCTGTGTAATGGAACTGGCTTGTGTTAATACATCCTACTCTATTTTTAGGGTAGAGGGCACAATGAAATAAAAGATAGAAGTACAAGCCGAGACCGAAAACCTAGAGAAGAGCTGAAAGAAGAAGAGAAGCAGCAAAGAGAAAAGGAAAGAGACAAGCATAAAGATAATGAGGACAGGCACAAAGACCTTGAAGGGGACAATATTAGAGAAGGTGAAAAGCATGAGAGAGAGAAAAGCAAGAACAGAACATCCAAACAAGGAAGAGAAACAGAAAAAAGCAGAGAAAAAGACAAAGAAGATACGGACCGAGAAAAAGATCTAGAATGTGAGAAAGGACGGGAGAAGGAAAGAAAAAGTGAAGGAGGGAAAGAAAAGGAAAAAATGAAAGAAAGGGACAAAGAGAAGGGCAGAGACAGGGACCATGAGAAAGACCGAGATAGGGGAAAAGACAGAGAGAGGGACAAACGAAGGGAACGAGGCAAAGTTGCGGAACGTTCACAGGAACAAGGAATGGGTAAAGGAGAAAGAAAGGTAAAACACTCTTTGGAAAAAAGGTCCCATACTAATGTGCGCTGTCAGCCCTGTGGTATTGATATTGAGTCCGTTTCTTTATATCATGTTTGCACATGTCTTCATCTGGCCGCCTTGGTTGTCTGGTTAATTTAATGATTCTTAAGTGCCTTTGTTTTCACTAAGCAAAAACCTGCTTGCTTCATTAATTTAAAAGTAATGGCGACTCTTTCCTATCTTCAAAATCCCTTTCCCCCTCCCTTCTTTTTTTGTAGCACTTAACATGGACTGTGATTGCAAATACACATCAGCTGAACACTGCTTTGCAGAGGCAGCTCCCCGGGGCTGTAGTGTGTTCCAGGATCCTGTTTATTGATGCTGTGTCCTTTGTACTAGCCTTTTCACAGCTTTGGTAAAATGGCATCCAGCAAAGAGAATATTTGAGCTTATCAAAACCTTGAAGGTAGTGGAACCTCTTTCATCTCATTTGAAGCATTGTGTGCTTTAGCTAAGAGGATTTTGGGCATCCGAATCCTAAAAGCAACCACTTAACCAGCATCCTCCCTGCAAACGGCAGCTGTTGAAAATATTCTTGTGGTATAGTGGAGTCCTTGTAGACAGTGGCAGCAGAATCTCAGTAAAGAAACAGTCCTGCAACGGGTCAGATCTGCAGAAGGAGGGGACTACTTTCACTTTTATGTAAAATGATTGCTGGAGGGGAAGGGCTCTCATTTTTAAACCACAAAACACAAACCAATAGCTGCTGCCTCTGATTTATAACATAAATTTTCTGTGGGAAGCCACTGTCCATTCTAGGTTGTCTACTTCTAATCTTTGGTCAAGAAATCTTTCAGCGGCTACTACAGTATCAGGGACAAGAATGTACTCGAGGTTGTGTCTATGCAGAATCTAACAATAGCGACTGTCTTTACAGGCCTGACTCTTGAACTGAGGAACTCTTCTTGCCAATAAATTAGTCCATTGCCAGTGATAGATATCATGATGTCGTCAGTGATTAAACAAAATGTATGAAAAGAGTGACGTAATGGTTTAATAATTTTAAATCTCCAATTATACACCAAAACCCTCTTTGAGTGCCATTAGAGGAAATGTTCCCTCTGAAGTTTTTGTTTCTCCAGGAGAATCACATGGCAGTGATTCTCAAACATTTTACTGATGTGACCCATCAACTGCATTTTGTCTTTTGCTACTCACCATTACGTATATGCACCTTCCATCCCAGCCCTGCAACCCTGATCCCAGCCAGGTATGGAGGGATGCCCAGGAGGAGGTGGGGGATGGATAATGAACCTCCCCTGCACTCAGCCTGCAGAGGTGGCTCCTATCTCATGCGGCTGGCTCCATCATCCAATGGTTATGCCACATGTAAGGTTGCAGTGCTTGGAGTGGGGAGAAGTGTACGTTTTCCTAGGGCCCTGTGACCCATCTACAACCTTTCCCCAACCCCCTTATGGGCAGAAACCCCTTGTTTGAGAAACACTGACATATGGGACTATTAGCACTTAAATCCTCTAGTGGTAAAATCAGCTGAATAGTACTAGGTGCTAGACAGCCTTGTTAACATCAGGCCTTTGTGGAAATGGGGGGGGGGGGGGGGGGGGGGGGGGGGGGGGGGGGAGCCGTTAGGTTCTGTATTGTACTTCCTGGTCATCAAACTGGCAATGCTTTTCTGAATGGCAATAAGGCAGTTATTGTAGAAGCTTGGCTTATTTGGCCTTTCTTTCTTGTGGTTGGCTGTTTTTAGACTTGTTCGCTTGATTCCAGCTTTGTTCTTGCTGGGAGGGCTGAAAGGAAGCCCACCAGCATCAAGCCATTTACCTCCTGCGGGGGTGTTATGTCCAGCAGGACATAAGGAACCCAAAGGACATGAAAAGAATAAAGTATTTAATTGCCTATATACCAGTGAATGTAAATACAGGAATTGTGGAAAATTTATATGGGGTGCCAAAGGATACAAGGAGAAATCTATGGTCAGCAGAATTAAGGACAATAAGGAAGTATTTTAAAAGTATATTGGAAACAAAAAGAATCCTAACAATAGTTTTGACCCATTACTAGATGCCAATCAACTTGGGTTTCTGGAAAACCATTCTTGTCAAGCTAACTTGATAGATCTTTTTGATCTGATTACAAGTTTGGTTGATGAAATGTAATAGTGTTGATGTAATAGACTTCTGTAAAGTCATCTGACGTACATCACGTGATATTTTGATTTAAAAACTGTAACAACATAAAGTCAACATAGGACACATTAAATTGCTTAAACTGACTGATAGGTGTCAAAATGGGGAATCATCATCCAATATGTGTGTTTTTAGTGGGGTCCCATAGAAATTGGTTCTCAGCCTATGATATTTTATATCTGTATTAAATGATCACTGATAAAGTTTGCAGATGATACAAACATTAAGGAGTGGTAAATAGCCATGAGGATGGGTCACTGGTACAGATTGACCTGGATTGCTTGGTAACTGGGTGCAAACAAACAATGTGGCCTTTTAATATGGTTAAACGTGAATGTATACATCTAGGAATAAAGAATTCAGGCCATACTAACAAGATGAGGGACTCAATTCTGGGAAGCAGTGACTCTAAAAATGATTTGGAGATGGTGGATGACGATGAGCTTCCAGTCTGATGTTGTGGCCAAAAGGGCTAGTACAGTCCTTGGGTGCATAAATACAGGAATCTTGATCAGGGGTTGAAGGGTTATTTTACTGCTATATTGGCAGTGCTGCACTGCTGCTGGAATATTGTGTCCAGTTCAGATGTCCACAATTCAAGAAAGATGTTGATAAATGTAAGAAGGCTCATAAAAGGGCCACAAGGATGATTAAAAGTAAGGCTGTCGATTAATCGCAGTTAACTCACACGATCGTGATTAAAAAAATTAGTTGTGATTAATTAGTTTTAATCACACTGTTAAAAATAGAATACCAATTGAAATTTATTAAATATTTTGGATGATTTTCTGTATTTTCTTATATTGTATTCTGTGTTGTAATTGAAATCAAAGTGTATAGTATGCAATCTCTGTCATGAAGGTGCAACTTACAAATGTAGATTTTTTTTGTGTGTGTTATATAACTGCACTCATAAACAAAACAATGTAAAACTTCAGAGCCTACAAGTCCACACAGGCCTACTTCTTGTTCAGCCAATCGCTAAGACAAACAAGTTTGCTCACATTTACAGGAGATAATGCTGCCCTCTTCTTACTTACAATGTTACCAGAAGGTGAAAACAGACATTTGCATGGCACTTTTGTAGCTGGCATTGCAAGGTATTTAGGTGCTAGATATGCTAACCATTCGTATGCCCCTTCATCCTTCAGTCGCCATTCCAGAGTACATGCTTCCGTGCCAGTGAAGCTTGTTTAAAAAAATGCATTAATTAAATTTGTAATACAATTCTCCCCAAGGAGTTCAGTGTCCCCTGCTCTATTTTACTTGCATTCTGCCATATATTTATGTTATAGCAGTCTCGGATGATGACTCAGCACATGATGTTCATTTTAAGAACACTTTCTCTGCAGATTTTACAAAACGCAAAAAGGTACCAATGCGAGATTTCTAAAGATAGCTACAGCGCTTGACCCAAAGTTTAGGACTCTGAAGTGCCTTCCAAAATCTGAGAGGCATGAGATGTGGAGCATGTACTCAGAAGTCTTAAAAGAGCAATACCCTGATGTGGAAACTATAGAAGCCAAACTACCAAAAAAAGAGAGCTGCTTTGGATTGTTATTAAGCAGAACCCAGCATGAGCATGGGGGTGTGTCCCCTAGAATGGTGGTTAAAGAATGAAGGGACATATGAATCTTTAGCGCATGTGGCATGTAAATATCTTGCAACATTGACTACAGCAGTGCCATGTGAACTCCGGTTCTCACTTTCAGGTGTCATTGTAAACAAGAAGCGTGCAGCATTTTCTCCTGCAAATGTAAACAAACTTGTTTGAGCGATTGACTAAACAAGAAGTAGGACTGAGTACACTTGTAGGCTCTGAAGTTTTACATTTGTTTTATTTTTGAATGCAGTTTTTTGATACACAATTCTACATTTATAAGTTAAACTTTCATAATAAAGAGATTGCACTCCAGTACTTGTATTAGGTGAATTAAAGAAATACTATTTCTTCTTTTTTATAGTGCAAATACTTGTAACCAAAAATGTTTTTAAAATCAACTGTATAAATTACTGTATACATCATATTCTGTGTTGTAATTGAAATCAATATATTTGAAAACATAGAAAACAAACATCCAAAAATATTGAAACGGAATTCTGTTATTTTTTAACAATGTGATTAATCATGATTAATTTTTTTAATTGCTTGACAGCCCTAATTAAAAGATTAAAAAACATGCCTTATAGCGATAAACTCATGGAGTTCAAGCTATTTAGCACTTAACAAAGAGAAGGTTAAGAGATGACGTGATTACAGTCTATAAGTACCTACAGGGGAACAAATATTTAATAATGGGCTATTCAGTTAGCAGAGAAAGGAATAATATGATCCAGTGAATGGAAGTTGAAGCTAGACAAATTCAGACTGGAACTAAGGTGCACATATTTAACAGTGAGGCTAACTAACCATTGGAACAATTTACCAAGGGTTGTGATGGATTCTCCCTTAATGGCAACTTTTACATCAAGATTATTATTTTTTTCTAAAAAATCTGCTTTAGGAATTAATTTGGGGAAATTCTCTGGCCTGTCTTGTATAATAATTAAGGTGATCACAGTGGTCCTATTTGGCTTGGAATCTATGAATCTGTAATGGATCACACACTTGTTAGTTCTCTCTGACAAGAGACGTATTCCTAGTCATTACTCCCTGTATGTGGTCTTCTCATGTCTAGAACTCGTAACTGTCTTAAGATCCATTTCATTGTCTTTCCCTTCATCACTCAAGCTGTGGCTTTCTGGATGCTGGTCCTGGTAACTTTCTCTAAATCTTTCCTAGCTTCTGTTTCTCTTCAGCTGCTTGTCATTTGGCAATAGTGACTCCAAATTAGGGAACATCTGGAGTGCAAGGACAGGTTAATTTTTGTGTGTGAGAAGATAATTTACAGATACAGGTCCCTCCAATCTGGAGGATTCTTTTCCCTCTGGGATTGCTCAGAAAAGGTGACATTTCAAAAGTTTTAGTTGTTTATCAGTGGATGCATACTTGGGTGTATGGTGCCATCTGGGTTTTTATACGGGCACTGCATTCCACCAAAATCTCCATCGGAGAACTCCCTTTGTCCTAAGGGTGGCCTGTACACCAGTAATTGCTAGGGGATATCCATTAAACGAAGACAGATAAGAAGAAACTTGCCTCATTATTACACTCAGCATTGCTGTACATTGATTTTATCAGCAAGGTTTTTCCTTAGGTGGCTTAATGTAGGTCATTCGTTGATATTAAGTATCTCAATGGTTGTATATATCCCAGCTGTCTCTTTTCAGTCCATAGCTGCTGAGGATACTTCCGCTAAGAAAACAGAGAAATCTTCTAAAGATGCCAAGACTGAGCCAGATAAAGCAGTAAGTATTACAAAGTGATACAAAAGCTCTACCAAGCTGGCTATTTAGAGGGTCACATTTTAGAATATATTGACTCATATTGAGCTCTGGGAGTCGGCAGTGGGGGCTGAGAGTCATTGAATCAAAGTATAAACTCTGTATAGGAAACCACTTTATGCCAGGGGGTGCAGCAACACCCCTAGTTCAGGCACGTATGGAGTCTGTCATCTGAGGATGGCTGTGATTTTAAAAAAATGGTTTTAGATTACTATAAAGTTGTGGGATGCTAAAGCAGGTATATTAAAGCCGTGTTTTTCAAACCGTGGGTTGTGAAACAGTACTAGGTCGCAGCATGTAAGGCACTTGGTCACCTTGCTCTAGTCAGCAGCACAGATCGGGTCGTTCATAGCGCCTACCTATTCCGAAACCATGCTGTGCCGTGGTCTACACCAGGGGACTTCAAACGTTTTCCCCCACGGCCCCTTGCCACGGAGGGAAAAGTCTGGCGGCCCCCTGGGGCAGGTATATCTGTCGAAATGCCGCTGCAAAAAGCGGAAGCTTCCGGCAGTGGCGGCGGCATTTCGGTGGTCTAAAAATAGACCGCCCGGGAGTTCAGCGGTCTCCCCGGGCTGTCTTGGCGGCAGCACTAGGGTCTCGCGCACACCCCAGTTTGAAGACCACTAGTTTACACCACCACATCCCTGGCTCATCGTCCCAATCTCTTTGCCCAGCCAGTCCCCATTTTCTCTCCCCACACTCCAGATCTGTTTCCGCTCCTGGCTCCCAGTCATTTTCTCACTCCCCTCCCACCTTTAGTCTGAGGTTTACCAGGCTTCTTCTCCCAGTCACTCCTTTCCCTTTATGTGGTCTGTCTCCACATAAGGCACCTTCCTGTTCCTTTCTGACTGGGTACTAGCAGAGGGGATATTGAAAGTGCGGGAGAGACAGGCTCCCTGCCCTCAATTCTGATGCTTATAGTGTTTTAAGCTGAATGGTTTGAATACTACATTTAAGAAAGCTTTGTTCATTTAGAAGTCTACTTAGACCTCAGTTTGCTAACCATGCTTGTTTGACATTAGAATTCTAGACTTTTGTGTGTGCTTCTTTCTACTCAGAATTTTAATATTCCTCTTGTTGTTTATCCCCAGAAGACTGAGCACTGGGCAAATTCCTTCAAATTCTTGCATGCTCTTTATTAGAGGAAAATCTGTTCTGTCGCCAGCAAGTGGTGGTGTCCTGGTATCCATAATAGATTTTTTAAAGTGAAAGTACAGCTAGTCTGTGTGGTAATGAGCTGGAAGCATTTGGATAATATCTGACAGGCAATCTTCAGCATCTGTTGGAAGATGGATGCCTGCTGGTTATTGCTTATCACCTTGCTTGTGATCAGAGAAAGGAAAATTGTGTTTTATGTGCTCTTGGTCCAGATTAAGTGAGTAGTTTTGTTCTCAAATGGGCATTTCCATAGCATGACTGACTTATATTTTTTTTAGATCATAAAGATAACTTGGAGACTTGTGACAAAAGTGAGGGACTCAGGCCTTCGACAGACCTTCTGAAGCATATGGTGCTGTTTATGGGGAAAGTGGTTATAGAAGATGGATAGCTATGTCAGTTAACCCTAAGGCAAAACACACTGAAAAGATCTGTCCTGGTTTACGGATGACTGTTGAAACTTTTGGCTGCAGCGTTTTCTAATATCCTGTCACTTTTGGCCACATCTGTAGAGTATGTTGTTTGTTGCTACACAAGCTATGTTGCTCTGGAACTGGTCATTTGGATCATCCTTTAAGTCACATTTAATGATGATCTTTCAGTGGAGAATTTCTACTGGGAAATGATCTGGAATATATATTAAAACAGTTTAACTGAATCAAAGAAAGCATAGCTGCCCCCAGTTCCATAGAGCTTTGTATGGGCGTTTTCCATAAATATTAAAGTTCAAAATGATTGTTTTGATGTTGTCACTTATTTACGCTCCATTCATATAATGGAAGTCATACATTAAAGTGTACAATTTACCAGCTAAAATTCTCTGTCCTAGGACATTCCTTTGTGGCTGAATATAAGAGGTTGGAGAGAGATTCAGAGAACTCTCCAGGGGAGGTAGTAGCTCTCAGTGCCGTGGAAATGAACTATATTTCAAGTGTTTACTGTACACTTAACCCAGAGATACATTCATTCAGAGAATGTGCTAAAGGGTTTATATTGATAGACAGATCTGAGCAAAGCCTAGATCTATATTTAAAAAAACAAACATACCAATGTTGTTCTGATTAGGATGGCAGTACCCTTTGGAGGATTTTGGGGTAATGGGTGAGTTATAATACTCCCAAGAATAGGAATGCTGAAGGTCTTTCTTTCTGTCTTTGTCTTTCTTTCTTTCTATGTAGTGTCCAGTCTGTCGGTCTTGATGATTTATAGGGGGAAAGGGAGATATAACAAACTGCTAATATCTTACAATGGATATATGAGTTGTATACCCTTTCTTTTGAGTGGGAGATACATTTTACCGCAATAGCCAGTGAGTAATATGAGAAGTCCAGTAAGTAGACATTGGTCCAATTTATATCCCAGTGAGACCCTGAATAATAGGGTGCAAAGTCTGACTACTTTTTCTGCCAGGTTATAAAGGCATATTCTCAGTATATTACTTTTTCCTTGAGTTACCAGTTAACTACTTAGCTTTCAGACCACCCAGGAGTATAAAATCACTGAGCCAGTGATTGGATCCTGAGCATATCTTGTGCCCAACAGTGTTCTAACCTCTGCCATGCCATTACATTTGGCATGAGTACTTTGTGTATCATGCTGACTTGTGAGGGCAGTGGAACTCAACAGAAGGGCTGTGGTCATTGACAGAGGATTTTCAAAATGTCCCTGCATTAACTGTCTCGTTAACAGCATTGCCCATGTGGATCAGAAGAGGGATTTAAAAGCAAAAGTGGCACAGTATCAGTCTGGAGCATATTCTCCTCTTGATCTGCTAGGTTTCCAACAATCAGCATTACTTTTGTGCCTCTTACCATATAAATACAGCTATCAGAAGGGTGTAGCTGCTGATACGGGAAGCCTGAATAGGAGATTTAGATGTAGCACAGACTTTTTTAACCTTCCCAAGCAAATACAAGTAAAACCTCACAAAATTTGCATGTATTTGTACTTTGGCTAGGTCTTAAATTAATTTTTCCAGACTTGTTTGAAATTGACTATAAAGTAAAAACTGTTGTAATGACCCCATTACTGACTGCTCTTTAAAGTCTCAGAGCCTCTGAATTTGTAAGAGAACAGAATTAACATACTTTTTTTATCTCCATTTGGAAAAAGTCAGATTGTAAACATGTGGTCTGTCTGTTTTTGTACATTACCATAGTGATAAAATTGGCTATTATTTTGCACCTGTTGCCATGGTGCACGTATTGTACAAAAATGTAAAACCGTGCTTTCACTCCCTACCTGACACAAATAAATCACTAAACCAGCTCTGTTAGATGCCTCTCCACCTATTCTCAACTTCTTCCCCACCTGTGCTAATAATTGCATCACCAAAAGTCACAAGAATGCTTGACCAGACCAGATGTGTCCCAAAAGCTCTCAACCCAGATTTTGCTGGAATGCTAGGTTTTATTTTGCTTCTTGCATAATGTTATGAATGTAAAAGATGTTAGTAATTAAAATAATCCACTTCATTATTACCTTCACTTTTGTTTGTAGTAGTTTTATTTTGCAGTAAATCTCAAATCTTCCTAAAAAGTGAAACCAAAACATTTCCTATCTTGCTATGGGTAAAATAGTTGCAAAAATCTAATTGAATAAATGTTTATCAAAACCAGTTGCTTTATTCAATATCACCTGTTCATTTTGTATAGTGACTTTTCTGACTGTAATATCTGTGTGTTCTTGTTTTATTTCAAGTCTTCTGAAATTCTGAAGGCAGAGGTATGTGCCTTACTATTTTTGAGTGGCTCATTAGTTTTTAAATCTGACTTGCCCATAAATTGCTTGCTTGCCCATAAGGTGTGTGTAGTGACTAATGGCTCCTGCAAAGAGTTGAAACAATCACATAATTGCAACCACCATTTAAACATAATTATTTTTCAGTTTTGTGTTAGGACAAAATCAGTAAGTTCTCTCTACGGTCTGCATTCTTCATTCCCATTGAACTCATGAACATTACTAGCACATAATAGGGAAAAAATGCCCTCTAAATGCAAATTTACAGACCCTCCTCTAGCATGTAATTTTCGCCTTCTTAATATTAAGTGTCTCAGATTATTTTATCAAAGGGGTACGCTGTCTCCATGCTTTCTTAGAAATTAATTCTCGCACTGTTGTGAATAGAAATATGCAGTAGTTTGATAAGCATACTTTTTCCTGTATTTCATTTTACTTCATATATGTCTTTTATGGTAAGTGTTTTCTTTAATGCATGGATAGTTCAGTAGCCATGTATTTCAGTTATCACAGATGTAAGAAATATTGTGTGCTGTTTAGCTTAGAGCGATGTTCAGATTTGATGGCATATTGAAGATTTTTTTTTTAATAACCATAGAGAAATGATGAAGATATGAGTCTCATTCATATCATGAGAATATGCTTTATCAGTAGGGTTGGCCTATATTCTTGAATGTAAAACCCATGGATTGTTAATTCACAGAAGAATTTAAAAGTTAGCTGGGGGGAAATCCTGAGAGGTGCTAAACATATTTCAGGATTTGGACTAAGATGCTGAGATATATAAAGGAATAGAATATAGCAGTGGTTCTCAAACTTTTGTACTGGTGACCCCTTTCACATAACAAGCCTCTAAGTGTGACCCCCCCCCCATAAATTAACAACACTTTTTCATATATTTAACAATAAATATAAATGCTGGCGGCGAAGCAGGGTTTGGGGTGGAGGCTGACAGCTTGCAATCCCCCCCGCATGTAATAACCTTGTCACTCCATAGGGGTCCCGATCCCCAGTTTGAGAACCCCTGGAATATGGAAAAAATAAAACTGCATTTTATAAATTACTGTTATGCTCTCACGTCATACAGTTCAATTTTGGTCACTACATCTTAAAAATGATGCAGACAAAATAGGAAAGTTCTGTAAAAGGGCAGTGAAACTGATTAGAGGCATGGTGGATGATGTTAATAATGAATGGTTTAGTGAACCCTACTGAGTGTTCTGTCCCTCTGTGCCATGCTATAAAAACAAGGGAGCTATGATTAAATGATTAGTTAATCTCCATCATTGGGTTTATCATTTAATCTGAAAGTGAGCAGAAGTCTTCACAGCAAATTCAAAGACCGTTTTTTTGAGCAGGGGGATATGACAAAATAGTACTTGCCTGAAGATCTGTCTTTTTCCACTCTGCCCCACATTTGGCTTGGAGTAAAGTTTTTGTGTGGTATGATCTCCCCTCCTCTGCCTGAAACTTCTGCTAGAGTGGAAGGAAACCACCTTATATCCCATATTTAGAGATACACTAAATGGGGCTCAACTGCCCCAAAGAAAATCTGCTGCAGCAGTGGGAGTGGCAGGCCTCTAAGGCACCCTCTCCTACAGTGACTCACTTCCCCAAGACGATCAGCACCTCTATCACTCCAAGACCAGGAGTGGCACTGGAACTGTCTTTCAGCAGACTAGGAAGACATCTCTGTGTTGGGTACGTTTAGTTCACATTTGTGAGTTTGTCTTGAAACTGTGAAGGCTAAAAACTTCAGTTGCTTTAAAACAAAAAAAGGTAAGAAATTGAACTAATCTAGGAAAGTTTCCTGCTTGCTAGCTGTGATTTTATTAATATATGTATATGGATCTGTCTGTATGAATAAAATCTAACTTATATTAACATATGGGTTTTCTTTGTTTTTTTTTTTTTTTAAGAGTGAAAGTCCTGGAAGAATACCAAGGCAGTCTTCAACAAAGGGACCCAGGCAACGAGTCAAACCTGGAGCAGAAAGTAACTGGAAAGCATTTTTTGTTTGTCTATCAAATATACTTGAGAGATTAATAGGAATATCATAAATTTATAAAGTATTTTTGTTTGCTATTTTATGCACAAAACATGTATTTATAAATCCAAATTGCAATTTTTGCATAGATGGAGTGAGTAGATATATCTACCCAATTTAGTGTGCAAAACAAAAATGACGACAACCCAAAACAACCCCTGCCTCCTGAAAAGCTGTGCGTGCAAAATTGAAGGCACAGACTTAGAGGCTGATGTTGAAAATTTGGTAGTGTGTTAGATCATGACCTATGATCTCTAGAAAGTCTGGAAACTTTTTATATTTTTCCATCACAAAGGATGCATCTTGAGGCTCCATAAGCTATCACAACTAGACAAATATTTCCTTTAAAACTATGTAAAAGTGTAAGTGTGCACATGCTATGGCATTGCTGAAAAATTGACAGCTTGTATATATATATTTAAGTATCTAGACTTTTCCTTTCGATATGAAATCCTTGAGAGCAAAAGATTTTGAAAGACTTAAACTTGAAATACTTATTACAGAATGTCCTTCACCATGGTATCTGGGTGCCTTTGCAAAGATCTCAATAGTGAGACAAAACATGATGCTGCCCTGCGACTTTTAAACTGATCTCTTCATTAGGAACCCAGCATTTCATAATTTTATCAGTTGGTAAGACCTACGCATAGAAGTGTATCTTAAAAACTCTTTCTGAGAGCAGCGAGGGTCATATATACATTTATTTTGGGAGAGAGCACATTCCAGAAGTGTGGGCCTGCAGTTAAGAATATCCTTTCTCTAATACGTACAAGTCTTTGCTTCCGGAACACGGAGTTTCAGATTTGTGCATGTGTGACGGTGCTGTTCCTGGTGGGATGCCACTGAGAGTGCCAGATCAGGACAAATTGCTTCAAAAGGGGCAATTACGGCCCAAAGCTGGGGTTTCTCCGCCACTAAGGCAAACCAAACCAGCCAAACAGAAAATACTTTGGTTTCGCCCCACTGGCTAGCCACAAGTCACACAAGCAATTCCCTAAGATGCTCCAGCTTCCCAGTATCACCACCAGCATCCACCTGTCCTGGGGACAAATGGTTATGAAAACCAACACCCCACATAAAGAAAACTGTTCTTCCCAATTCCAAAGAATCGGGCCCCAGACCCGGGTCAATATACAAATCAGATCTTACCCACAAATCACACTGTTGCCAATCCTTTAGAATCTAAAATCTAAAGGTTTATTATACAAGAAAAAAGATATAGGTGAGGATTAGGAATGGTTAAAAGAAATCAATTACATGCAGTAATGGCAAATCTCTTGTATCAGTGGTAGAAGAAACTGCAGGTTCAAATCAAAGTCTCTGGAATTTAGCCCCTCCAGGGCAGGGTCATCAATCCTTTGGCCAGACTTCCTCCAGAGTAAGAATGACAGACTGAAGACAAAATGGAGGTCCCTCTCCCAGGTTTATATAGACTTCCTCTTGTGGGTGGAGACCGCCTCCTTCTTGCTATGCAGAGTCCAGTTGTAAAATGGAGTTTCAGAGCCATGTGGTCAAATTCAGTTCCTGAGCAGCCAGGCCACATTCCAGGGGAAGCTCCGGTGTGGACGGGCATCTACAAAGTTCATTGTTAGCTTGATTGGAACTCGATGGGCCATCAGGAGGGCCAGGCCGAGCTAACTAACTTTGTGATTTCACCCAAAAGCAAGCATAAGTTGGAAATACAGACACTATACAGCCAATATTCATAACTTTTGCTACAAAAAGGATACACACATACAAATAGCAGAATCATAATCATCAGACCACAACCTGGTCGTAGACACCTTATATGACCCCCTTTACGTAAGATTTGGTACCCCTACAGGACCTTGGTTACACCAATGATTTATATGATCCCAGATAATTTCAGTAATGTGACAGCATGAAAATTGGTTAGGTAATTTTTTTGGCAATGAGAAGGTGGTTCATAAGATGAATTGAGCATAATTCATAGTATCCAATAACTTAATTTCACCTTGCATAATTTGACAGACAGCCCAGAAAGTAGAAGACAGGTTTGATATACTTTTAAGTTCACCACATTCAGAAGATGGTTGGATGAATTCTGGACTAGATAAGATTTTTGGAATAGCTTTTGCTTATAGTTTCAGAGGTGCAGAAGCATTGGTGACTGTAACACAACCCATATCTGACAGGATGGGATACAGTCTCTTCATTGATCACAAGTGATCAGTGTCATCTGCAAGTCTAGCAATATTGAGGAGTCAAGTAGGATCGCTTGACTAAGGAAGATGCTCCCAATTATTGGAACAGATATCTTTTCATAGGTTCTCTAAGTGCTTTCCTCAAACACTCTGCATAAGAACAGGCTTGTCCAGATTAAGTTTCAGCTATCTTTTTCTTCATCCTGGTCTGTTTCTGCGTTGGGGCTTGTCTAGGGGGTCTGAGTTAGAGAAGGATAGGGAGCTAGGTGTCGTCAGTACACTGCTGACTTTGTAGCCCCTGTTGTTTCTCACAGTGGCTTCACCTAGAAGTTGAGGAATAAAAGGAGTGATGGTACTGAATGTTGTGGGGTGCTACTTCTGTGAACCTCTGATTAGGAGGAGCTAGTTGCTTATTTGCTCTCTGGAAACAATCAGAAAGGAACGAGCAGGATCAGTCGGAGGCCATTCTGTGCATGGCAGCCGTCCATTTCCTGAGAAGTTGGGAAGGACTGAAGGGAGTGTAGCAGCAACGGGATGTGGTTTGGAATTGTGGCAGGATTATGGAGGATGCTGTTGCACCATTGACTGCATCTTGAGCTTTCCTTGGTTTTAATATCTCTGCATGCATTATTCTCAGAAGCAAGGTACACTCTGGGGTTTCCCAGTCTTGTGGAATTGAAGTAGAGCCTCAATGGATACCATCATATTTTTGTCATTTGATGAAATACAAATACTGGCAAGTGACCAGTATTCAGATACGCATCTAATCTGAATCAAAAAATTTTCACATCGCTAGCTTGAATAGGCTGTGCTTTTGTGGCATTTGCAGGAAGAAGCTAGATCTCTGTGTCACAGACACTTGATCTATACTAAATCAGTTTAAACCAAAGTTTAGAAAGTCATGTGTTTCTTGTTTCTGTTCCTTTTCTCATTTTTGCTGGTTCTTGTACACAAAGTGGCTGTTGTCATGGATGTCAAATGTCTTCTCTGTCAGAACTTTTGTGCTCTGAAACCACAGTTTTCACTGATCAGTTTAATGCTGTAGCCTTAGAAAAACCTAAGAAATATTCTTTCTTTGTAAATAAATCACATTGTTTAAGGCACTTCCCTTACCGCAGAAGTGGGCACCAGCATTAGAAAAGAGTATTAGTACACAATCCGATTCTTTGCGTACATGCTTGAATATTACATTCACACTGTCATCTTCTGGGTGTTACATGGAAAGTCACAGTGCTGTGAAGGAAAGGAAGCTGTAGCAAACAACTGTTTGCTTACTGAGACATTTGATATTCTGCCTTTCTCTCATTTCAAACATGATTTTTAAGTGAAATGTAGTACCATAATGAGTGAAAATAAACTGTGTATACCAAGGTGAATCATATGGAAAAAAGAAAACTAGGTTACTATCAATATTAGAAAATTACTTCTGCACCATCTCCAAAAAACAAAAAAGTCCCATAGATAAATCAAGAAGAAAATCTTCCAAGAGATTCTCCTGAGTTTCCTGCTTTATTGTAATGTTGGGAGCAAGTGTAGCTGATCAAACTTTTGCCATGATTTGGGCTCATACCTAACCCGTTAAGGTAAAGAGTACATGTGAAAAGTGCCTACTTTGACAGCGTGCAAACTGAAATTAATCTGTAGGTCAGATACAGATGGGGCAAGCAGCAACATAAACCTTTCCCTTGCCGCTGTGCCAGCATACCACGATTGTATTTGGAAAGATCAGTGAGTAAAGATGTAGTTGTCTCCAAGTTTCAGTCCTTGCCCTCTGTCCTGAGACTGTCCAAGTTATCAGTTATGGCAATGGTTTTGTGATGGCCACACTTCTACATTAGAAAGTGGACTGAGACCACCAATCCATTCATATGAACAGGCAATTTAAGTTCTTGGATGGGGATCCCTTTGAATCCCTATAGACCATAGCAGATTTGAGCCTGATACCAACTCTCCATCTCTGTTGCCCCATTCTCCTAAGAATTTCTCTTTATCCGCTTAGACCATGTTTAAGTGAAGATTTCAGTCTTTTTAGTTAATTCTAGCTATGCATAGGAACAGCTGTCCTGTACTTTGCAAAAATGTAACCTATCTTGTTTATCTTTCAAGGTTCTTCATTCCAGCTGATTAGGTCACCACCTGTAGTTAGTAAGTGTATTAGATATGGTATTTGTACACCAGTTGATTCTATAACATTTCTTTTAAACTATCCTAAACGCTTATCTCATAACTTTCATGTCAGGAAGAAAAGAATTTAAAAACAGTGCAGCTAGTGTCTCAACAGAAAAAAAGCTTAGCCCTTCATATATGAAAGCCAGGAAGGACACTATAGTGAAACAGTTAGGTAAGAAGCAAACCTGACCATTAACCATGTCTCATGTTTTGGTATTTGAGTTGGCATTTCTATATTCTATGCTTCCCTCCCCCTTACTTAGTTCATTTTAACTGTTTAATACGGATCGTACTTTTCTCACCATTTTTGAACACTTTAAAGATTTAACACTATTCACATTGGTTGCAGCAGCAATAATTTTGATTTTTACATTAATTTAGACACTTGCAATGATTTTAAAAGGTGAATTTTCACTTTCTTCCTCTACCTGGTCTTGCAAATTATTGCAGATTATTTTGTGGCTGTTGGAAGTTTGTCGGGGTCTCAGAGCTTTTTTAAATATTAAATCTAATAGAAATAATGCTAGGAAGAAAAGAGGATTGCACTACAAATAGACCTGCAAATGCAGCCAGTGTGTTAATAAAACTGAAATGGAAAGTACAGGAACCTTTCCAGCTTAATGAATACTCACTAATTATAACCGATCATGCCATATTTTGCCCATGTTTATTATTAAGAATAATTTTTCAGTATTGCCATTTTAATTTTTTTAATTATCCTGTTTTCTTAAACATTTAATCTACGGTCATTCAAGATACCAGTGATGAGCTATTTTCACTGTTGTAGTATATCTTGTAGTAAAATTAATGATATAGCAAGGCAAATATTAAGTTTATCTACAAATTATTTGTTGCAACTGTCAATGATTTTTAAATAACTCCTTCTATTAAATCAGTTGTAATTTTTGGTCTATAATTGTCTTTAACGGAGCATGTGAACAGCCTTTCTCTTGAATATTTTTGTTTCATAACATTGTTTCACCAAAGCATTTAGTCCTTTATGTAAAGAGAATTACTAAATTTTATGCAAGTGTTAGTAGATCACTTACAAGTTTTAAGCCTCTTTGCCTGTGTACCCATTTCAAATGTAAGATTGTTTTATAAAGTAATGTAGAAACTCATGCTTTATATGAAGAGAGCAGGAAAGAGGAAAGCCTGTGAATTTTACATTAAAAACATTTGTGAAATGTCAGTGGATCTACAGCCGTATCTGCATGATCATCAAGAGTGTCATCTTGCCTACCCAGAAAGCAGCAAAAGCACTCCACTTTTGTGATTTGAAAATCTGAAGACTAAACATATGGTAGGATGCTCTTTGACAACTGAGATGCATGCTGGGTAGCTTGTGCACATTACATAATGCAGTAACTGATTCTGAAATGTTTGAGAGTTATGTCCCTCATGTTTCTAGAACATACCTCATTGTAAACTATTTTATGTCAGGAAAAAAGGAAGCTAGTAAAACTGCCACTAGTGTCTTGGTTGAGAAAGCAGCTAGTATATTAAAAGAGAAAGCTGAGTCAGTCACTACAGTGCAAGAGCCAGGTAAGAGAAAACAATGGTATGTCATAGCTGAATAAGGTTTAATAATGTTTTATTAAACACTCCTGCAATAGCAGTGTCTTCATTGTTTACCTTTTTAGCTAGTTGATGTAATGTAGGAATTACTATACCAGATTAACTCAATGGTCCATATAGTCCAGTATTCTGACAGTATGGCAGTTGTTCAAAGGAATGTGCTAGAAATCCTATAGTGGACAATTATGAAATAACCTATCAAAAAGATAAATTTATTCCTAAAATCATTAGTGGTTGGCTTATAATCTGTTGTATGATGGTTCATATCCCTTGTGCAGGTAAATATTCTTTTCTAATATACCTGGATGTTTTCCCCATCCATACAAATGTCTGTTCCTTTTTTGATTCCTACTAAGCTCTTGGCCTCATGGATATCTTACGGCAGAGTTATATACACTGATTGTGTGGTGGTCCAAATTTGTAACTCTTTTAAATTTATTGCCTTTCATTTTCTGTGAATGTCTCTGTGTTCTTTTCCTGTGAGCAAAGCTAAATAAGAGCACCTGATTTACCTTCTCTGTGCTATTCATTACATTGTGTACCTCTATTGTGTCCCCTCTTGTTTCTCCTCTAAACAGCCCTAGTCTTTCCATGTTTGTAATCTTTTTCATCACCTATCTCTGGACCCATTCTACTTCTGCTGTGGTTTTGGGGGCAATGGTGACCACTGAACACATTATTCCGGTGAAGGCATACCATTTGATTTATATAATGGTATTATAATACTTCTAGTATTATTTTCTGTTCCATTCTTTATATGTTCTAAGAGTTCGTTTGCTTTTTTGACCGTGCATGCTCAGTGCACAGAGGTTTTCATTGAGCTGCCTACACTGATGCCCTACATCGTTTTTCAGACTGGTTGCAGTTAATTTAGCACACAGCAATGTGCATGAGTACTTCATATTATTCTTTCCGATATAAATTATATTGCATTTGCATTTCTCATCCACCTGGGAAAGTAGTTTGATAGTGAGCATATGAAATCTCTTCCATCGTTTTATCATGGACTGTACCAAAAATAACGTAGCATTAAAAAGTTGGACAATAACCATGGATTAGGCATTTTTTGTGATTAGTTTTAAGTTGTACAGTGCACATATTGCATATTTTGGAAGTAGTTACTTGATAACACATCACAATTTTATTACTGAATACTGTGTAATGGGAAGTAATTGGAACTGAATCAGTCAGTTATTTGCTATATAATCCAGAAAGCACACTTTAGTAAGTGCTTAGGTTTTACTAGGTAAATACAGTATCATTTAACTACTTACCCTGCTAGTAAATGATTCTATATATTTGTAAACTGTTCCTGAATAGAATAAACTTCCTTGTGTTTGTAACTTGTATAGTTTAGTCTTTTGCTTCTTGGGATGAAAAACTTGCTACGGTGATTTTTTTTTTTTTTTTTTTTTTTTTTTTTTTTTTTGGATAAAAAAATATATAAAGTTTTTTTTTTTTTTTTTTTTTTTTTTTTTTTTGTATTTCACTAATGTGAAAAGCCATAGTAAATTTGTAACTTTCCTTATTTGCACTCAAGATACTTCATTAAACTTGAGTAATCCTAAGAACAGGTAGTTAAGTGGACTCAATATTTAGCACAAGAATCTATTCTAAACTTTTATTATATCATTAATTTCTTCCTCTTGTAAATTCTTTTATGCTAGGAATAGTGGAAATGGATACTCCTGCAGATAGCGTTTCAGATGAAAAAGCAGCTAGCGTATTGCATGCAAAAGCTGAACCCAGACCTGCAATAAAACCCCAAGGTAAGAAGAATAAAACCTGGTTCAGTACCTCAGAATTCTTTATTTGGGTCCATCCTCTAAGTACAGCTAAAAAGTTAAACTGTGTTGTCTTCTGCCTAATTCAGATACTCCCCTATAATTTAATCTCACCCTGTAACTATTAGTGAACTTCATAGTTCAGAAATCATACCTTTTCTAGTAAGGTCTTTACTCCCTATTGAAGCACAATGCCTTTTCAAGTCAAAACTTGAAGATAGGTGGTGGTACGCTAATATATGCTAATGAGTGGTAGAGATAAGTCACTCTGCATCTGTTATCAAGTTGTAGTCATGAAAAATGCGACAATAGATTTGAGACCCTTGTTAGACATCCTAAAGCTTTATTTTCTGGTCTATTTTTGTGTGTGTCTTTCCTATGGTAACCAGCCAACCATTGTTTTTCTCCCCACAAACTGCTTTGTTGATGGCATACTGTGAGGGGAATACAAACAATGCTGAAAGGGAGAGGGAAGTGTGGTAGCAGACTACACTGTTGTTGTACTTGCACTCTAAGGCAGGCAGTGCAGTATTCCACTACATTATTTGATTTTGATGGTAACGATTCCATCCCTTTGTGGATTGTAGTTTTCTGGTAATTCTGTTCTAGTGCTAGAGGTCTAACTTCACCATTATTTTCTTTAGCAAGATATAGAATCTCTTATCTAGAGACTGATAAATGTGTTTTATTTCTTCAGGAGAATCTGCCAGTGATGCAGGTATAGTAAGGGTTACATTGAAATATAAATAGCTCTCACAAAATACCTATCAGCAGTTAAAATTAAAATCATTGTAGTAGTATTAAATTTTTATAGTTTTAATATATAGTTAATAGTATTTTTCATGCTTACACTGGTATACATTAAAGAACGTTTAATTTATAAACAAAAATGAAATGTAAATGACTTCTGTTTTCACACTTTTTCATAAATTTTTATTCTAGTAGTTCCAAGTCAAAAATAATAAAAAGCTACCCTAGCAGTTGGTCTGTATTTAGAGTTAAGTGGTGTTTGTGTTTTTTTGTTTTTGTTTTTTTAATTAAAACTGTTTTATATATTTTATTTTGAGAATAAGCAGACACTGCATGGAACTTGCCTTGCAAAATACTGTAGGTAGTTATTTCACCATGTACTTCAATGGTATTTCCATTTTCCACTTTCCAAATGTCAACACAAGTTTAGAAAGATATTGGTCTCTTTCCCTCACCCTTTACCCCACCCCATTTATGTGTTTTTGGCTTCAATTTATGTTAAAGGTGATCACAAAATTTACTTCCCCAAGTAGCATGGGATGGGTAATTCTGTTAGTAACTGACTGTAAATATGCCTTTTAGAAAAATGAAGTATACTAACTCTTTAAAGCCATTGGCATTTTGCTGTGATGTTCCACAATCTGTTATGCTGTGATGTTGCAGCTACCATTTCCCCCTGTTGCACTTAGGAGCCCAGAAGAGTTGACTAAAGTGAAGTTTTATATGTAGTATGGTTTTCATCTCAAAGTTAAATAATATTTTAAAGACTCTGTAACTGCTCCATATAATTGCCATACCATTTTTCTGGCTACTTTTAGCCCAACTCTGTACTCCAGCAGAGTTTATTGGTAGCTGCTGTTATATCAAAGAAGGATGCACTTTGAGATATCTGGTTTCCCTCTGTTTCTCACTTGAGTACAGCTGATTTTGTTTTAAAGGCTAAATTCAGCTAGCAGCCTGCACTCCACTTATTTTTTAAAGTCTTGCAGGGAACCTTTTAATATGAATTGGGTGTGTGCGGAGGCCAGGAAAGACCATGCATAGACTTCCCCCGAAGTTAGAAGAAAAGCACAGTGTCAAGTGATGGCTTTATAGTATAAATAGAAAGACTGTGCTATTAATAAGCCAAACAGAACACATTAGTGTGAAGGTCAGGAATTTTCTTTTTAATCATAACAAAGCACTCTGAGTTAAGGCTGCCAAATAGTCCTTAATTCAATCTCATTTAGTCTAAATCTTCTCTAAAGCTCCAGCACTGTAGTTTCTAAGTGACTTAGTATTGTGCAAATATGCAGTCTCTCAAACAGTGGATCTTAATGCATACTGTCATGTGCTTTACTAAGAAATTACTTCCTACTTTTATAAGTAATCTGTGGTGTTCACCAAAGTATGAGTGGCGTACATCATTCATGTGGGATAGAGAATTAGTATGTCTATTTTATGTATGAGGAAACTGAGAAACTGGAAGGCTTACATGATTTGCAAGGGCCACACAAAGACTGTCAGTGTCAGCAATAAGAACCAGGTTTTCTGATTCTCAGTTCAGTGACTTAATATCTAGTCTATCTGTCCTTCCTTGCTTAAAGGAGGTATGGCTTGTTAACTCCTAATTTCCATAAGCATTAGTTGGTACCATCAATTTTAATGTCAGAGAAGCATTTTTGTGCATTAAATGTATTCATGTCTATTCTTTTATACTAACAAAGTCAATTGTGTACAGATCCAGTAGACTATGTATTCAAAATACCTGGGTGCTGCATTAAGTTAATTTTAACATCAAAAAATCCTTCCTATCTCATTTGTCAATTAAAAAAGAAAGGGGATGTCTTACTGGTAGTAAATGAATTGCTCAGGGTAAAAATAAACAAGTTAAGAAAACTGAAGAAATGAGATCCCAGTCAGCAAAGCACTTAAACATGTGAGTAGCCCCATTGAGTGCAGTGGTGGCACACAATCTCAAAGTTAGGCACATGCATAAATACCTTGATGACTCAGAGCCTGGCTTACTGGGATGGGGCCATTCTTCAGAAGTGTCAGAACTAAAGTTTATGGGGACAGAAGACAAACTTCTTACAGAGGGTTAATCTTCTCTTGGAGCACTATCTGAAAAATCATTACTAAATAGAAAAAGTGATTAAATATCTGTACAAATTTTAAAGATTGGTTGTCAGGGTATTGAATGCTTTCTGCCTCTAATATTGTTTTTTTCTAATTTTTATGTTTACTTATAAAAAAATGTCCACAGAAATACCGTTGCAAAGCCTGAGGAACTGGTTATATCTTGCCAACCTGCACAGTTCCCAAATATTCAAAGCAAAAGTGTCATTTATTCGTCAGAGAAAACAGAAAAAGAACTAGATAAATTCATGGAGTATAGATCCATCAATGGCTGTTAGCCAGGATGAGCAGGGATAGAGTCCCTAGCCTCTGTTTGCCAGAAGCTGGGAATGGGAGACAGGGGATGGATCACTTGATGATTCCCTGTTCTGTTCATTCCTTCTGGGGCACTTGGCATTGGCCACTGGAGGTAGACAGGATACTAGGCTAGATGGACCCTTGGTCTGACCCAGTATGGCTGTTCTTATATCTATTGAAACTCAGCATGAAAAGAGAGATTCAGAAGACAATCTTCATAGGTTTAGCATGAGGAAATGTTGATATTCTCTTTGACCAAACTAGTTTTGTATTCAATTTGGGGAGGTTGTAGGGGGGAATTAGTTGTATTTTATTAGAACAATCTTTATAATAAGTGGCATCAACTGTGCTGAAATCATAATAATGTAAATATAACTAAACAAGAATTGGAAAAGCTGTTAGAGGGGAAACAGCAAATGTAAATACTTAATGGAATAAAATAGAAGCTTGTGATTGCAATAGATTTTAGAAGTCCTAATGTCTGAAGCCTGATCTTTTTCATGAACTTCATGTCCTCTCTCATACGTACCTTGCATAATGAACAAATGTGAAGTTAAGAGGAAAAAATTGTCATGTCACTTTTGAAGAACTGGAGGAGAGAGTGAAATCTTTGTTCTTCTTTATGTGGTTGCATGCCTAGCACATCAAAGCTGAAGAACTTTGTCTAGCAATACCTGTAGGGATGGAGCTTGCACCCTTTTCCCTCATAGCCACTCCAATAGCTATATAAGGGTAGCACTGCCCTCACCCCTCTCAGTTCCTTCTTACTGTCTACAGCAAGAGTCCCAGTATTCAGTGAGATTTTTTTTAACTTCACACTTGCCTTCAGTTTTTTTCTCTGTTTCTTTGGTATATAGTTGTAGTTGGTTTGTAGTACCTGTTAGTCGTAGTAGTTATAATGGTGATAGTGATTAATTAGGTAGCTTTTCCTGGTGCAATGCCCTCAGCAGGATTTAAAGTTTGTCCTTGGTGTAGGGTAGCTATCCCCAATAGCATCCCCCACACTTGACGTTTATGATGTCTGGGGAAAGGGTACATTAGAGAAAGGTGCACCATCTATAAGCTTTTTTAAAAAGAGGATAAGAGTAGCTTGAGATTTAAGGTTAAAACAGCATTTTCTCAAGTAGGCCCTGAGCTCTGCCTCGGTTCTGGGGATCACTGTGGAGCATCACATCCCTCAGAGGTACTGAGGGGCCTGAACTAGTACAGGCTGGATCCTCTCAGATGAGCTCAGATTCCTCGCCAAAAGGAAGAGGGCTCTCTCTTCTTCATGAGGTTCCCTGTGTAGATGTGTATTGCCAACCAGCATGTGCTATTGTATAAAAATGACACTGTGAACTGGGACCCCATTTCCAAATTTGTGGATAAGTTACCAGAATCCTTTAGGGAGGAGTTCAAGGCTTTTGGTGAAAAAGGCTGTTTAGTGGCCAAGACATCATTACAGTCAGCTCTGGATATAGTGGATGCTTCATCCAGGCTAATGGCTTCTGTTTTATAATGAAGAGAGTCTTCTATGGTTGCAAAACCCTGTCATAGCTTATGAGGTCTAGCAGAGCTTAGAGGACTTGCTGTTTTGGTCACCTCATCATTACCGAGAGAAATGACGAGACATTACATTCCTTTAAAGACCTCCAAACCTTCTCCCCCACCCACTCTAAGGAGACATGGCTTTGGTAGCCATCAGCAGCAGCAACAGCAGTATCATCCTCAGCAATATTTCCATCAGTCCCTCTACTCTGAAGTAGCAGGATTTCTCCAGAAAGGGGCATAAAGTGCAGAGAAGACTTTCTGGGTCTAATTCTAGCCAAACGGCCCATCCTCTTAGACTTGGCAGCCTATTTGACTTGAGTCTCAAGAGCAGCACTCTAGCTTGGAGCATCACTTTCCCATCCCTTCTTTTCTGGGACAGGTTGTCCTGCTTCTATAGTACTTGGGAGGCTATAATTACAGAAAGGTAGGTCCTCAGCACTATGTGATTGGATTATGCTGTTCAGTTCATATCAGGTTTTCCTCCTATCCCCATATCCTTGTCACTGGATGGACCACTGTTTACCCAGCAGGTGCAAACCCTGTGTGCTATGGGGGCCATAGAGGAGCTTCCTCCTCTTCTTCATGGAAAAGGATTCTACTCCAGTACTTCCTGCTCCCCAAATTCAAGGGAGGAGAGAGACCTGTCCTTGATCTCTGTGATTTTACCCTGGCTACTATTCTTGCATTGAATCATAATGTCTGGTTTGCTGATGTCAGTCTCTAACATGCTTATTTTCACATGGGGAATCTTCCCAAGACACACAAAGTTTGAGATTTATTTTTGCTGGTCAACATTACCGATAAGCAGTTCACCCCTTTGACCTATCTTCAGCCCCATGGGTCTTTTCCAAATTGGGTGACAGTGATGGTGGTGGTGTCCCTTCTCAGAAGGAAAGGGGTTCATGTCTCTCTGTACTTGGACAGTTGGCTGGTAAAAGGCACATCCAGGGAGCAGGTCCTTATTCATGTTCAGTTCACTTGGACCTTTTTGGTTAGCTGGGTCTGATCCTAACAAAGGAAAATAAATTAATCCCAACTCAAAAATTTGGGGCCCTATTAGATTTTACAAAGTCAAGGATCTTTCTCCACTAAGAATGATTTCAGACAATTTGCTGCCTTTGTATGACTCTCCAGTTGCATCCTTCAACCATGGTCTGTGTCTGCCTGAGATTACTGGGTTATATGGCCTCATGTATTTACAGTGCACAGCAGGAGAGGCTCTTTGCCCTCTTCAGTTGTGGCTGAGGTTGGTCTGTCATCCGAGGTGCCTGTCATTGGACACCCTTATCTGAGTGTCCCCAGAGCTACCAGACTCACTACAGTAGTGTATAGAGCACAGCAGTGTGTTTCAGACGGGTCCCTTTTGCCTTTCTTTCATCAACCAGGACATTAATCAAGAATGCTTCCACAATAGCCCAACAGACTGCTAATAAAAATTTCTGCTCAAAGATGCATCTGCACCTGAAGTGGAGCACCCCATAGGTAGGGACACAACTTGAAGAATTACAGTTAAGGGAAGTAACCGTTCCTTTTTATCCCCTCTGCATCAGTGTTTCCAGCCTCAGTTTTAGTGCAAAGGAACTAAGGGAGGCTCGGGGTGGTGCTGTCTTTATATAGCCATGGTAGGGCCTACAAAGGAAAGGGCACTAGTTCTGCTCTTACAGATATTACTAGGAAAAGTTCTTCAGCTTTGGTGGCTGGGCGTGTACGCACCGGAGTGGAATACATGTCTGCACCCACATCTCAAAGAACAACAATTATGTTATAAGTAAATAGCCATCTCTTTCCAAATGGACAAGGTCACAGTATTGTGAATGTGAAGAATTGGAGTATAGAATTACTTCTCAATGTTCATTTGAACTGGAAGTTCAATATTTAAATAGTTTTAAATATCTCGGGCTTAAAAGGCTTTGGTTACAAATAAATTTAAAAACAAATAAACTCAGTGTTTCTTTTGTAGTGGATTTAGTTAAGTGGCACACATTAATGAGCTTTGATAAAATGTAAAATAATGCACTACAAAATCTTAGATTTACATTTCAAACTTGTAATTATGACTGAGCTGTGATATTTCCTTTTAAAAGAAGGAGAAGCTGGAAACCATGCCTCTGAGAAGCCAATGGTGTCCGAGAAGGGCGAAGTATCTAATGATCTTCCACCTCACGTCACCCAAAGGTCAGTTCTCATCTCTCTATTCTTTTCTAACCCAACTGTAATAGTTCTGAAGAAGGCAATTAATTTGAGAACAGATAAGGACACTTTTTTAGCAATAAATTGCTGCTAATGGTAGTCTGCAATCAGAAGAAGTATCAGATGATTCAACCCAGTACTCCTAGATGTGGTTGATTTCATTGTCTTAATGGACAGCTATTTCCAGTTTGTAATTTTTGTTGAATTCAATGCTACCGTTTTAGTTCTTAGCGTGCTTTGATGTAAATGGTGCTATTTTAAATTAAACTGCACAGATTGAGAATGAAATAATGAAATATACGTTACAGACGCTCCCCGACTTACGGAAATCCAAGTTACAGAAAAAGCTCTGCAAGCTAAAAATAGGCGTGTGTGTGTGTGTAATGGTTGGAGATATGTCTCTGATGTATGCAAAATTCGACTTACGCAAGGCGTTTCAGAATAGAACACTTGTGTAAATTGGGGAGCGTCTGTACAGTAATGCATTTCCAAAGTTCGATACTACTGAGGTGGAGAACTCTCCTTTTCAGTTGCCTTATTTTTTCAATCTTTTCAAATCCAAATTCACATTTCCTCTGTATGGCCAGGCAAGAGAGCAAAGGTGGTTCTTTGAATGATTGCACGTGTGTATTCCACTCTTGGTGGGTGCATGCCCCAGGCGTAGTTGTCGGAAACTTTTTCCTCCGTGGTACCCGTTGGGGCAGCTTGAGTGCCCTGTACTACCACGTGCATGCAGACAGAGCCAACCTGCTTTTGCTCTTGTATTAGCAAGTGTTCTCAGCATGTGTTTTCTTGTATATGGTTACATGTTTGCATAGTTGTTAGGGATAGTTGGGGTTTGAGTTAGTTTAATGTCTGTTATTTCTTACTTGGTTCCCCAACTTTGGGAATGCTTCACTGGGCTTCAAGCCTGGCCTGGCATGACTGAAGCCTTTGCCCTTGGGTGGCCCTCACTTTAGTTGTTTGAAATGCTTGAGTGATTATAGATTGAGACCAGATTTGCAAAGGACTTAGCCTAGAACCAAGAAAGATCTACAGACCAGAGTGACGTTTCATTTGACAGACGCTATTCTGAGACTACCTTCAAAGCCGTCTCAATTGGAGATGCTACTGAGCACTTCAGCATCTGAAGAAGTGTCTCTCTGGTGCTGACTGAGTCCTGGCACTGCTCTCCCTTGCCGGTCATTTCCATGACGAAGAAATTGCAGCACAGTACTTGTATGAGGTTAACTGAAAAAATACAATTTATTTGGTTTATTTTACAGTGCAAATATTAGTAATGAAAAATAGTATCACTTTGATTTCAATTACAACACAATGCAATATATATGAAAAAGTAGAAAAACATTCAAAATAGTTAATAAATTTCAATTGGTATTCTATTGCTTAACAGTGCTATTAAAACTGTGATTAATCATGATTCATTTTTTTAATCACGATTAATTTTTTTGCATTAATTGCGAGTTAACTGTGATGAATCGACAGCTCTACTATAAACCAGTAACTTCCATGGACATGTATTAGTAGTTAGTTTTGCAACTATAAATGAAAAATCTTTTGTTTATTGTAGACCACCACGTCCCAATAGTGCAAGGCCAGCTCCCCCCCCGGATAAAACGACAAGAAAGTACAGAGGTTTTACTTCCAGAGAGGTAAGGGAAGGTGTGTGGGGGGTGGGGGGCACAGAATAAACATCCCTAGTTATCCCAACGCATCATTCTGTAGTGTGCCATGTGACACCTGTAACAACAATACTAAAATATACACAGTGCACATGGCCTCATCTTAGAAAATTAAAAGATTTGGTATGCTGGTCTTATTGTTTCTGCAGAACCAGTATATAGTCAGAAGAAAGTGAAACTGAACTGTGGTATCAGAAGTTTTGAAAAGCAGATAAAAGGGTCAGCTATTGCAAACTCTGGAACAATAAATCTTATAATGCTAACCTAAGATACGCTTAGAAAAGATCTGGCATGTATGCAGTGAATAGACTGTGGCCTCAGAATGCTTAAGGTGCCTTTTGAAACTATCCCTAATTACCAAAATAAGCATCTGATAACTGATAACTTCCTCTAATCCAGAAAAGCAAGTTGGTGGTTAAAAGAAAAATAAATTGTATCTGTGGCCAAATACAAGAGAGAGTTACTTACCCGTATCGTAACTGTTCTTTGAAATGTGAGTGTGGACATGTATTCCACTCAGGCGTGTGTGTGCCTAGCACTGCCTGTAGAAGTGGCACTCGTGCCCTTTCCTGAATAGTTCCTCCCATGGCTATATGGCAGTGCCGCCCCGACCTCTCTTCCCTTTCTTTGCACTGAAACCCCAGGCTGGAGACTACAGTGCTGAGGGATCAAATGCTGGCCTGTGGAATATAAGTCTGCACTCATATCTCGAAGAACAACAGTTACGATACCAGTAAGTAACCATCTTTTCTTCAAGTTGTTGCAGACATGTATTCCATTCAGGTGACTCTCTAGCAGTTTGAGCAGGAGGTGGGGATCAGAGTCTATTTAAACAATGACTGCAGAACGGTCGCCCCAAAGTTTTCATCAGATCTCGATGCCGTAGTGATAGCATGATGTTCAGCAAAAGTATGCACAGAAGACCACGTTACTGGCCTGTAGATATCCAGTATTGAGATATCGCTAAGGAATCCAATTAATGTCCCTTGATTTCTCATTGACTGAGCCCATGATGACTGAGGGGATGTCATCTGAGCAACTTCATGAGTTTGTGTAATACAAGCAGTTATCCGCTTGGAAGTGTTCTGAGTGGAGACCAGTTGTCCTTTCATCTGCTCACATAGGGTACAAATAGTTGAGGTGATGTATTAAACCATTTAGTCCTTTCTAAATAGAATGCTAAGCACCACCTGACATCTAAGGTATATAGATGTTGCTTATCCGCACTTGAATGTGATTTGGAAAAAAAATAAAGTAAATAACCCGATTAAAGTGAAATAGAGTTACCACTTTGGACAAAAATTTTAGATGCGCTCCTAAAGCCACCTTGTTCTTGAAGAATTGAGTGTACAAGGATCTGCTGCTAGGCTTGTATCTTGCTCACTCATCTTGCAGATGTGAGAAGAAAGCCAATGAACATGTTGCTTTTGACTCGAGCTGCAGGCCCTTTAGTACCGCCAACCCCTTATTAATGGCACTATTTCCTTCACTGGTAGAAAAACGAGAACAGTATCCTTTTAAAAAACAACTCACTATCATGGGTTTTGAGAATACTGACTTTCCTTGGATGGGAAGATGGAAAACTGAGATCACAGCCAAATGAACATTGAGGGAGCTAAAAGCTAGACCGAAGATGTCAGATGCAGCAAACAGTCAAAAAATATCCTGAATCCAAGCTCATGTAGGCTACATTTGCTTGATGTTACCCAAATCAAAAATTTAGACAAATAGGTGGACCTTGTAGCTGGTTTTCTACTACTAGGCAGAATTTCCCTAACTCTAGGAATTGCCCCATTTCATTTAGCCCCATATTATCCATGCAATGAGTTGTTGTTCATCTGGAAGTGAGCAGTCTACCTGTCTGTGGTGTTGAGTCAGCAGGTTGCAAAGAAGAGGGCAGAGGCTTGTGAGTTTGAGCTGATAGAGCGGCCGGAAAACCAACATTGCTTCGGCCATGTTGGTGTGATCAGAATCAATTTGGTATGTTCCAGTTTGAGCTTGAGGATAAATCTGAGAGATAGGAGGAAAGGCATACATCATGTCCCTTCTACAATTTACTTGTAACATTTTGGTAAAGATACCAGGGTGAGTCCTGCTTGAAAACAGAACTGACATTTCCTGTTATCCTTTTGTCACAAATGGGTCAACTGAATGGACCACTCTGTTCTTTAGGAACAACTTGTGGTTGTCCGAAAAAGCCCTTTTGAGTTACTTGGCTAGCTGGTTCTGAGAGCCCGGCAAGTAATCTGCTGTCGGTATGATACCTTCCTTGATGCAGAGGTGTCAGAACTTTTTGCCTCTTAATAAAGCTGGATGGAGCTGGCTCCCACCTGCTTGCTCATCACTGCAGTAGTATTGTCTGTGAGAATATGAATCACTGCTCCCAGGAAGTGGTTCAGAGAAGCCCAACAGGCACTGTATGTTGCTTGAAGTTCCAGCATGTTGATATAACAGGAAGATTCCTGTTCTTACAACAAACCATAAACTTGTAACATTCCTAGATGTGTTCCCCAACCTATTTTGGAGGCGTTGGCAAATACTGTTCTGGTTGGTGGAGAGTGACTTCCTGACTTGTATTCTGTCTACCATTGTAATGAATCATGTATCTCTGGCGGCACTCAGACCGTAGTGTCCAGTGGCTGGCAGCTTGGGTGATAGTCCTCTTCAGTGGTAGCTGAAGTTAATCTAAGGTGCAGTCTTGCATGTTACACTACAGACACGTAGGCTATTGTATGGGCCAGTAACTTCAGGCTTACCTGGATCGTATTTGAAGAATGCGATTGGTGATCCCAATGAAGATACTGAATTGTTTGGAACCATTGGCATGGGGAAAATGTACTAGATGAATTTGTTGTTACCAAGGATATCAAAGATAGATCTCATTCCTCCTTTGGATTTGGGCATCAGGAAGTACAGGGCTGAGGAAGAAGATGGAGGTGGGACAAACAGAATTCCTCGTGGGATAGCATCCAACAGTCAGATTCAGGAAGCTCCAGTGCAGATGAAACCGCCTCAGACAGTGGCTGCAGAGCCAGTGCTTCCTGGAGGGACTCTACCAACAATGAGCAGATGGCTGGGACTTAGTTGACTGAGGGATTTCCAGGAGATTCCATGGAGGCCATTGCAGATAAGGTTATGACATCGGCAGCCGGTAGGAACTAGGCCAGGGGCACTTGTCTCTGTGGCGGTAATGGTACCAAAACTACCTACCTAACTACTACAGACTAAAAGATACTACTACTAACTGCAGTTAAACCTGCCAAGAGTGACCACTCATGGGAGTTAGCAAAAGTGGTCGCTTGCAAGAGGTGTTTTCTCTTCAAAGGTTTGCATACTGGCGAGCAGCAGCTGGTAGAAGTAAGGAAGATTGGTTTCTTCTTCAGGTTTGTTTTTATAGATAGGAGTAAGAAAATGTGGTTGTTGGTTGCATATGATAGGCTGTCGCTCTTCACATTTTCTTCACAGTTAAATTATGGGCAAGGGGGAATGGGACATTCCATGGTCTCTGCAAGTAGTTGCTTGTGACAGGTGGTCTCTCTTTAAAGGTGATTGCTAAGGCAGATTTTACTGTATATACGAAAAAGATCACAGAAAACAGTGAAGGCAAGTATGAAGTAAGGTCACACTAACTGCTAGTTGTTGGCGATAGGAAGGAACTAAGGAGGGGGGGGGTGTCGCTGCCCTTAATAGTCATGGGATGGGCACTGACAAAAAGAGTATAAGTGCCGCCTCTACAGTTACTGCTAGGCAAAATTTTTTAACTTGGCGAGCTGTGCATGCATACACCTGAAAGGAATGTCTCTAACCACTCAAAGAAGAATCTGAATGCCTGGTCAGTACTTCTGCCTTCATAGATTCATGTATTCCAAGGCTCTGAGTAAGTTTCCCAAACCCGAGGAAGAGCTCTCTGTAAATTGGAAAGCTTGTCTCGCTCACCAACAGAAATTGGTCCAATAAAAGATATTACTTCACCCACCTTGTCTCTCTAATATCCTGGGGCCAATACGGCTACCACAACATTATACAAAACAGGCCGTAGAATGTCCCAAAACATTCTTCTAGCATATCTTTTAGAAAAACATCCAGTTCTGATTTTAAAATGGTCAGCAATGGAGAATCCACCACAGCTGTTGGTCAATTGTTGCAGTGGTTAATTACTCTCACCATTAAAAATTTTCACCTTAATACTGCCAATCTATATTTATCTAGCTTCAGCTTCCAGCTATTGGATCTTTCTCTGTTAGATTGAAGAACCTGCTATTAAATATTTGTTCCCTGTGGAGATACTTATAGACTGTAAATTAAAGTTGGGCTGCAATTCAAAATGGCATAAATTAGATTAGATTTTCCTGTACAGTAAAACATCAGAATTACAAACACCAGCATTACAAACTGACCAGTCAACCACACACATCATTTGGAATCGGAGGTATGCAATCAGGCAGCAGCAGAGACAAAAAACAAACAAACAAAAAAAGGCAAATTCAATACAGAAGTGTGCTAAATGTAAACTACTAAAAAAATAAAGGGAAAGTTTTAAAAAAATTGACTAGCCAAGGAAACTGTTTCTGTGCTTGCTTCATTTAAATTAAGATGGTTAAAATCACAGTTTTTCTTCTGCAAAACAAAGTTTCAGCACTGTATTAAGTCAGTGTTCAGTTGTAAACTTTTAAAAGAACAACCCTAACGTTTTGTTCAGAGTTATGAACGGTCTCCATTCCGAAGGGGCTCATAACTCTAAGGTTGTACTGTAGTAAAGAGAGGCGTGTGCTCTCTTCAGTTGTGGACAACATTTGGTCAACATTTCTTTATGGTTTAAATTTCCATTGTCTTTCTTTCAGGAATGGCAGTGGGAAAGCCGTCTCAAATGTAATAATAGACAAACAGAATTCTGACGATGAGGATGATCAGTTTGTGGTGGAGGCAGCACCGCAGCTACCTGAAATGCCAGAAATGGAAACGGTGTGTTAATATAATGAAGCCCCAGCATTTTTGTTCAAATGTGTGTTCAGAGTTCCCTTAATGATGTCCAAATTTTTTTTATTTGAGCAGTTTCTGATCTGTTGTGTGCATGTTTTAGGTCACAGCAATGTAAGCTTCCTTATAACTAAAAGCTTTTACTTTTTCTTATGTAGGAGCCAATAATGGAGCTGGATGGTGATGAAAAGCATGGTAAGTTTCTCTGGCTCTTCTCCGCTCATCTGTGATTCATACTCTACACAGGATGTAAAAGAATCTTAAATAGGGAATAACATTCCTTGATCATGTTTTGATCTTGCATCTTGAGGGTATTTACTTCTAATTTATACAATAACTTTAAAAAACAAAAAATACAGAAACAAACTCTTCAGCAAAAGCAATGTGTTATTATAGCAGGGTAGCAGGAGCTACAATCCAGGTAGGGATACAGATCTGTTAATGCATCTTGTTAGCAAGAATTTTGAACCCTGCTGAGTTATTATGGTAGGTACAACTGGTAAAGTTCATGGAGACCAGCATTTTATCAGATCGAAAGGAACTGAACTGTGATATCAGCATGTGTTTGCTGCCATGTTTTAAAGAATGTTAAACTACTGAACTGGCAGAAGTCACTGACTAAGCACCTTGAACCAAAATTTGTAGATGTGCCAACATCAACAAACTTTTTACAGCAATAGCCACAGGTACAGAGAGAATATTTTCTTCATTTCAGTGTATTCAGCTGGTTCAGTTTAATAACTACATCACTACCCTGATATAACGTGGTCCTGGGGAGCCAAAAAATCTTACCGCGTTATAGGTGAAACCGCGTTGTATCAAACTTGCTTTGGCCTCGAGCATTTCCACTGTTAATAGTCAGCAAATCATTTTTATTAGAACTAACACAGTATGTGCAGTAAATAAATCTGTTCTCCCCAAACAACCTGGCCCCAGCCCCTATCTGATTCCTACGTACTTCCCACCCCCTGACTGGCCCCTCAGAATCCCCAACCCATCCAACCTGCCCCACCCCGCCCCTTGTCCCCTGACTACACCTCCAGAGACCCCTGTAACCCTAACCACACCTCCCAAGACCCCACCACCTATCTAAGCGCCCCTGCTCCTTGTCCCCTAACCACCCTTTCCAAAGACCCTACCCAATCCCCCTGCTCCGTGGACCTGGCTGTTTGAGAGAGGGGTTTTCCTAAATGTCCACTTGTAAATTTTACACTTTGTAAAGGAAGGGCATAGAGATTAGTTGATCCCTGTATGTAGTCTATACAGCATTTGGCTGGTTTTTCTAAATGAAAAGTGCTATATAAATGTAAGAGATTGTTATGATAACATATAACTCAAGAGTTTGGCTCTGCACCTTTAGTTAGCTTCACTTTCACATAGTTTTATGTTGATTTAAATAAATATGAAAAAATTGAAATTAAAACCACCTTTTATCTTTGCTATTTTTGTGAAAGAAAGGTTTACTTTAACCACCACCTACCATGGCTGGTTCAGGTTGCCTTTAGGTCAGCAGTTCAAAGGCTAGAATAGTAGTCTTGTAAATATACTGTTATAACATAACGTAGTTTTTTTGACAAAAGTAATTACTTTGGGGATGGTGTCTTTTGGGCTGTTCCCATTTATCCTTCTCCTATCCATTATCCTCCATCCAAGCAGATTTGGATTGACCTTGGTATGTGCCTCAGGAAGATGAACGAAGTCCAGCAGGCCTCTATTACGATTCTATGACCTGACTTAATTTCTTTCCTCTCCCGCATCTTCTCTTTGGTTGTTCTGTGTAATGTATTTGCCACTGCACCATCATGATATTGTATAGAAATGGATACACTAGACTACAGCTAAAGCCAGTCTAAAATCAGTTTTCATTGAACAGAATTAAGTGATCAGATTTTAGATTAGTTTTCAAATTATTTACAACAGTGTTTTAGTATCAGTAACCAGCACTAATAGAGACATTGATCTTCAACAGGTGGTCTTGTAAAAAAAATCTTAGAGACAAAGAGAGATTATGAGACATCGCAACAGTCAAAGTCTACAGAGAAGGTAATGTGATAATGGGCTCCAAAGATTCGTGAATGATAAGTGTTTCAATAGTGAATTCTTTCATCTGTGCATTTTTTTTCTTCCCAGTTTTCTTTTCCATACTTATCTAATTATTATCCTTGATTTCTTAAATTCATCTTTGTGCTTCTCAAATTATGTCAGGCTTTCCGTATCAGTCTCTGCCTTTCTCCCTCTTTACATTCTGGTTTTGTTATTTGTTACTGTAGTCCTTTTTCATGTCCTTTATTTTCATCATTAACTGGAAAATGCAAAAAAGACAGGACAGAGAATGAGGAAAATTAGTGAGTCTCAGAAGATAGTGACATCTCTCATTTTGTTTCTCATCAAATGTAACTGAACACTCGTACTCAGGTCAGAGCTCTAACTGAAATAGCTCCAACACTGTTGTCCCATTCTAGTCACATATATCTTTTTTAATTTGATGCAACAAGGTTGTCTGCTGGCATCTTGGTGGACCAGGAACAAAATTCATTAGAGAGTATAAATATCTCCTGATGACTGAAAAAACAGTACACACCTAAAGAATTGACCTTATGGAGAGCTGTTATGGCTCAATAGTGGTCTCTAGTTTTTGTGCCAAAAGTGGTAGTGTTACTTGAACCATTTGAAGTGTAATCTTCAGGTTGTCCGTAGTTAAGACCTGAGATTGGTCTATTTATGCTTAAAAAATAAACAGTTTGCCTTGCTGTCTGGAGGCAATAGATTATGTTGCCAATAGATTATGTTGGATCCACAAATAGACATAGGGGTTGCAATGTCTAACTTGTAGATGCCTAAAAATCACGGAAATCCCCAAACCCTGCATTAGGCCATGTTCTCCCTATACAATGAATGGGGAGAGGCAAGCCATTTAGGCGCCTAAATCCCTTTATGGAGCAAGGGCAGAGGAATGAGGATTTACTTTCCTTCCTCCCCATTTTGGGACTGCCAAGGTGGAGTGCAGTTCCGCAGAGGGAAGGAGCATCTTTCTGACAGATGGGTGGGGCTGTGTCCAGCCAGCCTTCCTTGGCTGGGGGAGAATCCCACAGTGCGGCAGAGGAAAAGTGAGGTCAAACAGTGCAATGAATGGCTCCTCAAACAAGAAAACCCATTTGATTTTTCAAAATGGCAACCCATTATTAGCCAACTTTGCTGTGTCAAACTCCTCTTTATTTTATTTTAAAATACATTGCATTACAAATCATAGAGCATAGAAGTGTAGGACAGTAAGGGAACTCAAGAGGTCTTCTAGTCCAGTCCCCTGCACTCAAGGCAGGACTAAGCATTATCTAGACTGGGATAGTTAAAAGGAAGACCGCGGTCCAAATCTGGACTGAAAGATTTATTTGAACAGACTATGAAATCTTTTTATTTACTTATTATTATTTTTAAAATTATTTTTACCGTCTCATTCTCTCATCATGCAATGTCCAATACATTGTACTGTGAATTAATGATTGACTGGTTCTCCTTAATTCCTTTTTTGCTTAATTTGAGCTGTCATCGTTTCCACCAATAAACTCAACGTTCCTTTTAAAAAAATTACTTTATGCTCATAGGCTCTTTTACACTGTTGAAAGCTGTAGTCCTGCCTCCAGTGCTTTTGATGTTTAATGGCTTCGTGTTTAAACATGGCACCAAAAAAAAGTAAAGTTGATACCAAAAACCATTCATTTGGGGAAGAGGGGACCAATGCTTACTCTTTTATTTTGCACTATATCCAGAGGCTTGACCGCTATGTTTAGTTTATACCAGGGGTCGGCAACCTTTCAAAAGTGGTGTGCTGAGTCTTCATTTCTTCACTCGAATTTAAGGTTTCGCGTGCCAGTAATACATTCTAACATTTTTAGAAGGTCTCTTTCTATAAGTCTATAACATAGAACTAAACTATTGTTGTATGTAAAGTAAATAAGATTTTAAAAATGTTTAAGAAGCTTCATTTAAAATTAAATTGAGGAGCCTCCCAGTCCGGTGCCTAGGACCCGGGCAGTGTGAGTGCCACTGAAAATCAGCTTGTGTACGGCCTTCGGCACCCATGCCAGAGGTTGCCTACCCCTGGTCTATACAGTGGTTTGATTTTATTTTTCATTTTATGCATTAAAAATATAAGCAATGGGATATATTACTAACGCACAGCTTGTATGAGTTTGTTGAACAGGGGCACTTGTGGTGTGAAAAATATTTCTCTGTACTTTGACTATACCTTGACCAAGAAATTTGGACCTTGACAAAAAATAATTGATTATCCCAATCTAGCCATATACTAAAAGTACAGAAATACTAGCCCCCTCTGGTTCTTACAGTCAAGTCTATTGTTAACAACAAATTTTAGTGACAGTTCCCATATACAAAGTATATAGGTCATCTTGAACTAATAAGGCTGTTAAATTAATATCCCTTGGCAGGAATGAGCTTTGTCTGTATACAAATGCTTAGAGAATAGAAGGGATGAGTGAGTGACATTCTACTCTGCAATACTGGGTAATTAGTTAGCAGTAGTGTACACTGAACTTGATTTTTTTCTGTGCAAGTTACCCTTCCTAGATCTGTAACTAGATGGTGCTGTTCAATCATCAAATCTGATAAACTAGATTTGGAAGAAACTATTAGGTCATTTAGTTCATTCCTCTGTCTGGGCAGGGTGGTTCTGTAGAGTATTTTGTCCTGACAAGGTAAACATTGGGACTTTATCCATTTCCTGTGAGAAGCTGTACAACACCTAATAGATTTCACCGTCAGGAGACTTTGTTTTTGGCAATCAGACTAAATCTCTTTTTGAATCATTTCATTCTATTTCTCTTAATTAAATCTCCTTAAACTATAGCGAACAAATCTGCTCCCTTCTGACCATTCACATTTTTCAAACGCACATGGCAGTTGTATCCCTCGTTAGTGATCATTTAGTCATACTATATATCTTTATATCATATGACCTCTAAAGAGCTGCCTGCAATCGTACTGGGTCTTTATTACTACTGCTTTTCAGATTACATCACAGACATATTTATGATCTAGAGAGAAGCTGATATTTTTCCGACAATAGAGCAGAACTATTTGAGGGGCAGAATAAAGGTGGTTGGTAGCAGTGATAATTGAGGGTATTGGATTTCAGGAAAGCATTTGCCTTAATTTGAGGAATTAAGAAAATGTATGTGTGGTGCAAAAAGAAATACTATTAAAAATATCTTCACTCAGGCACTGTAGTAAGAGTATATATCTTTCCCGATATTGCTAAAACTACTCCTGCCGACAGAAGAAAGTTTTTTCTTTCCATCTTCAATTCTTTAAGTGTTAGGCTTTAAAGGCTACTTAGGAAAGATCAGAAAAATTGTCTGTCTGTATTTTGAGTGCTGTTTATGTGCATTAATTTATTATTAGATATTGTTTGATTTTTAAAAATCCAATCTATAAAGTGGGTAAATTAATGCTTAGGATTCAGCAGTGTTATGTTTTGACAAGAGGATATTACGCACCATAACTTTTAACTGCTGATTGCAATGTAGTATTTATTTATTCATAGCTTCACAGGAAATACTTTATATGCCCACCCTCACAAACATACCTATCCTTTCTTGAAACACTGGTGTTAGAAAAAGGTTAAATCTACAAATGCAAAAGCTATGTAGTAAAAGTACTTAAAATAATATACACGTTTTTCAGGTAAAAGAAAGAGGTCACCTTGGAAGTACACAAGGTTTTTGTTGTCTTGATTAGCTGCATTCAGCCTAACAAATTCCTGAAAAGACTTCCTAAATATATTTGGTTAGAACCTGACCCCTATGTTAAACAGTCAGAGAAAGAAACAGATGTTATGCTTTGTATTCCACTTCATTTATTTGATGCATTGCAAAAGTTAGACAGGTTGTGAAATAAAGTTTTTGCTGTGTGGGATCGCTTACTAAAATCTCCCATCTTTGTACTACCAAAAAAGTTCACTGGCTCTGAAAAAGAAGCAATTCTGCAAGATTTTTACCTTTATCATAAATGGCGTAAAAACAAAAAATCTTGTCACTTTAAGACCAGATCAGTCATGATGATAGTTGGTAGTATTTTTGTTAAAGTTCCTCAGAATAGCATAGACTCTGCACTATGATATGGTGGATCCCCCATAAATGCAATTAGTAATTCATACATGCAGTGGTGTAGTCATGTCAGTCCTAGGATATTAGAGAGACAAGGTGAGGTAATATTTTTTATAGCTAAAGAAGCTTTCTATGTAGCTCAAAAGCATGTCTTTCTCACCAATAGTTCAATAAAAAAAAGTTACCTCGTTAGTAATTTATGACTTAAATTAGCGGTGTTATTTAAACCATCCTCAAATCAAGTGATGTGACAGACTCTGTTTTTTGGGAGCCCAAACTTCTCTGTATCCTACTAGTTTCCGTCAGAAGGAAATGCTTACAGTGGGATTTAACTATTAGAACACAGCTACCCTAGGGCCATAATGAAGGGCAATTGTATTATCACTACTTTTGTCACGATGTAGTGATATTTTTAAAGCTGCAATAAAATACAATGAGAAACTTTTGATATTAGCATAATGAATATGTTTCTGCATGTAGACAATCATACTATTTCAGTGCTCCTACAGTAGAGCCTGGATATGGCTGATTAACCTTTCATTTAACATCACTGAGAGAAAATTAGCATAGGCTAATGGAGTCCTCAAATCCATCTTGTCTTTTATCCTAGTCCCAGGTTCAGATCACTGTGACTACCCCTCTTAAGAATACCTTGAGGTCACCAAAAGCTGGTTGCATGTAGTGAACATGAGAACAGGATTTTGTGAATATTTATTATTTGAGTTGCAGTAGTGCCTGGAGTTCCCAGTTAGGAATTGGGGCCTGTTGTGCAAGACACTGCATATGTACACCTCACACCCCAAAAGAGAGATGATCCCTGCACTGAAGAGCTTGCAGTGTAAATGTAAGATGAGACAACAGGTGGATACAGCAAAGAGATGGGAGGCGGAATGTATGCACAAGGTCACAGTGAGACAGTTATGATTATTGTAATTACCAGGGGTCACAGCACATCCACTGCCTAATTAAGTGTTTTGTAGGTGTCATGGTAGAAGCAAGTTTCAAGGAGGAATTTGAAAGAGGACAATGAAATATCATCGTGGAGTTATGTGGGGAGCCCTTCCTACGTATGACGTGAAAGAAAGCATAAAGTTGGTCTGAAGAAAAGTTAGGGTATGTCTACACTGAAATGAAAGTCCAGGATTTGAACTCAGGCTCAAGCCTACCCCCTTCCATCTGCACACAAATTGTGCTAACCCAGGGCGCAGTCCCAAGACCCCCTGGGGGTGCAGGGTCCAAGCCTGAATCAAGCTGGAACACAGAGTTCAAGCCCTATTGCTTTGCAATGTTGACCCAGCCCCACCAGACTTGGGCTCTGGAAGTCCACCAGAAGTATCCCACAGGCTGACTTTGTTCTCTGGACAGTCAAGTTTAGTGGACAGTCAAGTTTTCCTACACTGTACTACCAATAAAGGGCTAGAGCGGCCACATGTGGAGGGCGCTAGTAATTCTGGCATATGGGTGGTTGGGTTTGGGTCTACATAATGTAGTGTAGACACGGGAGCCCTAGGTTGGGACCCTGGGTAAAACAATTCCTAATCTGGGGTTACAAATGCGTGTAGACTCAAGCCCTAGGTTAACAATCTGAGTCTGCTAACTCGTGGTTTACTGACTCGGGGCTTACACTGCAGGGTAGACATAGTCTTAGACTAATGGCTGATAGTGAAGGGATGCAAGAGACGGGCCATGCAGTAAATGACAAGCCAGGACACTTATTTTTTCAGTATCATTTTGAATGGATATAAATGCAGGGGTGATGGGGTGAGGCTCTGCAAAGGCAAAGAAAGGAGAGATGGTAGTAGGCAAGGTTGAAGATAATGAAGACATAAACAAGAGCTTTAGCAAAATGGACAGAAAACAAATGCTGGATCTTAGAGATGTCATTCAGAAAGAACCAGTGTCTCTATCCTACTATCTCTATATCCTCTATCTCTATACTACTGTCCTCTTCAAATCAGTGCTGAGTTAATATTTTCCACTTAACTTCCTGTATGTATAAGGATTAATCATTAGATTTGTTTGTGGATGTGTTTGGGTTTCAAAACCATCTAGGACTTTGCTTAAACAAACCCTTGCTAAGTATTTAGATTTGATGCTTCTCCAGAACATTCGTTAATCTTGAGTGAGATGGTCACCAGGAGCTGAGCTGGGCTGGGTGGCTCTTCTTGCTTGTTTCAGCATTTCTATTCCAATATATAAATATGAACCTTAAATAGTGTTTTTTAAATAAAAAGTAATATCCCTGCTCTTTTTGAAAACTGATTTTTTTTTCTTTGTGGGTTCCAGTTCAGAATCTGCACTAACTTTCATAATTTGCATGGCAAAGAATATTGTATCCTTGTTTCTTGGCCTCCTACTGAACTTCATACCTGATATAAGCAGAAAAAAGCATTTGTTTTTCTGTTTTCCTATGGTTACTGTGAAAATGTTTCTCTTGGTGATCCCTAGCAGATAGGTAGTCTATTTAAAATGCAGAAACGATGCTATTTATGATCACACAATATCTTGTATAATAAAACATCCAAACGGTTGTCTTGGAGTCAAATGGATTTAAAAAAACAAAATTTGTCCAAAACGAGTTTTCTGCCATTTCCTGTGCTGTAGGAAAAAGGGGGAAATGGTGTAGCTCAGTAAAAGTGTGATGGTTTTGTTCTACTTTGACAGCAGGATGTACTACTTCAGTAAAAGGGCATGTAGAAACTGAGAACCACTTATAGTGTGCATGTTTTGTAATTTAATCCATTTTTCACTTCCATTCATTTTAAAAGAACAACCACTGTACGTGGTAATAAACATTGAATGAAAACTATTATTGAATAATTCATTGAAGTACTGACTCTAGAAATACCCTTTTCAAATGGTGAACAATTACATCATCTCTTTCCTAATCTTTTTAGAATGTCAGGCATTTCAAATTTACCCAAACAAAGTGAATATTAGAACTAGGTGTTCTGTGATAAAACCATCAGCAGAGCTATGCATACCATAACCTTGTGATAGTTTCTTAAGAAAGGCGGAATGAAATAAAAGTAAATCCTGGGGGTTGGTGGCTTATTTTGGGTTCCCATCCCTCTCCTCCTCCTCCTGCCCCCGCTTTCCCTTCAATGGTAGGTTTTCCCTCATTTATTAAAAAAGAATGCTTCTACTTTTTAATTTGGCAAATACCTGCGTGCAGTTTCACATTGCAGTCTGTTCTGAACAAGGTAAGGGAAAGGCAGACCTTTTTCCTGGGCATCCAAAATAAACATTTATCTTGGTGTCATAAAAAAACATGAAGAAAAGGAGGCACACTGGGCCTGTAGAATGAAATAGTCCTTTTATATGGCGACAGTTTATTGATTCTTGGATTTTATTGAGAGTGGGTTGTTTGAGGTGTATGACCAACTTAAATGATTCTGGCGTTTTTCTTAAAATAGAATATATCCTGTTATATATTTGTGCAAAATGAGCAAAGGTGACATGTAGGATTTTACCACCCACATTGCTTGTTGTAATGCACCATCTGCCACAATTCTTAGGGATTTAAAGAGAAATGATCCAAGCACATTTTAACCCATAAATGTAGCTATGATATCAGGAACTCTTCATTTTTATTAACTGCCCTTGTCACTAGGCATTCTTGCAAAGTTTTACTTGTTTACTGTGTAGAAATAGTAGCTCTCCTCCAAATAGTGTCTCTATGGGTGCTCTGCTATGCATTTGTCTGCATCCCTACGCCTCTGATCAATAGTTGCAGAATCTCACACAAAGAATGGCTGGCAGATCCTACAAATTCCCCCCAAGAGGGTGAAAGATACCCAGTACAAGTTACTAGATATTCTGTACATCATCTCTTCCTCAAGACTCCCACTCCCACTCAATGAGATGCTTCTAGATCCAGCTAAGATCATTTGGCAAACTAGTGCACCAGTGTGTAAAAAGGCCGAGTAAAAAGTACTCTGAATTCTGAACTCTGAAAAAGTACTCAGAATTCCCCCCCACCCCCATTGTGGGTTTTTGTTGTTGTTTTTTTTTGGCATCCTCCACCTAATTCTATAGTTGTAGATGCTGTGAATTCCCATGGTTGACAGCATCATACTAAATCCATTCCTTATGAGAGAGTCTGGAAAAGGCTTGATTTATTTGGTAGGAAGACATACCCCTCAGCAACCTTGCAATTCAGGATTGCAAATTACCAAGCCTTATGGCAAACTATGACCACATGACCTATGCTAAAAGTAATGCATTTATTGACCACTTCCCAGAAGCACAACGAGAACTGTTTCAAGCAATCCTACACGAGGGTCAGTTAGATGTGAGAATGGCACTTCAGACCACATTAGATTCCATGGGTATAGCAGCCCGCTTGGTATCAGTGGTGGTGATGAGATGGACATCTTGGTTACATTTCTCAGGACTGCTAAAGGAGCTACAGACGGCAGTTGAGGACCTCCCTTTTGAGGGCATAGAAGACAGATGCATCAGTCCGTACTCCTAAAGGACTTCAAAGCCGCACAACGCTTGCTAGGGATCTACACACTGGGACAGAAAAGGAAATCCAGTTCTTAGCCATCCCCAGATCCTGACCACTCCAATACCTGCCACCACAGCGTTACTATAAGCCACAGCGAAAGGGGCCTAGGATTCAAAGGCATAAACCATCAGCCACTGAATCCTCCGCATCTTAGCTCTCAACCTCGAAATACGAGTTTTGACGCCTTGGTCAGTTGGGGTGTTACTTTGGGCAAGATTATGCCCTCCACTGTGAAGGAATTAAAAAATAAAATGTGGGCAAGCATAAGGTGCTGGGAACCTGTGGTGATGTGTTCAGTACAAGACCCAAAGTAGAATGGGAAAAATTGAATAGAAAAATCTGAGTTTGTGTCTCTGAAGTTTGCCATGATACCTCCAGTGGATATGGTGTGGTGGATGGCATTGTGAAAGAGGTGGTGGCCCTCCAGGCCAAAGGGTGTCTTGAGATCCGGGGGAAAGCTCTGTGGATCTCAGGAGAGAGATGGTGAGTTGTGATAAATGTATGGAGAGTGGTGTGGTCTGCAGAGCAAATAGGAATTATTATTGACATAATCAGCATTAATTTGGTTATCTCTCCAAGAGATTGCCAAGGATGTGAAGCATCATAGAGTAGCTTTCTGTGGAACACTCCCTCTAAAAAGCTTGGCACTCTGGGAGTGTAAAAGCCTACCAGATCACAAAGGACAAAACTGGTCGAGAAAGACATGCTTTGAAGTTTGTATTACAAATGAGAGCAAAATACCTGAATAATGTCCTCTTTAATTGATAAGGTGGTGTAGTATAATGAAACAACTGCTTTGGAGAAAGAAGTAATGGGCAAGAAGGAATTAAAATGATTATTTCTTTTAACCATCAAACTGTAAGCCCACAGCACTCAAGAACTGACTTTGGTCACAAAGTTCACCAGTGTTCATTGCCTCACCTGATTCCTAATTAAACAAATCTGAAGTTCTAAAATCCCTGAAAACTCAGAAGTCCCCTAGTTTTCATACACTGTGTGTGTGGTAAAATACAAGCATCAGAAGTAAGTAAATCTGCCTTAAAATCTTAGAAGTATTTTTCTAAAATATATATCTGAGTTCATCAGTAAGCCAAAAGCTGTTGAAATGTGGTTGGCAGTCGTCCTTGCTGCCTGCAGATGCAGCTGAGCAAACAATCCACAGCTTTTGTAGGAAGAAAAGCCAATCAGGTAGGGGGGCAATAGGGGACAGTATAGTAGATTGTGGCCCAGTGAGGCACACACAGGCTGTTACCTCTGGATTTATATAGCCGGTAGGAACTGCTTTTAGTAACTGGTCAATCTCGGGGCTAGGATATTAAATAAAGACCTTTCTAGTTTTTCTGCATCCATTAAATAGCTGAAAGGAATTTACATCAACTTCAACATGCACAAACTTTGCACTAAAGGAAAACTCAATTTTGGAACCCAGACTCTCTGGCTGTTGGCTTTTTTAATAGAAAGGAAAATGAATCCAGAAAGGAGGGAGTTGGGGGGCGAGATGGAGATGGAAATTTCGGTCGCAGCAAACGATGCATTGAAGGAAAGCTCACTGGAATAGGCTTGTTACAGAATGTTAATGATGTGTCAGCTAAGGTCAGATTGGTCAGTGGGATTTAGTCACTTTTGGCAAATACGGGTCCATCAGTCCAAGTTAAATCCTAGAATCCTAGAATATCAGGGATGACAGGGACCTCAGGAGGTCATCTAGTCCAGCTTCCTGCTCAAAGCAGGACCAATCCCCAACTAAACCATCCCAGCCAGGGCTTTGTCAAGCCTGACCTTAAAAACCTCTAAGGAAGGTGATTTCACCACCTCCCTAGGTAACCCATTCCAGTGCTTCACCACCCTCCTAGGGAAAAAGTTTTTCCCAATAACCAACCTAAACCTCACCCACTGCAACTTGAGACCATTACTCCTTGTTCTGTCATCTGGTACCACTAAGAACAGTCTAAATCCATCCTCTTTGGAACCCCTTTCAGGTAGTTGAAAGCAGCTATCAAATCCCCCCTCATTCTTCTCTTCTGCAGACTAAACGATCTCAGTTCCTTCAGCCTCCCCTCATACGTCATGTGCTCCAGCCCACTAATCATTTTTGTTGCCCTCCTCTGGACTCTTCCCAATTTTTCCACATCCTTCTTGTAATGTGGGGCCCAAAACTGGATACAGTACTCCAGATGAGGCCTCACCAATGCCGAATAGAGGAGAATGATCCTGTCCCTCGATCTGGTGGCATTGCCCTTACTTATACAGCCCAAAATGCTGTTAGCCTTCTTGGCAACAAGGGCATACTGTAGACTCGTATCCAGCTTCTTGTCCACTGTAACCCCAGGTTCTTTTCTGCAGAACTGCTGCCAAGCCATTTAGTCCCTAGTCTGTAGCAGTGCATGGGATTCTTCCATCCTAAGTGTAGGATTCTGCACTTGTCCTTGTTGAATCTCATCAGATTTCTTTTGGCCCAATCCTTTAATTTGTCTAGGTCCCTCTGTATCCTATCCCTATCCTCCAGCGTATCTCCTCCCAGTGTCATCTGCAAACTTGCTGAGGGTGCAGTCCACCCCATCCTCCAGATCATAAATGAAAATATTGAACAAAACTGGCCCCAGGATTGACGCTTGGGGCACTCCATTTGATACTGGCTGCCAACTAGACATGGAGCCATTGATTACTACCCATTGAGCGTGACTATCTAGCCAGCTTTCTATCACCTCTATCCATTCATTGAGCCCATACTTCTTTAACTTGCTGGCTAGTTAATGCTGTGGGCTAGGTGTTTCCAAGACGCCTAAGGGAGTTGGGCAACCATCTTCCATTGAATGTCAGATTTGAGTGCCTAAATTCCTTGGGATGCTTTAAAAAGCATTGTCCTTTACATTTATTTTAAATCTGGTCTCCCCCAGTTATTGTACTTGGATCACCAAGAGGGGAAATTTGAAAGAGACAAATGGCAGTGAGTTGCCCAACTCCTATCAAAAGTCAGTCTTAGTTGGACACCTAAACTGCCATCTGTGGCTGTGAAAATCTTATCCAAAAATCAGCATGTTGCATTAATGACACTTTGGGCACACTAACTTGCCAACTTCAGTCCAACTGAACCACACTGACTAACCATGTTATTGTACCTAATGGAGTCTCATAATGGTATTCAGTAGACATGACACCCAGTAGTCATGCTTCCCATCAACACATTTAATGATCAGATCTCATGTTCAAAGATCTTCCTGGAGCACTGTATCCTCTTTTGTAAACCTCTTTAAAATATTAAAATGCTTTCACACAGTAAATGTTCAGCCTTCTGCTATGCTTTTATAGTTTATTTATTTGATACTTTCCAAAAGCATTACGAAAAACTGTTGTCTTCAATTTTTTTGGCTGGCAACTCTCAGTATTTTTAAAAGTTAAAAATTTGGTTATCATAGGATGAACTAGAACTAGAGGCAGGAAGACAGTATTACAAGCAGGTGCTGTTCCAGTTTCCTCTCATTCTGCACCTCAGACTTACTACAGCCTATTGGTTGTTCAAGTCCTGTGTTGGTCTTGAGCAGTATGTTTATCATAATACACTCTGCAATTATTTGGAATAATCCTTCTCAGGAGGGCAGCCTCCACTCTGAAGGAGCAAGTTGTACCTGAATTCCTGGAGTTAAGGTATAGCACAATGTATAATTGCAGCTGCTGTAATGATGACAGAGTGAGCAATCAGGTGGAGGAGGGCTGTTAGTTGGACCAGGATGAGCTGAAGAATTCTTCTGATGCCACATACGTTTCCACCAGAACAGTCATTTAGTGATTCCATGGGGAGGAACCTACCGTTCCTCGGTTCTTACAGAGCCTGTCCCAAGTCAGCTGATTTGGAGTTGAAGCTAGTCTAAGAACCTATAAGGAGACAGTTGATAAGTTCCTGGGCCAGCAACTCTTGTCCGGTAGAGGATGCCATGGCCGTGCACCTATTTTGGACCCACTGGTTAAGGAGATGTGGCAGACTCCTCACAGCTTCTTTGTCTTAAGGCAGTCAAGTATATCCTTCCCAAGAATGCCACTTACACTAACACCCTACCCATGAGAAGCTGGTGGTGAGAGGGTCCTAGCTAAAGAGAAGATTAGCCACATGGATCCTGAAGATACCATCTTGTAGGAATCTCACTCGCCTCCAGTCAGAATTTGATACTAGCCGTTTAATAGATTTTTCTCTCCAGCACTTCTGATATTTCACTGATCCTTTTGAATGGGCTTTTCTTTCTGGGCAAATGGCCACCTATGCAGTTGAAGGAAGAGATTGCAATATTTGGGCAACAATTACACTCTGAAGTACAGTGCCTGGTTTGTACTCACCCTGTTACCGTTGCCCTCAAGGGCTACAAAACGAATCTTTATGAATTAGGGGAACTCTGCCTGGGGAGATATTGTCTTCAGTAGTTCAGTTTGGGGAGTAGCGATGTTGCCTCTTTACAGATGGATTCAAGGTTCAGATTAAACGCGGCTTTCTTTTTTTTCCTTTGATTAATCTTCATCTTTGTATGCTGTCACGTAAACTATGCATTGCCAAAATTGAGTTTGCAGAAATCATTCTGTTTTGTGGCTACTACTGTTACTACATGGTTCTGTGACCAGCACTTTTCAGTGAAGTGGTGATACTGCTGATCTCTTCTAGAATACTGCTTTGTCTTTATAGCTTCACTGCTGTTGGTCTTAAACATTCCCTTTACAATGCACAGCTTCCTGTTTTTAAAATCCTTTTTAGTTCTCCTCTTAAAAATGTTCAAGGCCTTTCCTGACTTCATGTTTTCCCCATTTTGTGTTTTTTTTAATCAATCAAATTAGGAGAAGCCACTTTTGTCAGAAGCAGCCAGGAGAAAGGAGAAGGACCTAGTATCCAAAGAAATAGAGAAGTTTCGTGCATCTATTCAGACACTGTGTCGGAGTGCACTTCCTCTTGGGAAAATCATGGACTACATTCAGGAGGACATGGACTCCATGAAGAATGAACTGCAGATGTGGCAGCATGAGAACAAACAGCATGCAGCAGCTCTCCAGAAGGAGCAGAGGTAATGAGAACTAAAGAAGAGTGTCCTCAGAACAAGGCTGGTTTGCCATCTTGGACAGGCTGAATTACAAAGTGCTGTCTCTGCCATTTTAATTACCTTTTGTTTAAAAAAGAATGAAGTAAATGTTTCACACGTTCTATCAAGGTTTTGGTTTAACCCAGGTTTTAAAGTCTTCTCAGTTCTTCTATTATGTGAATAAATGATGTTAAATGAGTTACATAGCAGATAGAGCTACCTCTGAAATACTGACAATTTTCCAAACCCTTTCCAAGAGCCTAAATGAATATCCATGTAATGCAAACAAGTGTTATGTGGTGTAAACTAGCTGTTATTTCGGCTTAAAAAGTCTATAAAGCAGTTATTTTAAAGATTTAATAGCAGTGTTAATGATAGATACATCTGCAGAGCAGTTTCAACTATAAAACCCTGTGATAAACTCAGGACAGCCTGCTTCGAAGTGCGTGGGGGTAGAAAACAGTCCCAGAAGGTTAAAAGGCCCGCCTCCCTATCAACTGAGGCGGGGTAACTACAGATCAATCAGGTTGAGCTGAGAAGGGGTTACCAGAGAATCAATTAGGATCAGCTGTGTTAAAAATGTGGGGTAGAAGGGACCTCTGGAAGTCAGCTAGTCAGGCTCCCTGTGCTGATCTGGACCAAGTAAACCTAAACCATCACTGACAGATGTTTGTCCAACCTGTTCTTAAAAATCTCCACTGATAGGGATTCTACCTCCTTTGGAACCCTATTCCAGAGCTTAACTCCCCTTTTAGTTAGAAAGTTTTTCCCGAAAGTCTAATCTAAATCTCCCTTGCTGCAGATGAAGCCCGTTGCTTCTTGTCCTTGTTATGATTTAAGTCAAGTAACAGATACGTGTCTTCCTGGTATCTCCATAAACCTGGATAGCGGGGGACATTTTAAACCCTTGGGCTTGCAGCTGCTGTCTACAGCTGCTGCCTCCAGGAGATGCATGATAGTTTACATGGCACTGTATATGTAGCCTAAGTGGAACACTTGATTTTAGGATGTTCTGGAGTGCAAGAAGCCCCATCATGCTATGTAGTAGATGGTTAAAACTATACATTTCTAATATCTAGCATAGGAGTGTAATGGTTGAGATGGGAATAAGTTAGGGCTTTTGTTTGTATGCGAAGTATAATTTACATAGCACCTTCTATCCAAGAATCTCAGCGCACTTTTCAATGTCGCACAACACTCCTGTAAAGAGCAGGGAAATAGTGTTAACTATGTTTTATGGCTCGAGAAACTGAGGCCCAGAGGTTGTGACTCACTCCAACTTTCATAGAATGTTAGACAGTGCTAGCAATGGAACTCAGGCTCAGGACTCCCCAGGTCTGTGCATAGCTAGTGGAAGAATATTGCTCATGCCATGCCTGTCATCTACCTTCATTGTGCTCTCACAGGACAGCTGTACACTGTATATGCCTCACTGGTTTCTTATCCTCTGGACAAGACTACACCTTTTACATTTTGGGTGGACTGATTTTGTTTCGGTGGATTTGTGTCCAAACTAGGCATTATGATGAAAAGCTTGTTTTCAGGATCAATAAAAATCAATGATTTTTAAACAAATTTAAATTAAATACAGGTTTATATTGTTAAAACTAGGGCTGTCGATTAATCAAAGTTATCTCACATGATTAACTCAAAAAAATTAACTGTCATTAAAAAAAATTAATTGCAATTAATCACACCATTAAACAATAGATTACCAATTAAAAAGGATTAAATATTTTTGGATATTTTTCTACATTTTCAAATATATTGATTTCTATTACAACACAGAGTACAAAGTGTACAATACTTACTTTATATTATTACAAATACTTGCACTGTAAAAATAATAAACATCAACAGTATTTTTCAGTTCACCTCATACAAGTACTATAGTACAGTCTCTATTTTGAAAGTGTAACTTACAAATGTAGATATTTCTTTTGTTGCATGACTGCACTTAAAAACAAAACAATGTAAAATTTTAGAGCCGACAAGCCCAGTCAGTCCTACTTCTTGTTCAGCCAATTGCTAAGAGAAACAAGTTTGTTTACATTTACGAGAGATAACTGCTGCCTGCTTCTTATTTACAATGTCACCTGAAAGTGAGAACAGGTATTTGCATGGCACTTCTGTAGCCTGCATTGCAAGGTATTTATGTGCCAGAAATGCTACACATTCATATGCCCCTTTGTGCTTCAGCCACCATTCCAGAGGACAAGCTTCCATGCTGATGATGTTCGTTAAAAAATATGTTAATTAAATTTGTGACTGAACTCCTTGGGGGAGAATTGTCTCCCCTGTTCTGTTTTACCTGCATTCTGCCATATATTTCACGTTATAGCAGTCTCAGATGATGACCCAGTACATGTTGTTTGATTTACGAACACTGTCGCTGCAGATTTGACAAAACGCAAAGAAGGTACCAATGTGAGATTTCTAAAAATAGCTATGGCACTCAACCCAAGGTTTAAGAATCTGAAGAGCTGTCCAAAATCTGAGAGGGACGAGGTGTGGAGCATGCTTTCAGATGTCTTAAAAGAGCAACATTTTGATGTGGAAACTATAAAACCCGAACCACCAAAAAAGAAAATTAACCTTCTGCTGGTGGCATCTGATTCGGATGATGAAAATGAACATGCATCCATCTGCTCTGCTTTGGATCGTTATCGAACAGAACCTGTCATCAGCATGGATGCATGTCCCCCGGAATAATAGTTGAAGCATGAAGGGACATATGAATCTTTAGCGCTTCTGGCCCATAAATATCTTGCAACACCAGTTACAACACTGCCATGCGAATGCCTGTTCTCACTTTCAGGTGACCTTTTAAACAAGAAGTAGGCAGCATTATCTCCTGCAAATATAACCAAACTTATTTGTCTGAGCGATTGGCTGAAGTAGGACCGAGTGGACTTGTAGGCTCTAAAGTTTTACATTGTTTTATTTTTGAATGCGTTATTTGGTACATAATTCTACGTTTGTAAATTCAACTTTCATGGTAAAGAGATTGCACTACAGTACTTATATTAGGTGAATTGAAATTTTTTGTTTTTTACAGTGCAAATATACGTAATCAAAAATAAATATAAAGTAAGCACTAATACTCTTTGTATTCTGTGTTGTAATTGAAATCAGTATATTTGAAAATGTAGAAAACCTCCACAAATATTTAAATAAACGGTATTCTATTGTTTAACAGTGTGATTAATTGTGCAATTATTTTATTAATCATGCGACAGCCCTACTTAAAATATAAACCTGTTTAAAATTAAATTAGAAAATGGCTATGTTAAGGCCTAAATTTATTGTAATTAAAATCATTTAAATTAAATTTAAAAAAATACTAAATAGTGTATGTTTTAAAGAAAGTTCCACCAGTTTTAGTGATTTGAGTTACTGGCTAGGTATCTGGAACCAGAGTTTGTATAAATGCTAAACCAGCTTTTGACGGCAGTAGCCTCTTCTGCAGGCGAAGCGAGAATATTTTCTTCATTTCGCTGTATTCAGCTAGCTCAGTTCAATGACTTGTTCATTCAAAGTTAAGAAACCAATTGGGCATTGAAAAAGCAAGAAAGTTTGTTTTTCCTCTCACAATTTGTGAATAAAAATTGTGAGAGGATGAAATCTGTTAGTTCTAAAATCCTGAAGGACATGGTGACTAGGAACAATGAGTTCACTTTGCTAACTACAGATAATTCTTTTTGTTTAATAAGCCCATTAGTTTAAAATGCAAAACATGATCTGAAACTTTTTGATAAACTTTTTTCTTATGTATTCAGCACATTTAAAATAGCTTTATTCATATATAAAATGCTGTTCTGTGCATTTTAAATTGAATTGGAATTTCCATGCTAACACAGCTTGACAGAAATCACAAGTAAAATGTTAATCATTTAGCAAATAAGAAATGCATCATTGCCTATTTCTACATTTTTATTATGCTAGGAAATTACGAATTCGAATAAATGTAAATTTAAGCTGTAAAATTGCTTGAATATAATATAGTATATCTTCCTGGTTAACAAACAAAAAAAAAAGCACCAAATGTAGTGTATAGGTTATATTTAGTCGTAAATCATCATGTTTTAATGGTTACTAGCTAATGAAAATCAACTTTTTTTTCTTTAGGAAAATAGGTAAAGAGCACAAATGCAAAACACAGTTAAAATTGAAGATGTCAAAGTTTCTGCTTGCTGATTTAAATCATGATTAAAATTGGTGACTTAATTGCTTATGTTTAAATCAATCATTTTTGATTTTGATATCATTCAGTTTTCACATAAAGAAGAAATAAAATATTGAAAACTCTGCAACAATATATTCTTTGCCAGATTCATTGTGAAATCCTAATAAGATCACCATAACTTTATGGCAGTTCACATCTTTCAGGAAAAAATTACTCCATATCAGACATGAAGAAGACAATGTTTCCCATATGTAATATAATTGGATGCACAGTGTTGTTTTCTTTACTTCTGTGGAAGACAATTAATGGGCCTCATTGGGGAAATCCAAGTGCAATTTCCATTAATAATTTTTTGTGATTTGTGGAAGGGAAGAAGAATTGAAAGGTTATGAAATATGGACTTCCTAAATGACCACTCCAGCGAGTGTGTGTGTAATTCTGAACTGCTACAGGGCACTTCAATCCAGCACAGCCTTAACGGTAGACCTTAAGTCAAGCCTTTAGGAAGGGTGCATATTTGTTTTAAATAAAACATCTCAATTCATGCAAACAAACGAAACCCACCCTTACTTATGAGTTAGTTTATTAACCAAGAAGTCCCTTTGCAATGTGCGATCCCTGCCCGGGTTTGCAGCGCATAGTTTTCAATTCTTTGAGCCTCATGGCAGCCTATTCCCATTTATGGTATGTGCGATCTGGTGCCACCGAACTTCAAGAGCCTTCTCAGAAATGGGTCTGGAGCTGTGCAAATGACCCCTTGTAGCCCTGAACATTCAGGACTGAGGTTACAAGGAGACCATGTGGTCCCCCACTGCCTGCGTTCTTTCCTTTCCAAGGTTAGCGGCTGGGGGAAAGACAGTCAGTCCTTGCCAGGAGAACTTTCCTTTCCTGTCACTGAACTATGTCTGAGCTTCTGGCGTAGCTTCAACCTCCCTGTCTCCTTGTCTGTGCAAACCGGCTTTCCCCCTGAGAAGTTCATGGTGTAGGGGGTGATCATTATGCATTACTTGTATTGTGGTAGTGCCTAGGAACCCCAGTCGAGGATTGTAGCCCCCTTGCGTTAGGCACCACAATCCCAACCCCAGAGAGTTCTCCATCTACATGTCAGACAGGATGCAAGAGGTGGTGAAATAGACAAACAGGGTAGGGTGGGTTGGGAGGATGAAATAACCATAAATTAAATAAAGTTTAGCAGGAGAGGCATTTTAGCTATGAAACCATCATTAGCCAATGAATTGTGCAGTAAAACATCAGGGTAGCTCTTTGACAATCTACTTCTGCCTGTGTTCCTTTTCCCTTCAGCTGTCTCACTAATTCTGTCTGTTTCAGGAAGAGTGGGTTTGATTTAAAAAAATCTTTGCAAATTCCGAGTATTACATGTACTGTCTCAGAGGCATAAATAACGCAAAACGGTGTAATAGTCCCCTAAAATGTTGCATGCTGCTTGTCTCTTTCAGCATCACAGACAGCGCTGTGGAGCCATTAAAAGCAGAGCTGGCTGAGTTGGAACAGTTGATTAAAGACCAGCAAGACAAGATTTGTGCTGTAAAGGCTAATATTTTAAAGAAGGAAGAAAAAATCCAGAAGATGGTTCTTAACATTAACTTATCTACGAGAAGGTGAAAAGAAGGATGAACTTATATTCTTACCAAATAGACAGAAAAGGGAAAAGAATGAAGAGAAACTATGTACAAATAAAGCACCTAAGAACAATGGCCTATAAAATTTCATATTAGCTTATACACATTACATTCAATTTATTTGTGAGGTTGTTAGTATCCACGTACAATTACATGAACTCACAGATCTTCTAGAGCTTTCAAAGTTTCTCTTTTAAGTGTCTTTAAACATAGGCTGCTATGATGCAGTTATTTGTTATTTATAACCCACTTGCCCTCCCTGACCCCTTTTATAACTATTTGCTGCTCAGGGTTGTCCCTTTTTTCCTATTGTGTACCCATTTTGGTAACTTTGGGGCAAAAATGGGCTACCTTCATGTCATGAAAAATGGTATTAAATACCTTTTTTGCAGAAAGTTCTGAAATCCCTACAGATCAGAATAGTCTGCAATACCTCCCGTGATTTCCAAGTCCTGAAAAGAAATCTGTAAATTCTTTTACAGGTCCAGAAACATTCTTTATCATAGGGCTCCTTACATCGTCACAGGGGTGATGTCATATTTCCATAGCTCTCAAGGAATTTTATTAGGGAGCCTATAAAATGGAGTACAAGCATTACCATGGAAGGGATCTAAAGTATTTTATATGCACAGGTGTTAATTCCATTTTTATTGCATACATTCATTTGGAAAGGATTCATTGAAGTACCCATTTCCTCCCAAATTCACGTTCATGTACGTTTTTTGTACATGAATAATTCCGGTGATTTTAGTTAACTGCCGACGTGTTTTCCTGCTGATCTCTCCAGCATACTGTGTGGAAGGGTCCAGCCTTGCATATTCATGAATTTGAAAAGCATATTCAAATGTGGCACAAATTAGAGCCCTGCAGCCTGGTCGGGACCCAACTACAAGTGTCAGGGCTGGATCGGGTGGGAAAACAACTGGACCCTACCGGGGTCAGATTTCCTCTCCTCCACCAGTCCTGCTCATGAGTGCGGTGTTGGCTACTTATCCCCTCTTGCCAACTGCCACCCCCTTGCTGCAGTCCAGAGTCAGTGTGCCTGCCGTGGAGTGGCACGGCCTCTCGCTCCACAGCGGGCACACGGCAGCAGCGTCGGCGGATGGCAAGAGCAGAGCGTGCCGTTGCTGTTGCACTGACCCCAGACAAGAAGAGCAGTGCAAACCCCAGAGGCAGGAGGCAGCAGTGGCAACTCAGGTTCGGGGGCAAAGGCTGGAGTGGGGTCAGGTTGGAAAACAAATCAACCCCCTTGGCCTTGGGTTCTGCTTTGGGCCTAAAAATTAGGCCTGATCAGACCTGTAGCACAGGTACATTGAGCTAAACTGAATGTGAAACGCAGAGAATTCTAGCTTCCTCCAAAGTTTAGGCCATTCTTTCAAGGTTTTATAATGTACAAGTACCTCTTCTATTCCATTTTTTTATTGTGTGTAAACTAGAAAACATTGGTCTGTTTGTTAGCAAATCTGCACTGTGGCGTCTTGACCTGTTCAGACACGTTTCTCAAAAGCTACAAAATGTGACATTTTAAATGCTTTTTACAGGAAAAAGATGAATGGATGAATCTCCATTTTCAACCTTGGTCTGTCACTGTTGATAGGAATTTTAAAGAAGCATTGGGGAGTTAAAACTGGTTCCATGCAGCATTTCAGTTAACTCTGGACTAGACTGTAACTGAATTGATCTAAATTGTCTGTAGAACAGGGTTTATATTGTGTGAGCATGCACTTGCTGGCTTTAAATGATTGATTGTGTACTAGTTTTTTGTAGCTAGGTTCCTCACTAATGAGAGTTTTGGGGGGACGTCTTAGCACAGTTCAGTTTTCTGAGCCAAATATTCATTCTTTAAGAAATATTACAAATATCACTTCAAATGTGTTTGTGTGTGGAATAAGCAAAATAATCCCTTTGAGTAGGATGCCATGTTGCTTTTCTGGGAAGAGCTCTATGAAAAACTACCAAGACCTCGGATACATTGGAGTTAAGGCCTTCCTTTGTAATCGGTCAAAAATGTTAAGATAAAAGATTAGGTACAAATGTTTGTTTATGCTAGAACTAAGCCACCTTTGTTGATTGGCAATTGGAAGTTAGTCTTAATTATACACTCTCAACATGATATAGCATCAGAAGTTCTGCTGATCTTCAGGGTCATATGTAAGCCTTGCATAAATCTGTAAATACGACTAGGACTGTTTGTGTAGAAAAACTTAACAAATATACTGTGTGTGAGCAAAAGTTTGTACAAAGTAGAATATCAAATTGTATCATAAAATTATTTTTCTTTTATGTAAAAATCATTAAAAATGATCACTTATTTTTTCATGAAGTGGAGTGTTTGGATTGTGAAGTTCACATTTGACATGGTAGTTGGATTACCTTTTTGGAAGTGACTGGGGTTTTTTTTAATCCACTTGCTTGGGAAAAAGTGTGATGTAAATTCTTAATAGTGTGATAAGACTACCCGCTGAGAGGACTTTTCAGTAAATGGCCATGCAGCAGAGGTGTGACTGCAGTATATATAAACATACCCAAGCTACCTTGGATCTACACAATCTGAATAACAGCAGCAGTGAAGCCGTGGAAGCGTGGACTGTGTAGTCTTGGGTATGTACTGGAGCAGCTAGCCCATGTTCTCACCTCTGCACTTCATTGCTATTGTTGTTTGAGCTAATTAGATCAACGTTAGCACAGGTTTATCTATAAATGCTAAAGCTAATGAGGTTTGAGAACATTATATATGATAAATATGGACATTTTATTAAAATATATATATTTTAAGTAGCTGATGGATCTGGTAGAGTTGTTCCATGGAAGCATCTGAGTTTGGGACCGAAGCTTCTGGAGTTGGGACCACTAGAGAGGCCACTTTCTTAGCCCTACCAGAAATTGAATGACTCGTTCCCTAGCCCAGATGGAACAAAAGTGTACTGCCTTTAGGCCTCTATCTGACCCGCCATCACCACAAGGGCAGGCTGCAGTGATGTGGGGCTTTTGTGGGAGTGGAGAGGAAATGGGGGAATTCTGAAGGTATAGAAAGAGTATTAGAAACTCTGTTCTTTACAACACCTGACCCAGTGCTCTCTGTGTTTGAATTATTGCTAACACACACGGTGCAATAATACCTGATTCTCCATTTGGATAAAGTCCAGAAAGGAAGGAATACTACTGAATGTAAAACGGGGGTTCCAGATGACTCATACAGCTGTATTCTCCTGTGTGCAAATATTTAGGCAAGGGAAGATAGGCGTAAGAATTTCATCATAACGTGCAGATCACACCGATGAATTAGAGGGCTTGGAAAGAACTTCCCAAGCTCAGAGTTGGTGGTGCTCCCTGAGGGCATTGGACCTACTTCGTCAAGATGCTAGCGAGTTTACGTTGCACTGTCAGTCAGTAGGTTCCTTTCAGACCACTGTGGAGCTCCACAGTACAACTCATTAGCCTCCCCCCTCTGTTTGCTCTCTAGAGCAGTAAAAATTTTAGGGACAGTCAAACGCTCCCTGGTGGAGCTCTGCTGGCAGGGAGTTGTTCTCTGCTGACCTGTTCCCTTCCAAAACTGCTCAGGCCACGCTGACTTTGTCACTGCACTCAGGCGGACACGCCTTGGCTCTGCTTCCTCCTGAATCACCATCTTGTGGGTCAGTCAACAAGCCTGAGATTCTAGAGCCAATTCTGCCTTCAAGTGTGAAGTCCATGGCTCTGGAACACGGGGGGCCTGCACAGAGCCAGTCCTCTTGTAACACCTGCCAGAGGCATTGCTATGGGTAAACGTGACACAGCTGGGGCAGCTTCAACCCTTCCACCCTCCGTACTGATACAGCATTGTGCAATGCCTGCTTGGGGTGAGTGGAGAAACCAGCATTCGGCTGGCTCCTTTAAGACCGAGCATGCAGCCCTGAGGAAGACGATGAAAACATTAACTCTGTACAGGAAGATCTTGGTCCATGTCCTACTTATGGAGCATCTGACCTTTCTCTGCTGCCTGTACAGGAAAACCTGCAAGAGGTGTGATTAATCGGTATGTGAAACTGACTCTTCCTATAGACGGTGCCTCTTCCCCTACATTCTCCCCATTGTTGACTGGGTGAGAGCCCTATCCTATGATGCTGGAAGCCTCTAGCAGGGTTGACCAGAAATACTGTACCGGCCCTAGAAGAGTCTGGTGGTAATTGGTTAAGCTGAAAATAGCAGTTGCCATACCATGTATTCAATCTATACCTGTTTGTACGGCTCTCATCACGGTAGAGTCTAATTCCTGATGCTACAGTGTCCACGAAAGAAGGGGTTTGTAGTGGTTGGTCCTATGTTGTCAGCTCTGCCATTAAGTATCAGTGTGAGCTTTGTTTCAATGGTGGGGCGAATCCTCTGTGTTGCAAGCTGTGACCTGCTAAGAGGGCGCACTTGGCCAGAGGTGTTACAGGGCATCATCTGATGTCCACTAGGCAAGCAGGGCCAAACCTTCCGCTGATGTTAATAGGTATTGTTCCATTGGCTTCACTGATGTGAATAGTGTTGCTCCATTGGAGGATCAGCCACTAATTCAGAACTTGAAGGATTTCCAAGGGAACCGGGGTGAATGGAGTGTGCTTCTTCCATTGCAATAGGTGTGGAGCTTGCCGGTTGTACCAGAGGCACTGAGCTTCAAGTGATTTTACAGCCACATTTATTGCAAATAAATAATATGACTGTTAGGCCAGCTTTTAAATGCAACCCTTTAACCTAGTGCAGCTGTGTTGCAGAGTGACGGGTCTGTCAATAGAAGGTGTCAATGTACATAAAGGGAAATAAAACACTTCCAAGTTGGAACGTTTTGCTGTTCCTAAACTACTCTACTTCATGACCGTCTCTTGCAGGCCCTTCACTGCTGCATGCTGCCTGCTCTACCTCGGGGCAACAGGACCCATTTCAAAGCAGTTTTTCCTTCCAGTAGGAAGGCTGGTCCGATGGTTTAAGTATTAGTCTTTAATATGGGAGCTCAAGTTCAATACCTGGTTTTGATGAAGACTTCCAAGGTGACTTGGGAAAAATCCCTTAAGATCTGTTTGCACTGCAATAAAAAACCTACTGAGTCTGAGACTTGAGCTGCAGGGCTAAAAATAGCACTGTAGATATTTGGGCTCAGGTTGGAATCGGGGCTTGGCAACCCACTGTGCTGGGGGAGTCTTAGAACCTGGACTCTAGCCCGAATGTCTACACTTCAGTTTTAGAACCCTGAGCCCAAGTCATCTGACCCAGGCCAGATCCGGCTGTAATGCGGATCTTTTATTTAGTATCTCTGTGCCTCAGTTTCCTATCTGTGCAATGGGGATAATAGCCATGCCTTCCCTTATAATGGGGGCCACATGAGTACCAAGAGGGATGGAAATGTGGGCATGTTCATTTGTTCTACCCGTCCAGAACAAAGCGTGTAAATTACCTTGCTGTCCCTCACTTCCTCGGTGGATCTGAGCAGTCGTGGAAATCAGATGTCTCCGCCATAGTGGGGCTTGTGCTAGAATATCTTATGACTCTGGAATTCTGCATCCTGATTAACACACAGGTTGATGAAGTGGGGTCAGTCTTTGGGCATCAGCAAGGGGCCTGCTGCTTAGAATTCTCCCACCCTTCGAGTGGTTTACAGTTCAGGAGGTCAGGAGAAAACACCGGCAAAGAAAAGATCTGATCTTCCATGTTCGCCTTTTAACATCCAAGGTTATTCCAGTGAGCTTATCTGGGCAGCAAGAGGGAGCTGGTCTCTGGTCTGTGTTTGTACAGCACCTTGCCCAACGAGGCCCTGATCCTTGGCTGGGAGACTGGGCACTATCACAATACAAAGTTGTAACAATATTAATGTGATTTCCCGATTATTTTCGTTCCTAGGTCATTGCATCAACTGTACTTCTAATCAAAAGGATCAGAGTTAGATATCAAGCATAGTAAATCCTAGCACCAGTATTTTCATTTAGCTCCTTTCCAAGGAGGGAACAAAATAGGGGTTTAGAGCCAAGGTTTTATGAATTTAAAACCATAGTCTGGCCACCGCCTTTCAAATAAACGAAGCCGAAATGCATGAAAGGGAAGATACACCCCTCCATTTGCACAGGGGGGATGTTTGATATGTCACACAATGCTTGGTTGAGTCGCTAGTAGCTTGGATTTTAACAGATGGGTGGTTCTTTAACAAGGGAAATCCACCAGCTTGGTGGTTTGAGGTTTGAAAACCTGGAATTGGCAGGCCCCTTTGGAAGTAACAGAGCCCGCCGGTTCTGGGAAGCGTTTGTTTGCTTTTCATAAAGTGTATCAAATTCTTGTAACCTGTGCAACTGGGGAGGGTGAGCTGCCAACCAGGCCGCTAGGAGTTCTGACTATTTCTAGAACTGAAGTGTACAGCTGTTAGAAGGGCAGGGGACCAACCCCCATTACAATGATACTTCGCTCGCACCTTCCAGCTGGGGATCTCAATCTGTGTGTCAAACATTTCAGCCTTACCATGCCCGGGATGTGAAGTATGCTGAGTACTATTCCCCAGCTGCCAGAGGAGGAAGCTGAGGAGTGAAGGAAAAGTGACTTGCTCGGTATCCTACAAGAAACCAGGAGTAACAGCCAGATGAAGAATCCAGATTTAGGACCCCAAATCCCATTGAAAAATACCAGCAGCTGACTCCTCTCTCTTGTGGTTTAATCGCAAGTTCACACTTCTTTCTTCCATCCATAGGAGACTACCTGACAATGGGTTTCTTGTTCTGCTAAACAGCTAACTCAATGACACTGAAGCTTTGGGTGATCTTAAGGTCAAGGCCCTACCTTTAAAACCCACTCACAGAATTCTTGGCCTCCCCTGCTTTGCAGCTCACTGATGGGCAGAGTTGATTTTAATTTGGCCCTAATCTGGCATTCGTGTAGAACACGGGGTTTGGAGGCAGCTAGGGATGATGGAATCACCGCTTTTTGTTGAGTGCTGCTGCTAAAGCGAGCCGTTATGAACCTGCTGCTCTTAAACGGTGCTTTGTAAGCCTTGGAGATGAATGGTGGAGTCTATATCTCTGAGCCATCATCTCAGCTGTTTGCAGATTCAGGAAATCAACATCTAGCTCCATGGGACGACCCTTATTTATTGTGGAGCACAACAGTGTGCAAGGCATAGCATGTCACCTACTGCAAAACTGGGATACAGGGGGCCCTGCAAATGGCACCTCCTTTGTATAAACCGACGATACCTTTGCTCTGAGGTGCTGGACTTTGTAACAGTCATCGAGGCCTTTCAGTCAGTGATATTAGATTGGCGAGCTGAAGACCATGTGGAAACTTCAGCTTGTGCAGAATGTTTACTGAGGCAGGAGGACTTGGTGGAGAGGAGCATGTTACACCCGGGCTTCATGCTCTGTTCTGCTTTCAACTGGATTTGAGGTGCAATTTGGGGACCCAGAGCCTGCCTTCTTTTTCAGGCCTAGCACCTTGCAGCAAATCTCCTTGTAATGCAGCGCTTTGAATGGCGGGGGATGCCAGAAATTACTTCAAACCACAGTGTGATTGTAGAACTGGAGCAATAATTTACCTGCTGTAGACAGAAGATGTCAAAAAGATGAAGCTTGTGCTTTTTAAAGATCTGTGGGAGAGAGGTGCCCACACCCCAATAGGTAAAATTTTCATTTTAAAATGCTATAGTCTCTTAAAGACAGACAATTGAAAATAAATGGGATTTTGCCTCCTAAAGCACTTACGCACCTACACACTTTACCCAATGACTTTCAAAGAGCGTTAGGCAGGTTAGGCACCTTACCGCTATTATCACCTGTGATAGAGGAGGGTCAGGGAGCTGCAGTAGAGTGCTTGAGGGGAGATATGTAAGCTCAGAGCTAATTGAAGCATGGCTCCCTGTGGACTAGGGAAGGTTGCAGGTTGATTGGAACACCTGCAATAAATTAAGGCCCTGCTAAGAACCTAATAAACCCCCCTGCTTCAGGCAAACAGGGGAGGAGGATAGGAGTTGGAGCAGTTTGGAGGAGTTGGAGCAGTTTGGAGGAGTTGGAGGAGAGTTTGGACCCAAGACCACCCAGACCCTAGATAAAGAGACACCTGACCTGTGTAGAGAGAGGGCAGGAAGCCCCACAAACTGAAGGGTAGGAGAGGGAAGTAGCCCAGGGGAAAGAATAGCTAATTCAGGTGCTTTACCGCTATCCTCAGGGCCCCTGGCTGGGACCCGGAGTAGAGGGAGGGCCTGGGTCCTTCCCTCTCCACTCCCCCTCCTCTAGGATACTAGTGGGGCAGTTAATACCCTATTCAGGGGCAAGAAATAGCTCCCTGAACCCCCCACAAGAAGAGAGAGCGCGGAACCCATCATAATAGTGCCAGCAATTTGGCACACACCCCTAAATCCCCTAGGTTTCATTGATGGTAATCAGCCTAATTCTCCATCGTTTTCTCCAACCCCTCCTAAAGACTGATCCGCAGCCCTTGAAGTCAGTGGGAGTCTTTCTACGAACATCTATGGTCTTTGGATGAGGCTCTTCGTTACACCTACCTAATTAAAAGAGGGAGGAGGAGCAAGATTAGAAAGTTCTTCCCTATTTTCCCTGGCTGCCCAAGAACAACCAAACATGCATCAAAGTTGGTTGGCTACGCAGCTGCCAGGGACCAATTTCAGAAATGCCTTCTGCCATATTGTGTCAGAAAATATTAGGAAACTTACTACTTTCTCCAGTGTGCAATGTAATTAAAATAATTAAAATTCTAGTACAATTTAAAGTGATGAAAAAACACCAGTCTGGAACTGAACCTGACAACCACAGAAGAAAAATGCTTTTAAAAGCCCAAATAAGCCAGATTTATGACTTGCTAAGCAAAGGCAGTATGAGTTCGAATTATTTTAGGCTGGGCCGTGATCCGCAGCCTTGACGTTGTTGTGTGGCTTCGTCTGGGTTTAAGATTTGATTTTTGTTGGCACCTCTAGCAGATCATTGGTGTGCTTGGGTGCTTGCTTTTATAGCCCAATTATCCACTCATTTATGAATAAATATGAATATATAGGACATTGCGTGTGTGTGGAAATATAGGCAGTGTACAGCTATAGCTCCAAGCTGAGGGGATGCCCTATTTCCCATTCTATTGTGCTTTATTGGGATTGCAATTCCAGCGACGGACACCAATCAAGGGTTGGTGTTAAGCACATGGATACTCAGGAAAAGGAGCTCTCCATATCCTAGCCTGCTTACAGTCAAGGTTGTGACCAATGGATGAACCAATTATTGAGGAGACTAGATGATGCCTCAGTAGAGCAAGCAAGTTATCCTGCTGACACAAGCTCTCCGCTGCAGCCACCACAGAATATTTGACAACTCTGCCACTGAAATTGGCACAAAGTCCTTGCAGAACTCATAGATTCCCAGGGACCACTGTGACCATCTCCTCTGATCACCTGTACAACACAGGGCAAAGAGCTTCCACAGACTAATTCCTAGAGCAGATCTTTTAGAAAAACACTGTCTCATTTTAAAAGCGCTGGAGAATCCGCCACACCCCTTGGTAAATCATTCCAGTGGTTAGTTGCACTCAGTTACAAAATTTACACCTTATTTGCGGTCTGAAGTTGTCTAGCTTTAACTTCAAGCCATTGGATCATGAGTCTTTCTCTGCTAGACTGAAAAGCCCATTATTAAATATTTGTTCCTCATGTAGATACTTATAGACTGGAATCAAGTCACCCCTTAACCTGGTCTTTATTAAGCTAAATAGCTTGTGCTCTTTGAGTCTACCCCATAAGGCATATTTTGTAGTCCTCTAATCATTATTTTGTGGCTCTTCTCTGAACTCTCTCCAATTTATCAACGTCCTTCCTGAATTGTGGGCACAAGAACTGGACACAGTATTCCCCAGCAGTGGTCATACCAGTGATAAATACAGAGGTAAAATAACCTCTCTACTCCCACTAAAGATTCTCCGGTTTTTGCATCCCAAGTTTGCATTAGCACTTTTGGCTGCAGCATCAAACATCCCAGGGGCCTTGCTTTTAATATGATTATGCTATTCATTTGGACCCAGTTGCAAACAGTCTAGAAGGCCCGCAAATCCTTTTTTCCATTCAGCCATGCTCACCATGTCCTCATAATGTCAGAAAATGTTATGACTGTCTTCTACATCAACAGGCAGGGAGGAGTGAGCTCCATCCCCCTGTGTGAAGAAGCGGTCAGGCAGTGGAACTGGAGGGTCAGTAATCAAATCGTCCTACCTGCAGTCTACCTTCCAGAGAAAGAAAATGTGCTTGGAGACTCCCTCAGCAGATGTTTTGCAGTTGACCATGAGTGGGAGCTCTATGACTCAGTACTGTGCAACATTTCTGCATTATTGGGAACCCCAACCAGGGATCTGTTCGCCTCTCAAACTAACAGGAAATGCAGCACATACTGCTCCAGAGGAGCCCTAAGCCGCAACCCCGAAGGCCATGCTCTATTTCTTCTTTGGACAGACAATTTATGATCTGAAGGATGGCATGGACTGCACCCTCAGCAAGTTTGCAGATGACACTAAACTGGGATAGCCTCTAGAGTGACCTAGACAAATTGGAGAATTGGGCCAAAAGAAATCTGATGAGATTCAACAAGGACAAATGCAGAGTCCTGCACTTAGGACGGAAGAATCTCATGCACTGCTACAGACTAGGGACCGAGTGGTTAGGTAGAAATTCTGCAGAAAAGGACATAGGGGTTACAGTGTACAAGATACTGGACATGAGTCAACAGTGTGCCCTTGTTGCCAAGAAGGCTAACAGCATTTTGGGTTTTATTAGTAGGGCCAGTTTTGGGCCGCACATTACAGGAGGGATGTGGGTAAATTGGAAAGAGTCCAGCAGAGGGCAACAAAAATGGTTAGGGGCCTGGAGCACATGATTTATGAAGCGAGGCTGAGAGAACTGGGATTATTAAATCTGCAGAAGAGAAGAATAAGGTGGGATTTGATAGCTGCTTTGAACGACCTGAAAGGGGGTTCCAAAGAGGATGGATCTAGACTGTTCTCAGTGGTACCAGATGACAGAACAAGGAGTAATGGTCTCAAGTTGCAGTGGGGGAAGTTTAGGTTAGATATTAGTAAAAACATTTTCACTAGGAGGGTGGTGAAGCACTGGAATGGGATCCCTAGGAAGGTGGTGGAATCTCCTTCCTTAGAGGTTTTTAAGGTCAGGCTTGACAAAGCCTAGGCTGGGATGATTTAGTTGGTGTTGGTCCTGCTTTGAGCAGGGGGTTGGACTAGATGACCTCCTAGGTTCCTTCCAACCCTTATATTCTATGATCCATGGACCAGATACCCTATGGGTATCTGAAAATCTGGAGGTCAGTAAGCTGATTAGGTGAACCCTTCATGCTATGCCTCCTCATAGTGAGAGCAAATCAGTGCAAAGGATGAGCTTTGCAGTGAAATGCATGGTGCATGGTATCTCAGAGACCTCGAGTTACCCTTAGGACTGGTTTTTGTTCAGGTTTGGTGGTTACCGAATTTTAGCTTTCCATTGCTATTCCACAAAAATGTCAACCAAGGGCTGTTTTTATGTTCTAATCTTAGGCGGAGGGCTGTAAACTCAGACCATGTTAATGGGATATTGCCTTTAAGAGCCAGAGCACAAAGGAACGGCCGTGTTGACTCCTGTAGCTACTGTGACAAAACTCCAAGTTTGTACTTGTGGGTCCTGC
>ML677394.1:3833489-3847748 GCA_007922305.1 Dermatemys mawii | reverse complement strand
ACCTGACTAACTGGGAGGTTTTTATCTGGTTTCAGCCAGTCCCTGATTGGCTTCAGGTGTCCCAATCAGGCTAGCTGTTTCTACTCCTTTCCAGAAGGTTCTTAATTGGCCCCAGGTGTCTTGATTGGCCTGGAATAGCCTTTGTTTGGCTATCCAGGGAACAGGGACCTGCACATCCTGAGACTAATATACCTGCCTTCCAGCACTCTCCTATATCCTTCTGGTCTGACTCCGTCACACTACATACTGTTCTATTGTACTGAATTTTATATCTGTTGTTCTGAGTGATCAGAAGCTGTGCCGGAATGTGTTTTAAATGTGTTATTAAGGTAGAATGTCACTTTCTCAGGTATCATGTATTTTATTTGTACAGGGCTTGCGGGCGCTTGATATGTTACTTTGGAGAGCGACTTAAGTGTTAGACCACCCTAAAGCATCCAGCTGGTTCCAATGTATATTGCTTGGGGGAGATAGCAACAATGGAGCACAATAAAAAGTACAAGAGAGTTTCCACTGTTGGTGAGACCCCTGGCTCCGTTCACTGCTGGGCTTAATCTGATAGGAGAAAGGCAATTTCTCCCCATTGGCAGGAGAGCAGGGTTGGAACACAGCCTGTGTGCAAGTGAGTAAAAGTTGCCGGGAAGGCGGGGGGTTAAGTGCGGCCCCAGTTTATGCAGACAGTATTGTTTTCTGGCTGCACAGGCCACGTCTCCATCACCTCATATTGCTTCCGCGTGAAAAAGGATGGAGGAAACAGGAGCTCATCTACTAAACTGCATCATCCTCTCTGCAAGGCCGTCTGTCCATGAACTGTAGATTTCAGTGTGACAGGCAGAGGATACGTTAAGGTGGAGATTTTCACTGGACCTAAGGGAGTTAGAGGCCTATCGCATTTCAATGGGATTTGGGGACCAAACTCTTGTACGCTTCTTTGAAAAGTCTAAATGACTTCAGGCTCGCTCAGCAGACCCTGCCTTAGGCCCTGCAGTGGGGTATAGACCCCATGCCGTGACAGTCAGCAAAGAGGTGATAGACCAATTATCCTCCCGGGGCAACAACTCAAGGGCTAATTGGCAACAGCTGGGATAAAAGGCTGCCACTCAGCCAGAGATGGGCTGCTGCCAGAGAAGCTGGGAGTGGCCTTGAGGAAGCTCATCAGTAGTGGGTTGCGAAGAAGCTGCATAAGGAGACCAGATTCCCTGTAAGAGATGCAGACAAGCAGGGGAAAGGTAGGAGCAACCCAGTCAGGCACAACTCCTTCCAGTCCATCACCACTTATCTGCCTAACGCAAGGTTCCTGGGCTGGAGTCTAGAGGAGATGGTGGGCCTGGGTTCCCCTCCCTCCCCCAGTCCTGAGGCTTGTCATTCCCATCATGCTACGAGGCAGAGACTGACAAGTCCCCAGATGGGGTCAGAAGGACTGGCATAAAGGCTATTAGACTTCAGGTTTTCTGTTTCCCTAGAAAGGGACTGAACTGGCAGGTGACCTGGCTGAGGGTCCTAGGGTTGGAGGGTCAAATGTCTGGTCGAAAAGGGACCCAGGCGACCATTAAAAGTCCAACTGGCAGAGCAGCGGGGCTAAGGCAGGCTCCCTGCTGGCCCTGACTCGGCACAGCTCTGGTAGCGGTGACATGTCCCTTTGGGCCCCAGGCGGACGGGGTGCCAGGGAGGCTCTGAGCGCTAGCTCCACAGCTTCCATTGGCTGGGAACAGTGGCCAATGGGAGCTGTGGGGGCAGCGCCTGTGGGTCAGGGAAGCGTGCAGCGCCTCCCTGGTTGCCCCTGCGCCTAAGAGCCAGAGGACATGTCGCCGTTTCAGGGAAGCTGCCTCAGGTAAGTGCTGCCCAGAGCCTGCCCCAAGCCCCCTGCCCAAGCCCTGAGCCCCCTCCCACACCCTAACTCCCTCCCAGAATCTGCACCCCTCCAACACCCCAACTGCCTTCCCCAGCCCTGAGCTCCCTTCCACACACCAAACTCCTCATCCCTGGCCCCACCCCAGAACCCGCACCCCCTGCCCCAGCCCAGTGAAAATGAGCCAGTGAGTGAGGATGAGGGAGATCAAGTGAAGGTGGGAGGGGGAATGGAGTCAGTGGGGGTGAGGACTCGGATAAGGGGCGGGGCCTTGGGGCAGAGGCAGGGCAAGGATGTTCGGTTTTCTGCAATCAGAAAGCTAGCAGCCCTATCCGGCCATGGCAGCTGCAGACCTTTATAGCACCGGATGACAGATACCAGGGGCACTAGAACAGAAGAACCCTTGCAATGCTACATCTTGGCAGGCGAGGATGCTCTTGTGATGTCTTCACACAGTCACAGGGTCCCATATTTCTCCCTCCACACTTATAACCTAGGTTCCAGCCCTCTAGGTATCAAAAGGGCTTGTCCTGACCATCTCCCGCATCTCAGGCTCTCAGCTCCTTCCTCACACACACATCTGTTTGCAAGACTCTGCAAAGCTTTGAACCCGTAGGAATCGTATAGGAAACGATACCTATATACAAACTATGCACTAGGGTAGGGGGGAACCTCAAATAGTCTATTTGCAGACTGAGACAGAATCCTCCACATGGGAAATAGCCAATGGATCCTCTAGGAGAGGGTGTATCTGTGAGGCGAGGGTGAAGAGAGAGGCTCAGAGTGACAGGAAGAGACAGATCAAAGAGGAACATTAGCCTGAAAAACCTGGTGACCAAAGGCAGCATCTAGCGAAGATGCTGTATCTGCACTGCCCTGAATGAAAAGAAACACTTTTGAGTTCTCAGGGCTTCTAGCTGCTACCCATTTGTACTTAAACTCAACTAAAAATGCACCTTGAAGTCCAGACCGCCCTGGGAGAGCATCAGCCTGGAAGACAGAACAGTATCAGACAGGTGTGAATGATAGTGTGAAAGGTGGTAATGGAACTGTTTAGCAACCTTAAGTACAGCCGTTTGCAAATGGTGCTCCATTGGGCATAACAGAATAAAGTGCGACCCCCACACCAAGTCCTCCCTCCTGCTCCCAAAGAATCCCCAGCCTCCCCCAGTAATTGCACAGGGACAAACTCTGCCTAGACTCAAGCCACCCTGTTGATTAGAAAGGATAGGAGGGGGCGGCATTGGGCTTACAATCCCTGTGCAAAAGAACATAAAATCTATATCCCTGCCTTGAGAACCATATGATGCCACTGTTCATGTCTTGTAAAACTTTTGTGATCAAACATTTGAAGCAAATAAAGTTAGCTCTGCCATGCTGCACAACAGATGTGCCCTTTTAGAGGAAAGCTGGTCTTGTGGCTAAGGCCTGTCTTGTCTACTGTTAGCTCTTTGGGGCAGGGGACTCTTTTCCTTACACTGTGTTTTGTACAGCGTCCAGTAACGAGGTCCTTGTGTGGTGCTTTTAAGTGCTGCTGTGATGCCCCTAGTACTAAGGTACAGGACAGGTTAATAACAAAGAGTAACATGTGACCTTTTACATTAACACAGAGAAAAACCGAAAATGGCTCAATGAAGCTGAGATAATATTGCCAGAGCAATCTTAACGTTTACAATTTTCTGATCATTTTGAACGCTTGATCTTGTGGCCTCCATGTTGCCCTAGTGTTATTTCTTTGCATTTCATTTCCTAAGGTGCCCTAAAGAACAGGGAGAAAAAATCTGGAGGTAATTCACTGGTGCATTTTACAAGCTGTGCTAGCTTCCCCAACAGAGCTTGTCAGTCCTTTAAACCAGCAGCTGTGTTCATAGAGTCTGACCCAACACACACCAAAGTCAAATGGAAAGACTGCTAGTGACTTCAGTGGGCTTTGGACCAGGCTTGGTAGCTGTGCACCTGGAGTTGGCGCCGAAGGCCATTTCAGTGGAAGGACTTTCTCTCTTCTCATGCAGGGGAGCAATGGGGCATATGGAGCCATTTTCAGTAGGGAAAACCCAGCATTTAAAAACTCCTGGGTCATACCTCCCCAAAATCATGAGAGTGGCCCCCAAAATACTGAGATTCTCCCCCCCCCCCCGCACATTATCGTTTGGTGTTTGGTCACTTCTGCGGTTTCGTGTGAGCTCCCCCGCTCTGGTGTGTGTATGTCACAGCACCGCTAGCTTTCTCACCGGCAGAGAGGGATTTGGGCCCCTGAGGCAGGCGCTCTGTGGGAAGGACCGAGCGGGGTTCACATGATGGAGATGTGTATAAAATCCTGCCTGATGAAGCAGAGCCTCCATCCTCCTCCTCCTGAATTCCAGTTGGTTAAGTCTGTTCCTCCTCACCACATATCTCCCTCCGCCCCCCTCTGCTCTCCTCCTCCTGCAGTTGGGGGGCTCTTTGCAGCTTCCCAGGCTGCGGGTGGGGCAACCCCAGGGACTCTTCACCCCCCCCTCCCCAACCAAATCCCCTATTCTCCTTCCCCCGGACGTGGGACAGGGGAACAGACTGACCCATTGTGGGGGAGGGGCAACACACTGACCCATTGCTCACAGGGGGAGAGGGAGCAGACTGGCCCATTGCGCAGGGAGTAGGCTCATCCATTGCTTGGGTGGGAAAGGGGCAATGGGGCTGAGCTGACCCAAGCTGCTGGGCTCTCTCCTCCTGCTCCCCAAAGCCCTGTTTGCTCCGTGTATGGGGGGATAGCGCTTTGCCTGCTGCTACAGCTCTGATTGACTTCCTTCCTTAGAGGTTTTTAAGGTCAGGTTTGACAAAGCCCTGGCTGGGATGATTTAATTGGGGATTTGTCCTGCTTTGCGCAGGGAGGTTGGACTAGATCCCTCCTGAGGTCCCTTCCCAAAAGCCTGACCCGTGCCACGGTTCAGCCTCCAAGCACCAGCCTTGTCCCTCTCTGCAGCTCTACTCCTAAAAACAAAACGTGGGCTGGGAATTTCTTTGAATGGGAAAAGTTTCTTGCCCTTGCCAAGCTCAGAAGTGGTGGGACCGATCTGGACCAAACTCATACACAGACACAAAATAGTCCTTCAGGCAAGAGCCCAAGCGTGGAAAATGTTAGCCTGAAAAGTGACTGCCTTGCAAAGCGATGAGCGTGTGGAAAGACGTGATTAACGCTGAAATGGTTTTACAGACTTAAATCCAGCGGGTGCTACCAAGAACCTGTGAGAAATCCTGGCTTACACCCTGTGCTACAAGCCAATGCCATCAGCCAGGAATCTGAACCAATACCAAACCCACAGGCAGTTCCAGAGGTGAAAAGCAGCCAAACAAAATGAGAGGAGGCTTTTCGAAAGGTCAGCCAAGATACAGACCCAGCCTCCCTTTAAAAACGACACTCTAGTGACTGCTATGCGGCTGGGGCAAATCCCACAGTTAGGGCCTGGTCCACTCAATGGCTTTTGTTTTAATGACTCCAGGGGGCTGTGAACGGTGTCCTTCATGTGAAGCCAGAACAAAAGCCTGACCCTTTGCTACAGAAAGGCAGAGGAAGAGTCAGTACAAAGCGAGAGCAAGGAGCACACGGGCCAATTGGCCTTCGAAGAGTTGTGCATAGGTAGACGTGTGCAACTGTAAAAATGCTGGGGGTTAGCATGTGATAAATTCACACCCTGATAGTCACAGATTCCAAGGCCGGAAGGGGCCAATAAGGCATAAACTGGACTGGACACAGTATTCCAGCAGTGGTGACATCAGAGCCAAATGCAGGTTTTAAATAATCTCTTTGCTCCTCCTCAAGCTTCCCCTCTTAATGCATCCCACGACTGCACTACCTCTTTGGGCTACAACATCACACTGGGAGCTCATATGCAGCTGATCATGACCCCCAAGTCTTTTGAAGAGACACTGCTTCCCGGGACAGAGTCTCCTATCCTGTAAGTATGGCCTATATTCTTTGTTCCTGGGTGTATACATTTGCATGTAGCTATATTTAAATGCATATTGTTTTTTTGAGCCCCGCTTACCAAGCAAACAAGATTATTCTGAATTACTGAGCTGTCCTATTCCTTATTTACTACTCCCCTAATGTTTGTGTCATCTGCAAACTTCATCAGTGATTTCATGTGTTGTTCCAGGTAACTGATGAAAATGTTAAATAGCACAGGGCCAAGACCCAATCCCTGCAGGACCCCACTAGAAACACGCCCTTCAGTAACGATTCCTCATTTACACATACATCTGGAGACCTATTTTTAATTCAATTAATATATGGCATGTTAACTGTATATCTTTCCAGTTTTTCAATCAAAATGTCATGGACCACCAAGTACCTTTATCAACCAAACTTTTAATATCATCAAAATATATATCAATTAGTTTGGCGGGATCTATTTTCTGAAAACCCATGTCAATTAGCATTAATTACATTATCCTCCTTTAATTCTTTAACAGAGTCCAATATCAGCTACTTCCTTATTTTCCAAGGATCAGTGTCAGACTGACAGACCTACAATTACCCTGGTTGTCCATTTACCCTTTCTAAATATTGGCAAGACATTAAAAATTAGCATTAACAATACAGTGAATTCCTCAACCAGTTTCTTAAAAACTCTTGGATGCAGATTATCTAGACCACTGATTTAAAAATGTTTAACTTTAGTATCTGCTGTTTAATGTACTCCTGAGATACTAGTGAAATGGAAAGGCTCTTATCATGAGATATGACTACATCATCTGGTTTTCTCACTTACAGAACAGAAATATTTATTGAACACATCTGCATTTTGTACATTATTGATAATTCAATCATTTTCATCTCATAGGGGACCGATACCTTTGTTAGAACTTTTTTTATTCCTAATATATTTTAAAAACTCCTTATCGTCCTTAACTCTGCTGGCCATAGAATTCTTCTTGTGTCCTTTTGCTTCCTTTATCAGTTTTCTACAATTTCTAGCTTCTATAGCCTATCCCTTTCTGGATTGTCACTATTATAGCTGCAGTATTGCCTGGTAATCCCAACTGAGGTCAAGGCTGCATTGTGCAAGGCAGTGTACAAACACATCATAAGAGGCAGTCTCCGTTCCAAACAGCTTTATAGTCTAAGGGCAGGTCTACACTACCCACTGGATCGGCGGGTAGCGAGCGATCTGTCGGGGGTCAATTTATTGCGGAGTCAATGTGGGAGCGGCAGCAGTCGACTCAGCACCATGAAGATGCCACAGTAAGTCGACCTAAATATGTCAACTTCAGCTACGCTATTCTCATAGCTGAAGTTGCGTATCTTAGGTCGATTCCCACCCCCTCCGCCGCAGCGTAGACCAGGGCTAAGACAGACAATTCTTCTTGTCAACTGGCTGTTTTATGATGTATGGGGTAGGCCATTGTCTTGTTGTTTCATTAGTAGGTATTGTACCCTTGAGAGATCCCAGGACATCTGAGGTTGGGAAATGCTGTTTTTATTGAGGATTAAATCAAACAAAAGAAAATAAATAAATAAGAAAAATGTATTAGCCCATTTATTTATCCTGAGTAGTAAAATGAGTCCTAGGCCAAACACCCTGTTCTCTGAGCTCACTTCTTGCTATTCTAAAGGGGAAAGTGTGGAATAACTTAAGAATCTTTTCACCAAAAAACACTTGCATGCTCATGTCAGGTATTCATATAATTCTAAAAGAGCCTGGATCGAAGAACAATCAGTTGTAATTGATCCCACTCCTCACTACAGGAGAGAGCATAGCTGATAGAGGTCTTCTGTACACAAAATAGACATGCAAATGCACAAATATACAGTAACAGTGTACACCTATTCAAATCTATCCTCAGAACACAAAGCCTGCCAAAAATAATCCACCAGCAAAATTAACAAAAAAAAAAAAAATCTGCAATGTCTAGAGATTGGATTTTCCCTTCCATAATTCGTTTGTCAGGCCACTTCTGACTGCAAGTTCTTTGGGCTATGTACCCTGTCCTACCTCTGTGTAGTATACAGCTCCAAGCCCCTTGTTAGAATTCATCAAATAATAAATAATGTTCAAAACTGTGAAAAATACATTTAAAAGCAAAAGTGGTGTCCTAAGACAACATGCTTTGAGTCAGTAAGAGGCCTTGTTTGATATCAGCATCTGTCTATCACTACCTCTTTGGATTACATAGAGGATCTGGATAACATGAACAAACAGGCCATGTGATATGTGTTCTTTTTACTGATCGGATAGATATTTTTGCACAGCTGTAGCTAGATGGAGTGGAGAAGGTTCTAGAAGGAGCTCGACACTGAAAGAGGCAAAGTAACTTCAAGGGTTAACACTGTGTGCCTCATTCCAATAATGTTCCTTGTTCAGTGTTGGAGGAAAGCAATTCTTTCTTTTTTTTACACCTTTCTCTCTTACTAACTACCACAGGTTACGTTAAAATATCTTAAACTAGTAAGAAAGAAGTGGGCTTCCAATGCACTCATGGAGCGTAGAGAACCATTCTCACCCTGTCTCTGAGATCCACAGTAGCTCCTTCCTTATTCACTGGAATTCAGGATGTGCTGTTGGAGTTTCTTAAGAATTGTCTCCAATCAGGGCTTGACTCTGTGTCCTGGTTTCGGGGCCGAGATGTTTCTCTCATTCTAAACCCATTTAGAGGTAGCATCCCTTCTTTCCCAGTTTGGCAAATAACTACTCATCAGTTGTAGTTTCCAACTGTGACTGTAAGCCCTACAAAAAGTTCCCAGAAAACTATAAACCTGCAGCATCTCTCTGAGGTCAGTGAGAAATGCACGTTGGGAGGGAGGGAACTTCATGGGTCAGGTCCAAGAGAATGAATCAAAGGTTCCATTTCCATTTCAGCCCTGGACTTCGCACCCCTGAGTCTCTGGTGAGTTCTAGCCCATTTATTCATGCCTTGGCCTCATGATCAGATTTTCCTTCTAACAAGTCTAGTTGGAAAGTTTTTAAGAACCAATTGCCTGTCTGTTCTCCATTCCCCTTTGCTCAGTGTGGTATATTCCATCCTCTCTTGCTATGAGGAGCTCCCGGGGTAAATTGATAGTCTTTAGTTTTGGACAAAATCTCAGCACACTAGTTAGGTAAAGAGACTATGCAGTTGGATGAGGTGGCTTTGAGTTTACATCCCTCTTTTTCTTTCACTCACTAGAAGTGGAGGAGGCGTTTTATCCTGGGTTGCTCAGTTGAGCAGTTGATATATACAGCACCATCTAGGTCAGTCCCAAATTCAGCGAAATTGTTTGCTCAGGCCTCAAAGCCTGCCAAAGCCCTACAGATCAAAGCAATAGAAAAACTGGCTTGAGAGAGCAATAATTTTCAGCAGTGTGGTTCAACGGCTATTGCCCTGCACTGGGAGTCATGAGAGCTGGGTTCTGTTCCTACCTCTCCCATTAACATACTATATCATCAAGAATTTTTGTGTCCTGGGGGCTGTTTGTCCTCTCATTCTTTGTCTTGTCTTTTCAGTGTGTAAATACTTCAGTGCAGGGACTGGCTCTCGTTGTGTGTTTACAGCATCCTGCACAATGGGGCTCCAGTCTCTCAGTATAAAGAACCAATAACACTAACCTTACTGCTCACTCCCCATGGCAAAAACTTGCTTCCTCATAGGACAAAGTACTTCGCAGATCCGTTTCCCCCTGCCTTTTCTCGATCCTCTTCCAGAACCTTCCAACTGTGTTTCATAACAACCTGCAGGACTTACCGTGAAATGCCACTCAGCATTTTAAGACAACTGCAGACTCACTCCGCGGGAAGGAGTAGTAAATGCAGGGTAATTTGTGGTCACGCCAATGCATTATCTAAGGCTAACGCTGTAAATAACTTGTCACCACAGAACGGCTGGCATAGTGAAGAACTGCATGTTACTGCTTTTTCAATAATAAGAAAGCTTCCCCCGACTGTGTGGGGAAACCCTACAAGAATCTAGGAGAAACAAATTGTTTCCTCCAGGATGTCCTTCATAGAATATGAGGTGGATTGAAAACATAGTTAGTGCTTATTATGATTTGCCTTACAGCATCACTGTGGTAGGTTGTATCAGGAGGACCTGACTGTGCTCGCTGTTGTACATATACCTAGTGAGAGCCCTTATCCCAAAGAGCTGTCTGTGTAATCTGACAAGTGAAGTATTTTTATCCCCATCTTACAGATTTGGAATAGAACTCAGGTGTCCTCAGTCTCACTAGAGTGCCAACCGGATCCGATTGCCTCTCTGTAGAGTCAATGGGGATGGGTTTCTGGTCACCGTCTGAATGATCTGGGAGCAGACTAACGGTCGGGAGAGGATTCTGACTTTAGATGGAAACTTCCGGCTCTTTGAGTTGCTAAATTCCCAAGCTAAACCGAACATCTCTCAAGAGGAACATGTTTCCTGGGAACTCTCTCGTTTTCATAGCTCTGAAATCCATCATGTTTTACTTATTGTAGCTGGGAAAGCAGTGTAAAGTACCCAAGGGGGCTGCCTGATTTAAATAAACAAAATTAAAAATAACCAGCAGACAAAGCTCCAACACGTGGAGGTCAATCTGCTCCTGGAGCTTCCTCATGTCGTGAGTCAATGGAAGATGGAGCAAGTTTTCTGTTGTGAAGGGGAGGAGCGAGCCTTCCAAGCAAAAGAAAGGGAGTGAGGTCCCACCAAGATCTGCCTCACAAATCCATCAAGGATTTAATTTCAGAAGAGATACTGGGGCTTTAGCCAGCTGTCAGCAGCGTTCTTCAGGTTACATTGCTGCATACAAGAGAGTGTTAAAAGCTGGGACTTAAACTAAACAGATTTCCTATAGGAAACACACACAAAATTACATTGCTTCTATAGTTACTTTTATAGACATTTTCCCTGAGAAATATTTCTCCCTGGAAAAATAAATTCACAGGATGTAATTAAAACAGTTATATGTGTGCGTTGGAATGGCCCCCTCTTAAGTGCTTCACCAAATGCACCACTAAATAAAGGAATGAAAGCCAGCTTTGTTTAAATCTGTTAATAACAATATTAATTATAAAAATGGGGCATTGTTCTGTTAGTTTAAAGGTACGAAAATAGTCTTTAATAAGACTCAGGCTGGAGGATTCAGCATGGCAGTTGTCTGCAGTACTAAAGGACTTTGAAAGTCCACAAGCAAAAGCAGTGGGTAGTGCTAGGATGTTGTCTTGACAAGCGAAGTGTATATCAAATTCCATACACCGTGGATTCAATTAATAAACTGAGTGCTTAAGTCTGCCTTTCTTGCTTTTTTTCCCCTTATTTTTAAAACTTTTTGTAATTAGAGCTGTACTAATTTTGACTTTACACGCTGGAAAGAAAAGCATGATTGATTTTTAAAGTTAGTCCCTGCACTATGTAGGGCATATTCTGGTTCACCAAGTATGCTTTAACATGATGTGAAGAAAAAAAGAAACCACACAAAAAACAGCATAAATGCAAAATCTACTCACTATTTTCATCAGCAGTTGGCAAACTGGTTGGCGTAAAATAAGAACTTTGTGGCCATAAAACTTTTAATCGAGGTTTCGAAAAGCTTGGTGAAAGATGCCAACTTTTCATCCATGACCTTTGAGATGAGAAGCACTGAAATAGCAAAAGAGCAAGCTCTGTATTTATAGCCCTGACAAAATATCCCCAAGAGGCTACTCTTTTTTTCCTTCCCACTTCTCACTCCATAAGAATATGCAATATGATGCTTCTGACCAATAGAAGGGATGCCACTGATATTAAAGACGGGGCTGAGATATCGCTGTTTGCCAAGCTACTTTTTGCATCACTGTGTATTATGATGTTTCACTGCAGGGGGAGGTACTTTTGCAGAGTTGGCATCACTTAACCGAAGAAAACTACTCTATCATCTGTGCAGGAATCTATACTGAACTGAGCTGGAAAGCCTAAGAAAAATGTGCGATAGTATCAACTATAAAGCACAGCTGAGCCAAACTGTAACTTGTCCCACAGCCCTGCCGCTCAGACAATCTCTCTCTCATCTCTCTATCTAAGCATGCACCAAAGTCTAAATAACTCTAACCTGGGTTACCCTTGTTCTCTTTACCTGAGTGGCTGGCAAGTTGATACTTGAGGTGGGATTTTTCAAAGTGCCTTAGAGTTGGGAGCACAACACTGAATTTTTGCGACTCGTGTGGCTGACTCACTTAGGGCCTTCTGGAAATCCTAGGCACTGAATTCCCTTTTTGTAGTCCCAGGAGAGGATCCAGTTACTTCACTGAACTTGGACACTCTGGAACGTGACGTTCCATGGCTTTGCTTGGGAGCCCGGCCATGAGCCTGAACTGGAATTCTGCCTGTTTCCATCTAAACTGATTCCCCCCATTAGATGTGAAAACCAAAAAGCTTGAACTAGAAGATACTGTGGAACATTAATTATGACCTAGATTGCAGGGCCTAAGAATAGAGCTCCCTGACACCTGGCTTATAACCACAGTGATTCAAAATAAACATCTCGCTAATCAAGTAGGCAAACATTGTAGAGGACATTGATGGAGAAAGAGGGGCGTGATCATGGGACAGAGTCAGATAGAGTCAGGAGCTCCTGTTTATCTGCTCATGTCAATGGCAAGGGGAGACCCAAATGGAATTAAAAAGCAGCACATTTTAAATTGATAGCACAAGATACTTGTTTTATACAACTCTTCAAAAAGTTTTGTATAGGTTCATATGGACACAGAGCCTCAGCTGGGCTGAATCAGCGTATGGCCAGTGGGGCTGCCTCTTGCCCTCAATTTTAAGATGAACCGGCAGCTTGGATTCTAACCTGTCAGAGAATATTTCCAGGATTAGTGTGGTGTGGAAGAATCGCTTGTTTGGAAAAATAAACAAACAAACACACCGAAAACTCAAACCCACACGTGAGTAATGGCTTGAGCTCATTTCCGGCTGTTTCTTCAATGGAGGTTTGTCCCGGTTGGTTGTTTTCATAGCGAGCTCAAAGTCACAACATCGATGTCATTCGTATCAAAACACAGGCATTTCTTTAACGTGCCATGACTCCCTATGTGAGCAATCAAGCACCTGCAATGACACAAAGTGGTGCTCACCGAGTCCAAAGGTTTTATGTCCTCTCCTATGGAGGTTCAGGACAGGAGGCACCATTACGATCATCTGGTCTGACCTGTGTAAGTCAGGCAAGAGACTTCCACCCCAGAATTCCTGCACTGAGCCCAATCAATGATGGTTCTACCACAAGTTACCTCTTAGCCCAGGTCTACACTGGGCAGGGATCAACCTATGATACACAACTTCAGCTACAGGAATAGTGTAGCTGAAGTTGACGTATCTTAGGTCGACTTACCTCGGCGTCCTCACGGCGGAGAGTTGAGCGCTGCCGCTCCCCCATTGACTCGCTTCTGCCTCTTGTAGTAGTGGAGTTCCAGAGTCGACTGGGAGAGCGCTCGGGGATCGATTTATCACGTCTAGACTAGACATGATAAATCGACCCCCAAGGGAGTGATCGCTACCCGTCAGTCCAGTGGGTAGTGTAGACCTGCCCTTCGAAACTCATGGCTACTCAATGCACTGGTGGATACATTTTGCCTACCAATTATCTGATCTAATTAAAATGTCATGTCAAGATCAAATGCCAGGATTAATAGTCGGCTGAGGTGGATGAGAAGGTGGCTGGGTGAGAAGCAGTGAGGCCTTGATGCAAAGTTCACTAAAACCACTGGAAATCTTTCCATTGACTTCAGTGGGCTTAGGGAAAAGGCTAAAAGAGCAGTGCTGACCGGATCCAATTGCCTCTCTGTCTCCACAAATGGAAGACAGGACCTGCAGGCACCGAGTGGCTCAGCTGGAGTGTGGAGGCCTGAGCATTCGGGGAACCCAGCTGGATCAGGCCCTGCCCTTGATCCTCATGGAAGAGGATTAAAAATCTGCCCGTCGTTTCCCAGCTCTGTTAATTGTGGGTTCCCCAGGTGGGCTTATCAGAGCATCCACACCCCGGCGTGGCCAGGCATGCTTAGGGGTGATGCCCCTAAATTGGCACCCTCAGGGCGTTCTTGTCCTACACAAGTACCACTCCTGGTACGTGGCCTGTGGGGGTTTCCTTCTCTCCTAGCCACACCTGCTGACATGGAGGGAGAAGTGTGAAGGGTGATATAGGGCAGCCCCATTATTAGGCTTAAGGATCTCATGCCAGATCATTCAACCCATCCCCATTAGCTGTACCAGGGTGGGTTTGAGGTGCAGTACAGTGAACCCCACCTTCCTTCTCAAGCTTGGGGAAGTGATGGCTCTGCAGCACCGCTAGCAAATCTTCTGTAGTAGCAAGTACCATGGCTACAGCCGTGGTGGCATGCATATATGGACAGTGCATGGCAAGACATACATTTGTCTGCCTGTAAAAATTTGAATTAGAGAGAGAGAGTGTGTGTGTGTGTGTGTGTGTGTGTGTGTGTGTGTGTGTGTGT
>ML677394.1:3645740-3833479 GCA_007922305.1 Dermatemys mawii | reverse complement strand
GTGTGTGTGTGTGTGTGTGTGTGTGTGTGTGTGTGTGTGTGTGTTTCCCCCTGCCTCCATTTTTGGCAAAAAAATTTTCCCAAATTTTCTTACTTGTGCTGAAAAACTCCCCGAATGGTTTTTTTTCCCTCCAAAACCCAGAAAACATTCCATGAAAACATTCAATGACAATTTCCCTTTTTGGGAGGGCTAAAAAGCCATTTGCCCTTGAAAAAGTAGCTTGGCTGACAAGGTTAACCTGCTTTCATTTGTGACCTGTCTTCGGCCAGATCCTTACTGTCAATGAGAACTCGTGCTCAGCGGACTTCACCGGCTCGCAAGAAGGTGATTGGTTGGTTGCCTGAGGGAGAGGAAGCACCTGTATCTGGTTGGTAGCTCCAGGTGTGCCAGCGGGGGAATGGTGCAGATGGTGATTTTGGCTGGAGGGTGGCAGTAAAAGCCCTCAGCGCATTTGCTTTCAGCTGGCTCTAATTGTCAGGGACATCCCGCACTGTGCCCACGGCTGGGGCTGATCGTGGATGATTTACGGAAGGTATATCCTAGGCAGTAAGTCCCTGTAAGTGCAGTCGCTGCACTGGCGGAGGCAATTCTCGTGGAAGCATGAGGTCGACATGCAGACTGCAACCTCTCTCCAACACTTGAGGCACGCTCCGCGCTTGGGCGCCGGTTATATCCCTCCTGCTCTGTGACAGCAGGTCTGGTTAGCGTCTGAAGAGGTGAAAGGCAGGCTCTGAGCTGTGCCGGTGAACACAGAAGAGACAGAGCAGACCGGCTGCGGTGCCTTAGCAGCATCTGATTCTTGTCTGTAGCTCACTTCTTTTAAACTGGGAAGTGAGAGCGGTTCCCTCCGGCAAGCGCAGCCCTCGTAATCTGCTGCTCCACTGTAGGTGGCGCCGTGGTGCCAACAATAGTCATGGCCCATGTCATACTCTGCTTCCCTTCCATTGCATGTGAACAGGTACAAGCGGGTCCACTGCTCTGAATGCCGGTGTGTGTGGTAGACCTGCACAATCAGCTTTGGCTTCCCTTCCCACCTCCCCTTTTATAGACTTTAAGGTCAGAAGGGACCATTGGTTTGAGCATTGGCCTGCTAAACCCAGGGTTGTGAGTTCAATCCTTGAGGGGGCCGTTTAGGGATATAGGGCAAAACTCTGTTGGATGATTTAATTGGGGATTGGTTCTGCTTTGAGCAGGGAGTTAAACTAGATGATCTCCTGAGGTCCCTTCCAACCTTGATATTCTATGACATCGTCTAGTCTGACCTCCTGCTCAACGCAGGCCACAGAATCTCACCCACCCATTCCTGCAGTAAACCCCTAACCTATGTCTGAGATATTGAAGTCCTCAAATTATGGTTCCTTTCTCCTTTGAGTTCAGGCTCCCTCAGCTGGACCGTTGACTGCTGGGAGATAACTTCCAAAGCTGAAATGTCATGGTGGCACATCTCCAAACTCAACCGGATCTAGGACACTTTGGTGGCTCCCTAGGGAGGGTCGGCCCAGAACAGTGGGCGACATCCATTCTGAGAAATAGACCTGAGAACTAGCTTTTCCCCCCTCATATGCGGGCACCCTCTAATTTGGACATTGGTCTCTGGCTGTCCACCATTCAGTACAGTTGTGCCAGTTTGGACTTTGAAGATCTGATAACTTTTGTCAGCATTTTGTGTTAATGTCACGCATTCATCAAGCAAAATCCTGGCCCCTGTTGAAGTCAGTGGTTAAACACCCACTGATTCTTGCACTGATCCCTTTGATTTGTCCATGTTGATCCTTGGTTTATTTTTGCCCCTCTGTTTCTTCACTGGCAGTATCTAGGATGGGAATGTGTGAGTCTAACTGTCTCTGGATCAGTATATCCATGGTAAATTGCTTAATTCATTTCATTGACTGGCTCATTTTGTGCTCCAGTACAGATGAAAGAAGATTGTGACTTCCCTATCTGGTGCAAGTCTCTACATCTTTCACTTGTTTTATGGTATAATCAACCATTGATCTTTTGCTACTGTTTGGGTGTTTGAGAGGAATGGACGCATTTGCTCGCTGAAAGTGAAGTGGAAGAACAAGAAGCTGGATATGAGTCAACAGTGTGTCCTTGTTGCCAAGAAGGCTAAAGGCATTTTGGGCTGTATAACTATGGGCATTGCCACCAGATCAAGGGCCATGATCGTTCCTCTCTATTCGACATTGGTGAGGCCTCATCTGGAATACTGTGTCTAGTTTTGGACCCCACACTACAAGAAGGATGTGGAAAAACTGGAAAGAGTCCAGAGGAGAGCAACAAAAATGATTAGGGGCCTGGAGCACATGACTTACGAGGAGAGTCTGAGAGACCTGGGATTGTTTAGTCTACAGAAGAGAAGACTGAGGGGAGATTTGATAGCTGCTTTCAACTACCTGAAAGGGGGTTCCAGACAGGATGGATTTAGACTGTTCTCAGTGGTACCAGATGACAGAACAAGGAGTAGTGGTCTCAAGTTGCAGTGGGGGAGGTTTAGGTTGGATATTAGGAAAAACTTTTTCATTAGGAGGGTGGTGAAGCACTGGAATGGGTTACCTAGGGAGGTAGTAGAATCGCCTTCCCTAGAGGTTTTTAAGGTCAGGCTTGACAAAGCCCTGGCTGGGATGATTTAGTTGGGGATTGGTCCTGCTCTGAGCAGGGGGTTGGGCTAGATACCTCCTGAGGTCCCTTCCAACCCTGATATTCTATGATTCTATGATTTCAAGAACTGCTGGAGCATCAGCATCACGGACTTTAATCTTTAATTACCATCCCAGCTGCGTTTCAATGAAGACAATGGCATTGAATTGCATTGTAAGATTGTTGATGTTCCACTCTCCCCGTTCAACAGGCAAAGCTTCATTCAGTGAGCTTGTTGGATCTGAAGAAACCTTATTTCTGCCTTTTTAGAGAGGACTACAAGCCTTGTTGACGAGCCGGTATGTCAGAACTAAGCATTCCTCACAACTCCTCTTCCCATTTTTTTCATACCTACTTATGCTCCTGCACATGTTCTGCAGTTTCCACTCGAAGGTGGGCATATTCTCCTGACTGCCAATCAGTGTACAAATCTCATGGTCTGCGCTAAAATGGTAGGGATTCCCCCCCATCCCCAAACAGAGGAATTAATCCCCAGAGCAACTTGAATTTTTAATGAACTCTAAAGTTATGTCTTTGGCCTAGAGCCAGGAGGAAAAAAGTTTTATAGACTGAGCTAAGTGTGAATTACAGTTATGGCTGCAAACTTGGTTTTTTCCCCTTTTTTAAATAGCAGTTTGACTGTGACTCCAGTGCCGTAGCAGATACAGTTGCTAAGTACCTCATAATGCAGCTTGCTTTTGCTACTTGGCAGGTCTGGTTGGAACCTTGGGGGAATTGGAGGGTGGCTGCTTCTGGAAAGGGTGTTGAAGGTGGTCGGGGGTTAACCTTTATTTCAGCACCAATAGTAAATATCTGCCCTTATTTGTCAAGGAACAGAGTGTCCAGTCAGAGTGTGGGACACATAGTCATGTGGGGCTCTCGTTAAGTCGAAATGAGAGAGAGAGAGAGAGGTACATTTCCATCCTCTTCCTTCTGCTGCACTAAATGCAAATGCTGGCGTACTTCCAGGAAGCAAAAGCAGAGGCAGACACTTATGAACCTTTTCCTTTGCTCTAGCGCCGGAGTTCTCTGGTGACACAGAGGGAAATGGTAGCCTTTGGGATCCATTTAGCACATGTATCGTGTCACCTTTCCATGGGGTTAAGCTGGAAATCTCAATGTGCGAAACCACTGTCCTTGTCTCCGGGGTTTCTCGACTCGGGGGTTGGGACCCAACACTGGGGCACCAGACCATTTCAGAGGATGGCGTGGCAGCTCCTGTTCTACGGGGCTGGCAGGACTCGCCTCCCTGCCCCAGGCACTGCGCCCGCTAGAGTCCCAGCGCCACTCAGGTATGGCCCTGTTGCCATGACGATGGGAGTCTGGGGTAGGCCAAATGTGAGTGAGTGGCACTGCAACCCCATGAGCCAGGTCACAGCTCCCCTCCCACGCACTGGGTCCAATCAGGGGGACAGGGCCAAACCTTAGCATTGCTGCAGCCCCGGAGGTCACGCCTGGAGCGGAGAGCCAAGCCCAGCCAGCCCCACAGCACAGGAGCTGCAGAAGCGGCCTCTGTTCGGTGAGTGCCAAGCAGGACCCGACACCCCTTCTCCTGAGAGGCGGGGGTAGGATCCGACTGAAACCACCGCCGAGCCTCTACCCCCAGACTATTTACTGGGTTGCAACAGGCCATAAATATTTTACAAATGGGTCGTGAGCCCCAAATACTCGTATACACACCCCTAGGTGGCTGCTAGCCATCCGGCAAGTGCCCGCCATCCCTACAGGTATGTATCATCCAGACAGCTCTGCAGAGGCGCATCGTCTGGCACTACCGCCAAATATGTGATACATCACATGAAACAAATGAAATTTACCTTTGGATGATGACACTAAACTGGGAGGAGTGGTAGATACACTGGAGGGTAGGGACAGGATACAGAGGGACCTAGACAAATTGGAGGATTGGGCCAAAAGAAATTTGATGAGGTTCAACAAGGACAAGTGCAGAGTCCTGCACTTAGGATGGAAGAATCCCAGGCACTGCTACAGACTAGGGACCAAATGGCTAGGCAGCAGTTCTGCAGAAAAGGACTTAGGGGTTACAGTGGATGAGAAGCTGAATATAAGTCAACAATGTGCCCTTGTTGCCAAGAAGGCTAACGGCATTTTGGGCTGTGTAAGTAGGGGCATTTCCAGCAGATCAAGAGATGTGATCGTTCCCCTCTTATGCGCACAGTACAACCCCATTTAATACAGGGAGAACTGAGGCAACAAGTGAGTCACCCAAGGTCACCTAGGAAGTCTGTAGCAGAGTAGCTCTCCTAACTACCAGGTCAGCACCCTGATCACTGGACCATTCTCCCATTGCCATCAGTGTGCTCCCCATGGGTCTGTTAATTGCAGGATGGGGGACTAATGCTGGCAACTGCTAGACGACTCAGACCACGAGGAACATGCTAGGAAGCTAAGAACGGGGCACTGAGAGTGGGAAGTTGGAGAAAGTACCTGTGGTAATGGAAGGCTTTTGGAAACGTTAGTGGATGTGGTGGGGTGGCTGAGTTAGACATTCCAGTCTGAGTGTCCCCCAGCCGAGCGATTATGCAGAAAATTAGATACATTTTCTTGGCAAGCAAGACGTTCTAAAAAGGGAGAAAGGTGGGTGCAATTTTATTTCTGGGAAAAACATCAGAATTTTGACTGTATTCTTTTATGTTTTTCTTCTTGGCTTCTTTTGGGGTGTCTTTTTTTTAACCTTGTAGGAAAACTGTGTCTTTGCTGGTCTTTTCATTGTTTCACAGTCGGGAGAGGGAGGAAAAAGCATATGGTAAAAAAGCAAGTCACCGTGCCTGGCTCCTGTTAGATTAGCGTGAGTTTATTCTTAGAGCTCGGACATTCCAGTAGAGAAAGTGCAGCTCTTCATTCCTCAGGAGATCAGTTTACGTCCCCATTTTCAGCTGCCCTGGAAACCAGCCCAGCAGTGAAAGGCCAGTCCTACGAAGCACAGACCATGTGGGAATGAGCTGTTATGGACGACGTGGATGGGTGTCTTCCCATCCAGCCTGGGCGTTATGCTTGCTTTCAGTCTCAGATTCTTGGACTCACCGGAGCAAATCTTAAATATAAAAAAGAAGCCAGATCCCCAGCTTAAAGTAAATTCCTGTAGCCCCAATGATGTCACTAACTAGACCTGATGGGGATCCTTCCCACTGACTTTGGTGGAACAATACTGATTTACACCAGCTGGGGATTTGGCCCATTTTCTTTTCTGTGGGGAACTGCCACTCTGCAACTGTCCATTAGCAGCTAAGCCTCAGTTTCCCTACATGAAGCTTTCACCAGGTACAGGACAAGATATGGGAGCAGTCTATAAGTTTCACGAGCCACTCTATCCTCTCTCAGCTCCCAACCCCTCAATCTTCCCAGCCCTCATCAACTGGCTCTCCCCATCTTCCCTCCCTCATTCCTGGCTGTGCTCACATCCCCAGCACACAGCTGACTCCCTCCTCCTAACAGGAAGTCAATGGGGCTCTATACAGGCACAGGAATCTCCCCCCACACAACAGGCCTTCCTGCAGCAGGATCACGGCCAATGGGCCATGGTGATCCTTGGAGGCCTGTGTCACTAGCTGCAGTGTTACCTAGGGTTACCATATTTTGCCAATCAAAAAAAGAGGACAGGGGGTGTGGTCTAGCCCCGCTCCCTCCCTCCCACTTCCTGCCCCCCTCAGAATCTCCAACTCTGTCCTCTGACTGCCCCCTCCTGGGACTCCTGCCCCTAACTGTACCCCAGAACCCCACCCTGTACCTAAGCCTCCCTGCTCCTTGCCCCCTGACTGCCCCCCCAGAACCCCTGATCCATCTAACCCCCCCAACTCCCTGTCCCTTGACTGCCCCCTCCAGAAATTCTCTGCCCCTTCTCTAACCCCTGCCCTCCACCCCCCCCTTACCATGCAGCTCAAAAAAGGGTGTGGGGCTCTGCGCTGAGCCTGACGGTGCCACACTCTGCAGCTCAACTGGCCAGCCCGGTCCCATGTGCTCGGCAGCAGGGGAGCCAGGGACGGAGCCCAGCAGCTCTGAGAATGCAGAGGGGATGGAGGAGGAGAAGCGGGAAGGGGAAGGGGTTGGGGAAGGGGAGCTACAGCTGCCGGAAGCTGTGGGAGAGAGAGAGGGAGAGTCTGGAGGCTTTGACTTCTGGAGCCCAACGCCACGCTGGGGGGAAATCTGGGACATTGTTAGACTTTTACAAATGCCCCCTGGCCGCTACTTTTATCTAAAAAAGCCAGACATGTCCGGGAGAATCTGGACGCATGGTAACCCTAGAGAGGGTCCGTATGGTTCATGCCAACTGCCCCCTTGCTGTGTCTCTCCACCAGCCACTCTGCTGGCCGCTCGCTGAGATGTCCCCAGGGCCCCTCACTTACCCCAGCTCTCAGGCTCACTGCCGGTGCACGCTGAGCAGATTCTCATCAGAAACACTGGCTCAAAGCAGGTCTGAGTAGATCCGGGTCTCAGTCATTTCAGCTCTGCAGCATTTAACCAGACTCTCAATTGAGTCTGAACCAGGTCTTGTATTACGCAGTGGAGAGAAAAAGGCTCAAATGGTATCGGAGGCCCACCCCCGCTAGGCCCACCCCGTCCCCTCCTACCCCAGACACCCGACTGACCACTGCTTCCTCCACAGAGCAACCATCTCGTGCCCTTCCTACCCCGACCCCGGACTGCGCCCTGCTCCCTCACAGGGCCCCCTCACTGCTCCCCTCCTACCCCTTCCAGCATTGTAATGACAGCACCCACTGCTCATAATGGATATGTATAACGGGCAGACCTCAAGGTGTTTCCTAAGCTAGACACATGCAAGCTATTGGGCCAGGTGCTCGCTGGTGTAAATCGACTTAAGTCTATTGAAGTCATTGGGGTTATTCTCACCACTGTCATGTTACAGCAGCTTCCCACAGGAATAAACTACAGCAGTCTGCCTTGCCTGTAGGAGAACTAACTAGATTCATGGTTTGGTTTTGTGTGTGTGAAGCCCAGAATGAAGGAAAGGCAAGCCAAAGAGATAAAGGCCTGCTGTAAGACATGCTGGTCTTTGGCCTCGGTCTAGATATGTCCTCTTCCTGATAACACAGCTCTTTTGAAGTTTGTCCTTGTCTCCCTGTGCTCTCCTCTTTACTCCAGTTCTAGGCGTGGACTTTCAAAAACATGGAGTACAGAGAACAGGGCCAAAAAGCGCAGTCATCTCCTCGCTCATTATACACGGAATCATAGTATGTTTTAAGTAGGAGCCATTTATTAGAGCAAACAGCTATGGCCATGAAGAAATGGGCGTTCACCGGTCTTGAGTTCGAGACCTTATGCTGTCTACAACTCTGCATAGCACACAGAGATAACTAGTGGCTGACAAAGAGACTGCAAGCAAACATTACACCCGCAGTGAGGCCCTCTCTTTCTCGCTGTCAGTGGGGAGAAGAGCAAAGCACCAGTTCAGAATAAAAGGAAACGAGTATACTTCTTTTAAGGGAGAGTCTGGATGGGAGAGAGCGTCATTGCTACTTGCTGAGGGCTCCAGAAAGCCACGTCACCCCTGCTGGGAAGCAGGAAGCTGAAACCTTGAAACTGGCTACCAGCTTCCCAATTCCCTGGCATGCTTGGCGAAGAAGATGATGAGACGCTGGGCATCTTGGAGAGTACGAAGGCCGAGCCCCAAGACAACACAGCAGAAAGGGAGCAACCAAAGTCTAAGGCAGCGTCTTTAAGGGTTCTGTGAGCAGTTCCTCATTAGTGAAATTCCAGGGAGCACAGGGCCTGAGTGTGAAGAGGACCTGTGAGCTCAGCACAACGGTGAATACAACAGCAGAGCTGTCCAGACCTCAGACAGCTGAGCTGGACTAAAGAGCGCTTGAACCAGTATCCAATCTACGAGGGTCTGCTGCGGACAAGAGGAAACATGGTAACTCAGAAGGAAGGGGCATAAACTAGAGCACTATTGTCTGATTTCTACAGCTTGTCCTTGGAGGGCCAAACAAACATCACATCAGATTTTTGACCTGGCAGTCGCCTTGTTACAGGAGATGGAGCTGCTGTCTAGCTGAGGGATGTCTGGGGTGAGGATAATGCTGGAAGAAGGCGACAGTAGGACAAGGTGGTATGAACGGAGTCTGAAAATCCTCTCTTGCCGTTCGACCCGTCCCCGGCAGGACATATAGGTGTAGTTTTCAAGCTGCATAGCTCCCCTATGGATCAGTCGACCTAACACCCTAAGTTACAGGAAACCACGTCTGCAGCCCAAGTCGGGAGTCTGTGCACTGATTGCGTGTGGTTGAGCAGCAGGAGAGGGGTGCAGGGGAGCCATGTGACTTACAACCAGTCCTTTCCATTTGGCAGTGGGGACCCAAATTCGCAGGCATGAGACAGATTGTGTTTAACACACTTGCCAGACCACCAGCTAGGGTGACCCGACAGCAAATGTGAAAAATGGGAACGGGGGGTGCGGGATAATAGGAGCCTATATAAGAAAAAGACCCAAAAATCATGACTGTCCCTATATAATCGGGACATCTGGTCACCCTACCGCCAGCAAAATGTGCCATTAGGACTGTGTATGGAGATGAAGTGAGATGTATTTGAAATCAGCCATGCCCAGTTGGTGCATCCGTTTGTAGGCACAATCCCAGTCACGTGCATACAAAACGTGCTTTGCATGTGTAATTAGCTCTCTTGTATAGGTTTTGCATTTACAAATAGAGGCCCCTGGAAATGTTGTGAGTGTAGTCGAGAGGCCGTACGAAACTGTGCCCTATTGATCAAATGTAGTAAACTAGCTCTACCCAGGCCACAAACCTAGTTTTGTACGCTCAAATTTCTTCTTACCCACTTTTTCATGGCCCTGTTTTTGTTTGTGCAAAACCGTTAGAAAGCTACTTACCCTATTTTAGAAATGATGCAAAAAGGTCTGATTTTCCTCTGACTTGCATTGATTTTTATGCTGGTGCAACTCCATACACTTTAATGCATGCATGCATGCCAATATAAGTGAAAGGAACATCAGCACTCTTGCACACAATATGGTGCATTTCTCCACGTGAATACCTATGTATGCAAAGCTGCACCCCCCCAAAAAGTGTAAGTGCACACACAATTGTACCCATAAATTTTAGCATCCGCTGTGGGGAAAAAAATTGTATAACTCATTTCATAAAAATTAAGAGAACCTGTGCTAAGAGTGGAAAGTCAATACAAACTTAATGGTGGCGCTGATAATGACACACCCAGAGTATACTGTATGTATAGCACAAGCACCGTCCTATCTGAAATCTTCACACTACTAAGGCTGTTTCACTAAGCTGGTAGCTTATAACAGCTTTCCAGTTCTGAGCATTTCTCTTTCTAGCTCTTTGCGTCCTGCAAAAGTGCCGCTGAAGCTACTAGGGTGTTTTCAAAAGCAAAGGTGGTACTGCAAATTTCATGGCAACCCCCTTCCTCTTTTTCTACCCCTTGCTGGAAAAAGAACTCAGTGCGCATAGATCTGCTCTGAGCTTTTCCATCTGCTGCTCTAGTCCTCCTAGCACCCCCAGGGCTTGACTTGACAGTTTAATGGTGAAGGAACCCAGAAGTAGTTTGGCCTCTGCTATTGGTCGCATTTCCGTGAGCTTGCAAAAACCAATCCTTCGCCCTGCACTACACAGGTGGGCTCTCCTTAGCCAGCTGCTTCCTCATGCAGAATGCCACGCTGTCCATGTGCACAGGATTCCCCTTGAAACTTCGTGCATCAGGCCTCAAGCTCCCTGTCCTGGAGCGTCGGGGGCAGAAAGCAGGGATTCTTCTCGGCAACTTGGCCCTCCCAGCAGGCCTTCCACCCTTCAGAGTTGGGCTTCTGGCATACAGAGCCAGAAAGCTGGGGCTGCAGTAAAAAGAACTGACACCCCCCATAAGCCTTGGGCTGTTGTGTTCTGACTGACTGACTCGGGAACCGGCTGTTGTGATCATCTGGACGGTGCTATAGCCTGTAGATCATTATCACAACCCTGCACTTTCCCGCTTTCCTCTGTCCTCCTCTCTGCAGACTCCTCTGTTTGGGGCGAGAAAGACAGGCCAGTTCTGCTTCTGCAGCGCTGCCCTTTCGGGGGGGAGAGAAGCCAGCCTGTTTCCCTCGCCCAGCAGTAATTGCCTCCCTGCTCTGGTTCAGTGTTGACAGCCCAAACCACCTTAACTAGAAGCAGGAAGCAGAGAGCCATGGCCCTCACCAATCGGATCCAGGGAGGGTGGGACATTGTGCAGCTCACACCCTGCTCCCAGGCCAGGCCAGGGGAATGACATGCCAGCTGCAGTCTGGGTGTGATTCCTGTGCCAGCTCAGCGTAGGGAGGGCCCCGGGAAGGGAGCGGCTGTGGGGGCTGTGGTGTAGAAGAGCGGGCCAGATGGCTGAAGGGAGCTACCCCAACAGGCCTGGCTCCCTGCACAGAGACACTGGGGCTGGCCCGGAGGCCCAGAGCAGTGACAGACATGGTGCCAGCGATGGAAATGCAGGTAACGTCAGGAAAGCCACACCAGGAGCATCAGCAACCACCAGACCAGCCTCAACCTGCAGCATCCTCCTTTCCCCTGGTGCTACCTGGGGGCAGGGGCAAGGGGTGAGGGGGGGCTGTTCTTTACAGGCTCTGCTTCCCTGGCAGTGAACTGGAGCTGGGGGGGGGCTCTCTGGAGTGCCCCCTGGTCTTTTTCTGGGGGGCAGGGCAGTGTGATGAGGGTGGGAGGCCGGGGGCGGGAGGTGCATTCTCTCCCTGTCAGCTAGGGGATGTTCAGGAACACGGGCCATTCAGGGGGGCGCTGGGCTTTGTGTCGGGTTTTCCAGAGGGACCCGTGAGCAGCACCACAAAAGGGACTTTGCAAACCCCGTGGTCCGTTTGTCTGCTCTCCTCCCATGCAGTTGTCATCCCCTTAAGGAAGTCCAGGTCCACGGAGCTGGACGCGAAACAGGCGGTTTATGCCTCTGGTCCAGCGTGTGTGGGTGTGAGCTCTGTGTGTGCGTGGATAGGAAATGGTGCTTCATTTGTAATGAAAGAGGTGCCGGGGGTCAAGCTGTTTTTTTTTTTACATTCATAACGGATGAAGCAAAGCCAGAGGTGCAGGGGCTATGAACTGCCAGGCCTAAGATGCCGGGGCTAAGTCCTGGCACGAATTGAACGCTGATATTAAATCACAATATTAAATAGAGGGAAAAGCTGTTTTCCTTTTTTGAGCTGCCATTTTAAGCCCACCAGTTGCTTCTCAAATTACATCGGACCCTTGCTAGAACACAGGGTTCGGGATCCATGCGCGGTCCATTTCAATTTGGGATCCATGGCAACGACCGCGCTGTAAGCGAACCCGTGCTACAGCGACACGGGCTACAGCGGGGGTCCGGTGTAAATGTACTTAGCGTCTGCAGCTCTCTCCCCAAGGGCTGGTTGGCCACATAATTAAAGATCCCTCATGTCAGAGTCATGATTTTGTAACAGGGAGAGAGATTCGGGCTATCATCAGAGCCCCGAGAACGTCGTCCATCTCACATGTTTATTGTATGCTTGCTACAAAGTGCATCACATAGTGCCAGAAGCTGGGAGGGAGCAACAGATTGACTCCCTGGTTGACTCCCTGTTCTTTTGATTCCTTCTGGAGCTCCTGGCACTTGCCACTGTTGGAAGACAGAATACCGGGCTAGATGGACGATTGGTCTGACCCAGCAGGGCCATTCTTATGTTCACATGTATTTGAAAAACACAGGCCGAGCCACCTCCAGTTGCATTGCAAAGCAATGCCGCTACCCACGAATGGGGCAGGGCCAAGCTGTCAGAAGAGCCCAGCAGCTCCCATTTACCCACCGGATTTTTCCAAAGTGCTCAGCCCCCAGCGGCCGCCCTGGTGACATCTCTGGCCGCGTTCTTCAGGAGACCTGGGCCCCCAGCGTGCTGCGGTGTTGGCCAAAACTGACCATATATATTGTTGCCTAAACAGGAGCCGAGCTCTTCTGGAAATTCTGGGGCAGGTGAAAGCACAGCAGAGTTAAGGTTGCAACTGGATGTTTCTCTTTTAGTTTTTTTGGAGGTAATATTTCCTGCCAAGCGAACCGCAGATGTTTCAGAGAAACTCCCTCATACTTTGGCTGCTTCAGCTAAACCACTTCCAGTGATGCGACCCTCCCAAGTCTGCTCTGCTAATCTGGGGAGAACGACATCTTGCACCATCGTGGGTACTTGACTCGTTCGGTCCTGGCTGGAGCTAGGTCGTGCAGTGTTTGTGAGGACAAAACGCCAGGGCATTATTGGAATATTCTTGGCTTGGGCAAAGGCTTGTTTCAGTTGTGGGCAGAGGGTTAGGCCAATTCTTGTTTATTCCAGAACTTTTCACCCATTCTTGGTGACCAGCCTGGCTGGTTGCCTCATGTGTTGCCAGTGATTGTTCCCGTCCACGCCTGCTAACTGTGAGCCTTGTTAGGGAGGGCTTCAAAGATGGAAGGGTATCCAAGCGCTGCTTGTTTCCGGAGAAGGGGTGGTGGGTTGGGCGCTTGGCGCAAGCGTGCTGAAGAAAGCAGGAATCGCCATGGGAGGGGCAGCTGGGTGGCTTGGATGGCCAGATGAAAGGTCCAGGGGAAATCAGGAGGGCGTGATGGCGGGGAGGAGCAGAGGCATGGTTTGGCTTCTGGGTAGGGTGACCAGAAGCCCACGAAAAGCGGGAATCTCTTGGTTTTCCAGGCCCTGATTTGAGCTTCCATTTGGCTTTCCCAAGCCAGGGACTTTCCCAGGATGCTCAAGTCACCTAGCGCTGTAACACAGCAGCACTGACAGCTGCCGCCCTTGTTCGCCTGGCTGTCCGTGGCACCACCTCTCCGCTCACCTGGGCTTTCCCCACCTCGTGGCAAGCGAATGGCAGAGTGGGGAGGCCCAGGGGAGGGAGGGGAGAGAAACAGGAGTGGCACCAAGGTGAAGGGGAGAGGGAGAAGAGGAGGTGAGGACAGATGACACCACCAGGGAAATGGGAAGAGGAAAACAATACACAGCAAATCCCAGAGCTGGGGGCCAGTGTGGAGAGACAATTATTCCTGGCACAACCAGGCTTGAAGCTTCCAGCCACGGGCGTGCCCCAGTGTGCTGGGTACTGGATGGGCTCAGAATATCCCTGCCCTACGCACTGGTCCCCTCACACATTCCTGCTGTGCCAGTGCTCCTGTCAATGTGCGGCAGCTGTGTGGAGAAGCTTCCCCCGTGTGCTCCCTGTTGCATTTTCGCTCCCCGGAGGACAGCCCCCCTCGTGCCCCCCAGAGCATGGCTGGCTCTGGCTAGTGATGCCTCTAGCATTCAGTGTCTGTTGTGTGCAGAGGCAGCTGCTGTGTGTCACCTCAGATCCCGGCACTGCCAGAGGATGTTCAAGTGTAACCCACCGGAGGGAATATTACAAAGCCCTCCGTAGGCCGCACCACAGAGGACAGGAGATTTTATAGCCCCAAGTGAGCACCCTGGCTCCGGACCGCTCAAGCTGTAGCAACTTCTGCTTTAGGCTCCCCGCTGCGTTGGCCAAGGTCGCGGCCACAGGGTAGGTGTTGAATCCAGGCGTCTCCCGGATTAACACAGCGGCCCTCTCTCCAGCGCAGGTCGCAATCTGAAGGAGTGGCTGAGGGAGCAGTTCTGCGACCACCCCCTGGAGCACTGCGAAGACACAAGGCTGCATGATGCTGCCTATGTCGGGGACCTGGAGACGCTGAGGAACCTGCTGCAGGAGGAGAGCTTCCAAAGGTGACCCTCGCTTCCCCGGCTGCTCTCCCGGCACTCCCCTCCTGGCTGGGTATTGGGAACACTCGCCACTCAGTGATGCGCGGATGGGGAGTCTGACACAAGCTTCCTTTTGGCAGGGTGTGGGAGAGAGAGAGAATGGGGCCGGATCCCCAGTGGTGTAAATCAGCACAGACACAATGCCTGCAGCGGAGCCATGCTGACTTGCACCAGCCGGGCATCCGGCCCGTCATACTGCCAGCTGACTCTGCAGCTCTTAACCTACCCGATGTCACCCGGCATACGGCCGAGTGGTTTCGGTTCTCACGCTGTCTGCAGGCCGTGGTTTGTTAACAGAGTATGTACAATGTGGGCTGTCACACCCTGGCAGCTGGGCCAAAGTCTGTTCCTCCAGGTTGAGCCAAAGGGGAGGGATGAGAGAGCAGTGGCATTCTCTTGGCTTCTCAGTGGAGGCTGCTGTCCTGTTTGCTAGCCGTGTGAGTGTTTTCCTCGGTGGGGATGCTTCATAGACATCACTGGCCTGTTCCATATAAGGCAGGACACGAGATGGCCATGACCCTGAATGGGCTTCGGGAACTGGGGTGAACAGGCTTAGAAAAATCTAACATCCTCCCCACACCCGCCAGCCTCCCCTGTCTTGTCCATCCTCAGCAAAACTGGTTCTGAAATGGCAAAGGACTTGTGCACTGACAGATCTTCTTGTGTAGAAAGTGGGGGAGTGAAGCCTGGGGTAGGATCACCCCTTCAGTGTCAGGCCTTCTCCTAAGGAGGGGGGACAGGAAATCTGCTCCCCAATGCTGACAGGCATTGGTGTCTTCAGGGATGTGGGTCTGGCACATTTCCTGCGCCCGGCAGTTCATAGATCAATCAGCTGACTTGGCCCGCTTCCCTAGTTCACCAGCCTTGATCCCAGCATTCAGCCCACTGAGTTCCTCATTCCTTTAACGCACTAAGAGTATCTTTGAATATACAGTTACAGAGGCCATCGTCAGACCCTCCTGGGAATGCAGAGGGGAAGGGAAGAGACTCTCTCTGCTTGTGGATATGCTTCAACTCAGCCTGGAAATAAAATAAAGGGGAAATAGAAGTGTACGTGGAATGGCAAAAAAACATCACATATACAACTGAAATGCCCTCTGTTGAAAATTTGGCCCAGCCTATGTTTGTAGCCATTGGGATATTTAATTAATTTTCCTGCATTGCTGAGTAAACTGCACCATGACAACTCTAGCCTAAAATTGTGCTTTCAGCAGGAGTCCGAATGAGCCAGCCCGTCTAAGAATGAGCTGCTTTGTCCCTCGCAAATTTCTGGGGCATTCTTTTTGTCCCTCAGCCCACCGAGTTTTATTAAGTTTCCACCTGTCACCGATTTGTGCTCATCACCCTCAGTGGATTGTTAGTTATATTCCAGCCAGGCTTAGTGGCCCTGGTGTGCCAGGCACCATGCAAGCCCCTGTTGAGAGACACTCCCTGTTTATATTTACAATATAAACAGAAAACCTGGATTAAGGGTGGGAAATAACAAGTGTGGGTTGGGGGGAAGTGGGGGATGATGTGCTATGACCCCATTGCACAGATATGAGCACTGAGGCCTGGAGCAGTGCAGTGACTCACTCAAGCAGCAGGTGAGAGGCAGAGCTGAGAACACCCAGGTCGCATAACATCCACCCGAATGGCCTACCCACTAGGCTGCGCTGCCTGCCCACTGAGGACATTGCCGTGTCTCTGCTCTCTGGTGCTCTGAGGCCTAGCCTAGGCCAAAAAAGTTTTGCGGGGGTGGCTATATGGTTTATACAGCGTCCCTTTTCTGGGATCGCTTATACCACTTCAGTGAGTGAAATAAGCACTTTTATGCCAGGATAACTGTCTCCAGTAGGATTTTTGCCTGTAAAGAACTGTTGCAAAAAATCAGCCCCTAACTGAGAAGGATGAAAAGGTTGGAAAACGTGCTTTACATCAATAGACTCAAGGAACTCAGTCTATTCAGTTTGAAGGGGTGACTTGATTACATTCTTTAAGGACCCATGAGAGGAACAAATATTCGATAATGGGCTCTTCAGTTTTGCAGGCAAAAGTATAGTGTGGGCCAATGGCTGGAAGGAGAAGCTAAGACAAATTCAGACTAGAAATAAGGTGCATAGTTTTAACAGGCAGGGTCATGAACCATTGGAACAACTTACCAGGGGGTGTGGGAGTTGTTCCATCATTGGCGATTTGTAAATCAAGACTGATGATGTTCTAAGAGCTCTGCCCTAGTTCCTCCAGGCAAGTCCTGTGTTACACAGGAGATCAGACGAGATGATCACAGTCGTCCCTTTTGGCCTTGGAATCTTTGCATCCATGACACGGCCATAGAAGCAAACGTTTCTCGGGGCGACCTGGTCTCCATCACTAACTCTTCCCTGCCTTCCTCCTCACCCCTTCTCCTCCCTTGCTCTTCTGGAACAGTCACAGGATCCTTGTTGCCGCTCACAGCCTGGTGTGTGCTCGACACACTTTCGCTTCTTGCCTAGCAGTGGGGAAGAAAACCTATTGAGACTGTGATAGGGCTAGCAAAGTTGGTTTGTAAATGCCAGCTTTGGTAGTGGAATCACATTTCAGTTTCACCCTGGAACACAGAATAGCACCCCACAAGCAGACATGCAACCTCCTCTTTGTCAAAACAGATCACCTTGGGGGCCGGTTTTGTTCAGCATCTTTATTAATGATCTGGAGGATGGCGTGGACTGCACCCTCAGGAAGTTTTCAGATGACACTAAACTGGGAGGAGTGGTAGATACGCTGGAGGATAGGGACAGGATACAGAGGGACCTAGACAAATTAGAGGATTGGGCCAAAAGAAGTCTGATGAGGTTCAACAAAGAAAAGTGCAGTGTCCTGCACTTAGAAAGGAAGAATAGATATTCTGTCTTTGCTCTTTCTTCAAGTGTGAGGGTGCTTTTGTGGTTAAAGAGCTAAATGGGGACACCAGTGATCTATCTTCCATTCCCAGCTCTGCACTGACTGCCCACTTTGCCGCTCTGTGTTTCACCTCCCCGTCAGCACGACGAGGCTAATAACACTTCCTTTGTCTACTTGAGTTGTAAGTTCCCTGGGGCTGCCCCTTGTTATGTGTACCTACAACATGCAGAGCAATGGGGCCCTGATATTGGGGGGCACTTCTGGGGGCTACTGTAATAAAGGTACTAGATGAGGCTTCAAGATCGAGGGACATGATCGTTCCCCTCTATTTGACATTGGTGAGGCCTCATCTGGAGTACTGTGTCCAGTTTTGGGTCCCACACTACAAGAAGGATGTGGAAAAATTGGAAAGAGTGCAGAGAAGGTCAATAAAAATGATTAGGGGCTGGAGCACATGACTTATGAGGAGAGGCTGAGAGAACTGGGATTGTTTAGTCTGCAGAAGAGAAGACTATGGGGGGATTTGATAGCTGCTTTCAACTACCTGAAAGGGGGTTCCAAAGAGGATAGATCTAGACTGTTCTCAGTGGCAGCAGATGACAGAATAAGGAGTAGTGGTCTCAAGTTGCAGTGGGGGGAGGTTTAGGTTGGATATTAGGAAAAACTTTTTCCCTAGGAGGGTGGTAAAGCACTGGAATGGGTTCTCTAGGGAGGTGGTGGAATCTCCTTTCTTAGAGGTTTTTAAGGTCAGGCTTGACAAAGCCCTGGCTGGGATGATTTAGTTGGGGTTGGTCCTGCTTTGAGCAGGGGGTTGGACTAGATACCCCCTTAGGTCCCTTCCAACCCTGATATTCTATGATTCTAAGGGACAAGGGCATACGCCATACCTCTGCTTTACCTGCTGTGTGTCTGGGGGGAGGCAGGGTTGTTTGCGTGCACGTTGACAGATAAGTCTCCTCTGTTGCCTCCCCCGCTCAGCCGAATCAACGAGAAGTCCGTGTGGTGCTGCGGCTGGTTGCCCTGCACCCCGCTGCGCATCGCTGCCACCGCCGGCCATGGCCACTGCGTGGACTTCCTCCTCCAGAAAGGGGCGGAGATTGACCTGGTGGACGTGAAGGGGCAGACCGCCCTCTACGTGGCCGTGGTGAACGGGCACCTGGAATGTGCCCGGATCCTGCTGGAAGCCGGCGCAGACCCCAACGGGAGCCATCATCATCGCAGCACCCCTGTGTACCACACCTCCCGCGTGGGCAGGGCCGACATCCTGAGGGAGCTGATAAGGCAAGTACAGTTGGTCCCCTTCCCTTCCCAGCTCGGGGTCATTCTGTGAGGTGCCCTTGGTACAAAGCCAGGGAGGAAAGAGAGTGTCCTGTATGTCTCCTAACCTCCCTGGGCCTCCTTCTTTTCCCCTGACTCCTTCCCTGCACAATAGAAAATATCCTGCGCTTCTCTATCCTCACCAACTCTCCTGTAGTCCTGCCTTCTGTCTCCCTCCCCGCATTGATCTTCAAACTCACGGAGCCCACAGAGGGCATATTCCCCTCATCTGCCCCATGGCTGGTCCTTCCAAGCCAGCTTCCAGCATCTCCCCTCTGGTGCAGCTGCTCTCACTCAGTCGCTCCCCTCTTCGTATCCCTCTGCCACCTCCCCGTCTGTCATACATGAGACTGAAACCGCATCTCCCAACTTTCAAAACACTACTCCTCCTTTCTTAGGCTTGCCATACGCCTCCAACTCTACCAGTGCTCAGTGGTTCGGTCACCTGCTGGGACCCTGGAGACCCCCTAGTTCAAGTCCCGCCTTGTGTCTGCGAAGGAATTTCACCAGGCGATTTGAACCGAATGCTCAGAGCAGCTGAGAACCCCAAGTGTTTTCCAATGAAATGCTGTTTGAACTTCTAGTTTGTGACCAGCTGTAATGCAAAGCATTGGTGCAGAAAGTTGCAAAGCAGCAGATCAGCTGAGAAATTAGGTGCCTACAACTGTTTTTGCAGGGAGCTTGAAGTTTCTTTTAATGTCATTAAAACCAAAATAAATCCCGGGCAAAGACTTCTGGCTCTGTGTGCAAAGCACTTCAATAAGATATGACATTTAAGGATAAGAATGATGGGCGATGACCTTTGATTTCTCTGTACAATTCTTGTTTTATGTTCCTAGAAATTCTGCACAATGCCCTAAGCCCAAACTGGCCACAGCCAGGTGTCCACATTTAGGCTCCTAAACCTGTATCTAGATACCTGGCTGAGTGGTCTGATTCTCAAAGGAGCCCCCAGGAGCGCCCACAGACGTTAGTGGGATTGGAGGTGCTCGTCACTTATGAAAATCAGCCTGCCTATTGAAATGACTTGGGATCTGTCCTTGCCGCAGAGTTAAGTGGGATGAGCAGCACTAGGGTTCGCCTCGCCTGGATGTGGGCAGCCACAACTGACTTACTGGGTCTTCACCGGTGCTGCTCTCTCCGTGAATGTAACAAGGATTTCTGGGACCTGGCCAATGGTTCTTTGTGCTGCTATCACCTGAGCCGCTTTGATTCTTTCCCGGTGAATTGTGAGAGAACTTTTTTCTGTTCTTCTGGGTATACGGAGGGAATTGTGGGAAGGCATCGGAGGACTGTCAGCACTCATGTGACGTAGCCTGCGTCCTCACTGCAAACTGGGTGGGATATGAACCCAAGGGAAAGCCTCACTTGGGCTGGCTTTAACCTATAGCTCAGGACAAGATAGCTAGTCTGTGCTGAAAGCACCACCAGTGTTAGCTGGGAGGGGGTCTGTATGTGTCAGGAAAGAAGGACTGAGGCACCTCCAGAGTAAAAGCCCAAGTTAACTCTGCAGCAAAGGTGGATTTGGGAGCCCAGGTTTTTGAAAATCATGGTCCTAGCTCATTATGGGCCCACTGAAGTCACCGGGGAATAGGATCAGACCTATGGACTATTTTGTCCAGTATCCTGGCTCTAGGAGTGGCGAGTCCCAGTGGCTTCCAAGCAAGGTGCAAGAACCCTTAGAGTAGGCTGCTTTGGGAGACCACCTCTGTGAAGTTTCTTCCTACCCCCAGCACTTAGAGGTTGGCTTAAACACTGAAGCAGGAGGGTTGAAAGCCTCTGAATGCGCTTTGCACTGGGCCTTATAAACTTGAATTCTCTCCTCTTTTGCATGTGTACACGCTAGTATGAATCCACTAGCTACATTCCTAAGAATCTCCCCCAACATATTTGCTAGGTCAGTACAAAACATAGCAAATGGTATTTCTGCACATGGAGTTGATGTACTGATTTATACGTCTGCCTTAAACGATGCCTTGCCAGCAGTATTAAAAGCATGATTCTGGAAAACTTTCAGAATTAAAAATTAACTGGAGTTTGTCCAATATCTTTCTATTAGGCAATGTTTTTTCCCAAGGCTGCTAAGTTAATACCAAATTGTCATATTGCCCAAAATTTTCAAGTATCTTGGAATGGGGATTTCATAGATCTATTCAGAATTGTTTTCTTTAAAACACAATCCTGACTTACATAGCTCTGTAGGAGGTTAAAAATATTGATCTAAGTTACTCTTTCCTTGATAGAGTAAATGTAATGACATTTTTTATCAAGATGTAATTATACATTTTCATATCCTTCAAAAAACCCTATTCCCAGTTAGTCATCAGTCAATGTGAGTCTTCTTGGTAACATACAAACTCCACAGTTGCTATTGATTCTGCTGGATTTGGTTTATTAAATCATATGGTAACACAATTACAATTCCTGAAGTCCTGTGACCTGCTACAACTGCTGAACCAGAATACCAGGCAAAAAGCAGGAGCTGATAGGACATTATATGTAAATTTTATCCACTAATAGTAAATACACCCGTAACTATGGAATGTTAATCCATTTTTATAGTAAGACTGGTGGAAATATTTACAATTATATGGCTGGCGTATAGATTACTTTCCTAACAGCCTGTTACATAATCATCCTGTGATGGGCTATTGCATCATACTTCTAGTCTAGTTGCGGCAGAGCCAGACTACTAGGAGATATGTGTTCTGCTTATTCCATTAAGGGCAATGTAACACTGACGAAGTCATAGGGAATTGTATCAGTACTTACAAACTTTTAAAATTTTGACTCATTTTGTCTTAAAAAGCATAACTTAGCAGAGCTGGTCAGAAAATGACTTTTCAGGAAATGATTTGCCCTCCCTAAAGGGTGGTGCATTATGGGAGTCACTGGTACATCGTGGAGATGTAGTCTGGCAGGGAATATGGCCCACAGAAAAAAATGGGGCATGAGAAAACCGAACTATAGCTGCAGTGAGGCACCGTGGTAGCAAATCCAAATAGAAATATTTCCAGTTTTGATCAGAAGATTTTTGGTTTTCAGTCGTTTGGGTTTTTGATGAAAAAATCAAACATTTCTATGTAAAGCAGAGATTTTCTGCAAAAAGTTTCATTTAGTTGAAATCCCAATTTTCTGCTGAGAAGCAGTTTCAAGAGAGAATTTTTGACTAGCTCATTGCAAAGGCAACCAATCCTGCAGGTCTCACTCATGGGAGGAGTCCCATTGCTTGGCTCCAAGCCTTTACCATTTTCCTAGAAACCCGATTTAGATGTAAATGTTCTAGGATGGAACCATTATATGCAGTATGGTCTTAATTCAGCACAGAACACTGAAAACCTCTTTGAGAGGGGAACCTTTCTTCAGAGAGCTGCTGTTCCCTGGCAACTTTCTCCCCTTTTCTTAGCTTAAGTCTTGGCTAAGTAAAGCTGAGCTGTTGTAGGAGACAGAGACCACTTTGCAGCATGCATTTGAGGGAAGTTACCACGTAACATCCTGTCCTCTCCACTCATGCCCGCAGCCACCTCTCTGTCATCCTCTGAGGTCTCAGTCTCTGTGCCATGCCGTGGAGAGGAGCGTGGAAGAATATGCACAAAGGGCCAAATTCAGTCCTTGGATGTGCTTCTGCGGCCCCTGATCTTGCAACTAGTTCTGCACGTGCTTGACTTTAGTGGGACTATTCATATCTTCAGAGTTAAAGCACATGGATAAGCATTTGCAGCAGCAGGGCCAGAAACACACTGATTTCAGTGAGAGGTTCATAAAGATGTAGATAGAATTTGTCCCAGAATGTTTTCTTAACTGGAAAGAAGACTCCTATAATAGCCAGGAAAGCAGAAAAGCCTCATTCTCTGAACGCTCGGATTACAAACCCAAGAGAGTTATTCCTGACTGGAAGAGCATTGTATTACTTTGAAGGGAAAGTACAACACTTTCCTTCTATCCAGAATTGATCCTTGGCCATTGCAAAGGAGCAATTAAAAATGGCTAACCCAGGCTGGATTGTTCTTTCCCCATCCCAATTTTTTTGCCATTTGCAGAATGTAAAATAGGCGCTATTGTAGCATTTCAGAAGCATGTGTTCTGTACTGGATGGGTACAATACTGCATATATTGCACATTGCTATTATTATTTTTCAGTCAAATACAGTATTATAGTATTTCAAATTAAATATTTTTAAAGGGAGCACATTTTCTTTGTGCTGTTCTTCTTCTCCATCAGTCTTTTCCAAAAAGGGGGAAAAAAACCCTCCTATTTTTTGTTCACACAGTGTTTTATCCCCTCAGTTGCACATTACACATGTAAAATATATACACTAGTTTTATGCCTTGTACAATCAAAGTAGCGTCTATAGCATAACAACATAGATTCTAACCCCTTAGGGTGGGATTTTCAAAAGCACTGTATATTGGATCACCTGCTCTCTTTGAAATCCATTGAGTTCAATGAGTGCAGAGTTGGACCAAAGCAGAACGTTTTTGAGACTCAGCCCCTTAAATTGTATTGTGTTGTTCCATTGTACCTAGAGGTGGATGAAAGTTTTTGGACAAAACCTTCTTTTGCTGAAAAATGCAGATTTGAGACATTTTGCAAATTTGTGTCAAATTCACCATGTTTTTTGGTCAAAAACAATCAGGAAAAAAAAATTCAAAATGTTCTGACATTTCTAAACAAACATTTTGATTCAAAATGACTTCTTTTTTTCAAATTGTACATCTATTTTATTTTTTAAAAGGTTTTAAAAAACCCATAAACTACACAAAAGATTTTTAAATTATTATTATTTGAAAAATTGAAAACATTTCATCAAAATGATCTTTTAAAATGTTTTTGAGTGTGTAGCTGGTGAACTGAAAAATCAGTTATTTGCATAGCTCTAACCATAACCCTTAGGTGAATGGATTCTACAGTTCCCACTCTGTTTGTGGTCCACTGTTACAGTCTGTTACAGCCCTCCCGAGAAAGCGTTGGTAGTTTAGCTTACACAAGGGCAGCTTGTACCTTTAGCTCTGAAGATGCATGGTTCATCTCTGGTGCATTGGCCAACATGGCAGCTGTCAACCATAATAAAACCTCCCAACTACCTGAATCTATGTTAAAAGTGATCTATAATGCCATATCTCATCATATTTAATTCTAGGGTAATACAGTACAGTTCTCAGGGGATGGCTGATTAACTGACATAATTATTTTATATGTTCCCAATTTGCTACAACCCTGGAATTTGGGACATCTATTTAGCATAAACTACCAAGTACAGGGGAAAACTCCTGCACTGGACATAATCTTTGGATTTCCACTATTTGAGTTCCCATTGAAGTGAAACTCTTGAAACTTGTTACACTCCTCCCTTTCGCACAGATTTGTGTTTCCGTTTCCTTCATTGATTGCAACAATTGGAGCGATTGCGCGAACACATTAAATACTCCTCTCCTCCCAGGTGGGGAAGTTGTTTTAGTGCCTATCTGGCACCCACTCATGGAGGAGCTGATTTATTGACACATCCCTCAGCCAAACCATTACTGATGGATTTTACACACTCAGGGCAGAGTATTTAGCTGCCCAAAGACAATGCTCAGCACAGCCATTATGCCAGGGAGAGGAAAGTGTCTCTAAGTCACGTCTCCGCTTTCCTGATCTTGGGGACCAACACCCACCGGAGTGGTAGTTGTGGAGTGGACAGCGCAACATATCCTGGGCTCACCTCTCCAACACAGTCTGCTGCTGTATGTCGAGGAGGGAGAGGGCAGGAGTAGGGTGTTTTGTCAGACGATCCAGAATGCCCCAAACTTTCAGGAGCCTAAATTTACCCCTGTGGAATGTAAGCCTGTAATTTACGTTGGTGTTTAACACACACCCTCTGGTTTGTCCCTGCAATTCGCGAATCCTTCACAGAGCTGTTTCGGTCGTGGGCCCTATTCCGGCCTCTACTGCTTTGTGCTGCTTGTGTGTCAAGAAAACCCTTGTGCGTGGGAAGGGGGTAAAGCCAGGAGAGCCATTTGTAGTCCACCCACTCTCGCTAGGAGTCTCTTCATTCCCACTTGTACTGTGGGGATAATCACACTGCCCCCCTCGTAACGAGTGTAAGGCTAAATGCACAGATACCGTGAGACGGGCAGCCAGCAAAGTATCCTAGATGTATGCCCTGGCGGTGGTGGGGCTCTTCTGCCTTCTCAGTGATTTCCAGCTTCTCCACACACCCGAGCTGCAGTCCTGTTATTGCTTTCAAGCATTTCCCCTGGAAGCCCCCGTGTGCCCGCCCCCGCCTGCCTCGGTACCAAGATGGCGTTTGGTTTTTCATGCTCAGGTACGGCGCTGACGTGGACGTCAACCACCACTTGACTTCCAGCCTCCCCGGCCCTTCCTTTCGCCCGCTCACCTCCCTGGTGGTCTGCCCGCTGTACATCAGCGCTGCCTATCACAACCTCCAGTGCTTCAAGCTGCTGCTCCAGGCCGGAGCCAACCCCGATTTTAACTGCTGTGGCCCCGTGAACATCCAGGGCTTCTCCAGGGGCTCCCCGGTGTGCGTGATGGATGCTGTCTTGAGACACGGCTGCGAGCCAGCCTTCGTCCACCTCTTGATTGACTTTGGAGCCAACTTGAACCTGGTGAAGGCAGAGGCCCTGGCTACTGAATCGACCGGAAGGGTCAAAGTCAACCCAGAAGCCTTGCAGGTGTTCAGAGAAGCCAGGAGTAAGTGGCTGGAGAGTCCTCATCATTGACGTGCCAGTGCTGCCAAGAGAGAAGCACTGCCAATGGTTTCCCTTTGGCTGTGGTGCTGGTAGTTAGGGCTGACTGAAGGCACTTCAGACCCCTAGGCACACACCACGTGGGTCCCTCCTTACTCCACTCCTATGTCGGGGCTCTGCCTCTAGAGCCTGGCGCCAGGCCTCTTTGGGCTGGCAGCAGGTTTTAGAGATAAGATCAACAGGGCAGCCTGCACCTCTTCGGGCTCTTCTTTCAGGCTGTCTGCAAACTCAGGCAGGCCTCAGTTACACTCAAGTGATGTTTCCAGCTTCATTGAGTCCATCAGGGCTAGAAACTTAACTTTGAAAACATCAGATACCAACAATCGGAACCCATTGTCCAAGTCCTCGTGCTGGAGCCATAGGCCTGAATCTATAATACCTATCTGGCCCTGAATATATGGACCGGCTGGCCTAGTTACACCAGCTGGAGGGAGGGGAAAGCGAGGGAACGTGGTGTGTTCTGGGGAGGAGGCGGGGCTGGGGTGGGGATTTGGGGAGGGGGTCCAGTGGGGGCAGGGAGGGAGCGGAGTTGGGGCACAAGCACCCACTGGCACTGGGGGAAGTTGGCACCTATGACAGTGCACTCTGCGCATTTCAGGTGAAATAGAGAGGCCAGGGAAGGGGAGTAGGTTTGCAGGGCATCCTTGCGGAAAGGTCATGAGAAAAGGGCCCAGCTGTTAATTGTTTTTATGTGCTGGGGGATGCTCAATTCAAACAGAAAACGTGTCTAACTTAAAACCAGAATGACTCGATTGGCGCTAAGCATTCGGGGGAGCTGGAGGTTTTCCCTAGTAAACAGAGAAGCAGGTGTAAATTGGCATAGTGCCACTGAAGGTGTTAGCGCCATGGCAATTTACACCAGAGTGGGATCTGGCCCAGTGCAATTTACATCTGCTCTTTTCTTCCTTTCTCTCTTCCCCCTTTGTTGTTTTGATTGCAGGCTGCCCCAGGAGCTTATTGTCTTTGTGCCGTGTGGCCCTGCGGAGGATACTCGGCAAACACCATCTGCATCTGATACGCGCTCTTCCAATCCCAGACCCCATCAAACAATTTTTACATCACACACAGAGCTAGGATGCAGTCAGCTGCTTTGGGGACAGTTTGCTGTAAGAAATGAGTGAGCTGATGAAAACAGGGTGCCAATGGCCCCCCCCTTCTCAGTGCTGTTTTGAAATATATCCTACAGCTATTTGCATAAGGCTCTTTGTTATGACACTACCTCTGTTGCCGCAATGTGTAACTTGTATTGGGGTTTAGCAACACTACTGAATGTTGAATTTGTACATATTCAAGCGATGAGGTTTTATCTGCCCATAATATACAAAAGCCAGTCCCTGACCTCATCGGTAATGGGTGTGTACAATAGTAGTGGTCCATTATCTTCTCATGCTTCAGCTGTCCTTACTTTGACGTCGCTTCCTTGAGGGGCTGACAATTGCTACTGTGCATATGGCCAGTTGATGTGTTTTGCTCTGCTGTACGTCTCCTTCTGGGGTGAGTGCATTGGGTTTCTTGTCTGGTGCTGTGTGTTCGCTGGAGAATTTGAAGTTGCTGGTGTGTGCCTTGCTGTTGCATGGTAGCAGCAGGTCCCAAGCCACATCTCTTGGCTTTTGTTGTTCAGAAATCCCAAGATGGGGCTACTAAAAGGCTAGGAAATAGCTAACCCATCTGAGCAACTGCAGGTGTCCTCCAAACACTCTCAGGTGTGATAGGGTGTCTTGACATACCTGGTACCAAAAATATGTAGGTCAGGGTGGGCTACCAGAAAAACAGGTCTCCCATTACATGAGTGCCTGGGAGTGGACCAACTGTAGCCATCACTGCCATGGCATGAAGGGGAAAACCCATAGGAGAGAAGAAACGCATGTGGTTTTTTGATGGGACTGTGGAGAAAGCACACAGCAGCTGGGTCTGTGCTCACCATGGCACTGTGGCTTAGCAGGCAGCACGCCCGGCTGGGAGCCGTGAAGGCGTCACGCTGAGAGTGCGCTCAGATGCTCTATTCCACTCCTTCGTGAACGTGGTGACTCTCAACCTTCTAATGAAGTGCTAATGTCTCTAATGTCCACGGGCCACCAAAAGACTCCCCCGGCCCGCCTCAAAAAGACCATGTTCTGCTTAACAGCTCCGTGCCTGGTAATGCTGGTCGAAATATCGGAGGAGCTATTGTTCAGTGAATAACGTGGGAAATGTATGTGTAGTGTCTCTCTGTTCCCGGTAATTAACTCCATGCTTGTAAATTACTCTATGCAAGAAACTCCACCAAACCAACTACTAGTTTGCTTTCATTGCTTAGAGTCATGTTGCCCCCACTCAAATGTTATCAGTGTGCCAACAACTATGTAGGCAGTTATTGATGGGGAGTTGTCGGCATTTTGCAAAGCCTGCCGCACGTCTATTGGCATTGCTACCTACCTTCCCTGCCCATCCTGTGTTGGCATCATTGTCAGATAAAATATTCCCCAATCATCAGGTGTTTCCTTCTTCTGCTGTGAACAGGACAATTTTTTTGGGGGGGTCCGTATGACTGAGCTGCTTGGTTTTATCTTGAATAAAGACTTAGTAACACTGCACCCAGTCGAAGAATGCTAGGCAGCTCTGCCAACGCACCCTTTGTTTCTAGTGTCTCCATTAATTATTATTGTGTATGTGGTAGTAATGACCAACGGGCTCCAATCACACACCGGGGCCATGCTGTACTAGGCCGAATACAATCGGTAGAAGAGACTCCCCGTCTCACGGAGACCATCTAGAGTGCTTTCCTCTCCTGTGCTCTGTGTAGGGATGCTGTACTGCACCTCTGAGAGCACCGCACCAAACTTGCAGCCCAAAGGGAGGGGAAGCTGGGATTGCTTTTGTACCTTCCCAATTGTGGGCTGCTGCGGGAGGCCCTCGGTGTCATGGTAGTCAATCCCCGGAGCCTAAATTACAGCTATCTCCTGGGGTTCCAGCATTGTCCAGGGAATTGCCTGGAAACTGGGGCACACGCTCTCCCCCGCAATACCTCCCAGTCCCACCCTCTGCGCCCCGACTACACCAGGTGTTTTGAGGGGTCCTTGAAATGCAGCCTTGAGGCTGTCTTCTGTAGTGCCTGTGCCAGAGAAAGCCGCCCCTGGGTGGGTACAGTGCTTTTACTCCTCAGGGCTGAGGAAGCCATTGTTTGTCTTGAGTGCCTGTAGGTCAGTAGTTGTGGAGAGTTGGCTGAGGAGCGTGAGAGGCAGAGGTCTTGGTGCTAATTTAAATAACATTCCTTCTCCATAGCTAGTCCAGTAATTAATGCTCAAATCCTACTCACTGCCACTTCTCATCAACCAGGATCTAGAATCACAGGACTGGAAGGGATCTCGAGCAGTCATCTAGTCCAGTCCCCTGCACTCATGGCAGGACTAAGTGTTATCTAGACCAGGGGTTCTCAACCTTTTTCTCTCTGAGCCGCTTCTGCCACCAACATGCTATAAAATCTCCATGGACCACCTCTCCCACACCAACTGTTTTTTGGCATAGAGAAGCCAGGGCCAGCATTAGAGGGTAGCAAGCAGGGCAATAACCCAGGGTCCCACACCACAGGGGCCTGTGAAGCCAAGATACTCAGGCTTTAGCTTCAGCCTTGGGCTTGAGCCCCGTGTAGTGGGGCTTCAGCATTCTGCCCCGGGCCCCAGAAAATCTAACACTGGCCCTGCTTGGTGGCCCTCCCCAGGGGGCCCTGGGCTCCTGGTTGAGAACCACTGATCTAGACCATCCCTGACAGGTGGTTGTCTAAAGTGCTCCTAAAAATCTCCAATGACAGAGATTCCACAACCTCCCTAGACAATTTATTCCAGTGCTTAACCACCCTGACAGGAAATTTTCCGAATGTCCAACCTAAACCTCCCTTACTGCAACGTAAGCCCCTTGCTTCTTGTCTTCCTTAGCGGTTAAGAACAACAATTTTTTCCCCTTCTCCTGGTACCAACCTTTTATGTACTTGAAAACCATCCCCTCTCAGTCTTCTCTTCTCCAAACCCAGTTTTTTCAATCTTCCCTCATAGCTCATGTTTTCTAGACCTTTACTTATCTCTGTTGCTCTTCTCTGGAGTTTCTCTGGAATGTGTTCGCATCTTTCCTGAAATGTGGTGCCCAGAACTGCATACAGTTGAGGCCTTATCAGCACAGAGTAGAGCAGAAAAATGACTTCTCATGTCTTGCTTACAACCCTCCTGCTAATACATCCCAGAATGTTTTCTTTTTTTGCGACAGTGTTACACTGTTGAATCATATTTAGGGTGTGATCCACGATGAATAAGGCTATGATTTAGTTACCAGTATTTCTAGTAAAAGTCACAGACAGATCACTGGTAATAAACAAAGAGTCACGGCCAGTGACCTGCCTGTGACTTTTGCTAAAAATAACAGTGACCAAATCTTAGGTGCGGGGGACAGAGTGTGCTTCAGCAGACGCTGCTGCTGGGGTGGAGTGGGTGTGCTCCGACGGTCACTGATGCTCCTTGGGTGGGGCGCTGCTGCTTCCAGACTGCTGCTCTGGGGGAAGGCCTAGGACCACCAGAACAGCAGCCAGTGTGGTTGGCCACTGGGCTACCTCAGCTGCTTGGCCGGCCCTGGGGTCAGCCGCAGAAATCATGTGACTTTCTGTGACCTCCCTGAAAGACTTGCAGCCTTACCTATGATCACCAGATCCCTTTCGGAACTACTCCTTACTAAGCAATCTTTTCCCATTTTGTATGTGTGCCACTGATTGCTCATAGACTCAGACTTTAAGGTCAGACGGGACCATTATGATCATCTAGTCTGACCTCCTGTACAACGCAGGCCACAGAATCTCACCCACCCACTCCTGTATTAAACCCCTAACCTATCCTGTCTCCAGAGTCCGTATCGTTCCTCCTTCTCAATTCAATACCAAACAGTCCAAAACTCATGGGCAACCAGGACACAACAAGTCAATACAGGAAAGATGTTAGATTTAAACTCTTAAGAGGTAGAATATTTTTCAAATGATACTGGATACTGCCCTGATATTTGTCCTTTTAATGGCTGTGTCAAAGTCTGTGTTGTATGTCTACTTCACAGCACTCTGACTATAAAGAAGGAAAACACACTGCAGAGATTTACTACTCAATTAATGTTGATATATCATTTTACAGTGTTATTTTGTACTAAAAACAAGAGACCAGTCATGTGCATCCTTCCTAAATGGAGTGCTTTGCATTCATCCTTATGAAGTTCATCCTGTGAATGTGTTCAGATTTGGTAAGCAATGCTGGATATTCTTACTTTGTATTAACTGCTCTGCATTAACGGGCCATGCTGGCGAGGAGGTAGATTAGAAGAACAGGGAGTAATGGACAGAGAGTCCTTAGTGTTCCTTATCATTGGCCTTTCGATTTCAGATTAGCAGCCATGCAGACTGGCTGAAGGTGGCAGTAGATGGCATGTATTTTATTGCAAACAAATATCTGAGTATGTGAGATGAAAAGGAAAAACAAATTTCTTTTGATTAGGTTTGGATGAATGTTGGGTGGCTTTAGTGATGAGTAGATTCTCAGACACCAGAGTGATGGTACACCGTAGATAGGGAGGAAGGAAATGAGAGAAAGCGGATGGACAGAAAGACACCTGTTTTGGGGAAGTTAGAGCGGTGACAACCTGTATTGTAGATACTTTCGGTTCTTTAGGCTCCACCCCTTGGAGGCCTCCGCAGCAGATTGGCAGATCCCACTAGAATGCTGGGAATGGGCAACAGGGGATGGACCACTTGATGATTCTGTTCATTCCCTCTGGGGCATTTGGCGTTGGTCACTGATGACCAGATGTCCCGACTTTATAGGGACAGATCTGATTTTTGGGTCTCTTTCCTTATATAGGTTCCTAGTACCTCCCACCCCATCCCGATTTTTCACATTTGCTGTCTGGTCACCCTACCACTGTCAGAGGACAGGATACTGGGCTAGATGGATCTTGGTCTGACCCAGTACGGCCGTTCTTATTTGGAATCCTATTTGCATCCTTTAAAAACCTGGCCCCAAAGGAGATGTTGGAAGCAGGGTCTGAGATGCAACATCATTACGACATAGAAAGAACAAAAACTCAAAACAGCCCTAAATTCATCTGCGATATAACTTTGTAGAGCTGAGCTAGGGTTGAATTTGGCCCATGACTGAAATGATCGGAGAGCGATGCAGGATGTATGATCAGATACAGCAATTGAACTTTCTTGTTGTAGAGTGTGATTAACTCTGAGCCCACTGTGCCTTGATAGCATAATTAGTGCCAAGTCATACAGCACCATGTTATTGTATTTCATTATTTCCTTCCAAACACGTCAGTAGTTGAGCCATTGACCAGTGTCTTCTCAGCTAAGACAGTCACATACAACATATTTGTGAGCAACCCACTAAGGGTACACTACTAGCTTATGCAATTTTAATCACACAACCCCTCACATCTACCCTCACTTCAGAAACATTACTCCTGTCCATAAAAATAATACATCAAGCAGTGTCCTCCTCCCATACAATATTTCTGTGTAAGAACCAATAGGATATCCAGGGTGTGCAAGAAACATTGGCCCCATGTTGCTTACAAAATTCTATTTATATCTATGATAAGCTGTTTTTCTCCCTGGTAACTTCACCTACCTGTTCTGACTGCTAAAAAGGGACAACCTGAATTATGGGTGAGATATGATCAGATCTTACCTGTATTCTTCTCTCTAAAGAAACTCTGAACTTGAAGGACCTGGTGCTGCAGACACTTGGGTCTATTCTTCATTTAATGCATGAGTAGTTCCACTGAAACCAAACATGTTTAAAGTTAACCCGGTGTTTCCAAGATCAAAACTTGAATGTGCAGGAGGCATTTCTGGCTTGGGTAGCTGAAGGTGCCCAATTCCCATTGGGAGTCAGAGACTCTTGCCTCTCTGAAAACGCCAACCTTTCTCATCTTTCCTCATGGAGAGACGGCCAGATAAGAGCTGAAGGGGGCCTGCTCGTGTTCAGAATGTTAAGCACAAGCTGTGTTTGTGGGATAGGTGCCAAAGTGGTTTCCCATGGAGGTTTGCTAGCAAGCCTGCCAAACCTTGCTTAAAAGTGCAATGTTAAGCGTACGTCTATCCTGGAATTTTTAGAGGGAACTATTGAATTGTGAATTGAAAAGTGACATGCTTCAGGCATTAGATCTACCTGCTGACTTTTTTATTTTTAACCAAAGGAACAATAATTTTCCACTGTGAAATCTGAGTAATTACATGTATACACTATGCTCCATTTCCTCAAAACGCTGTTGTCCAAACCTCCACATTATCTGAATCCCTTCCTTTCTCCCCTGCATGAGATACATGCTGCAGAGGGTGTGTAGCTCATGCTGGGGGACAAGGAATGGGTTTGGATAATAGAACAGAATGCCCTGGCCAGGACAGTGAGGAGGAGGATGAGTGTTGGCCCTGCTTAATGGCTCCCACTCTTTCAATTACCCAAGTAAAATCTGTGTCCCTATGCTAATTGGGAGTGAGCTGTATATTGTATAGCTGTGTAACGCGTTGGGACTCACCACCCTGGCGCCTCCTGCTGGACAGTCCAGGAATTAGCTCAGTTCAGCAGCGGAGCACCCTCCTCTGGTGGTGTCCCGTCCATTTCTTGCTCTTGGTTGCCCTCTGGACGTGCGCTGCTCCTTACTTGCAGTGCCCTCTTCAGGGCACTGCCCTCCGGCAGTACCCCCAAATCCACACTCACCCCCTTCCGGGGGGAGGTTTCAGTAGTCCTTCAGCCCTCTATCTGCAGTGACCAATCACCCCCAAGTCGAGCCCCTTCTGGCAGGGGTCGGGGGTAGCCCACCAAGGCCACTTCAGCAGCCAGGTGCAATATACGGGAGGAAGGGGGGGACCCAGGCCCACCCTCTACTCTGGGTCCCAGCCCAGGGACTCTTTGGTGGCAGCCGTCCTGCCCTTCTTCTCTCCCTTAATCCCTTCCATTCTCCCTGGGCCACTTCCCCTGTGGGCCCTCTGCACCAGATGGCCCTTTCCTCAGGGACGGCAGCCTGACAGGTACCCGAGCTGGAGTTTCCTTTTGCTCCCCTAGGCCTACCCAGCACTGCGCTGGTGCTGGTGCTGGTGCTGGTGCTGGTGCTGGTGCTGGTGCTGGTGCTGGTGCTGGTGCTGGTGCTCCTCTCCCAGGAGCTGGACCTTCCCCTTTGAAGGTCCAGGAGAAACTGACTGGCTTGCTTCAGAGCAGCCTTCTTATACTGCCCAGTCTGTCCTTCATTGGCTGGCTATAAGGTTGGCCCTGATTGGCCCGCAGTAGGCCCTTTTCTTATTGGCTGACAGCCCACGCAGCCACTCTGGCCTACTCTTGCCCACTCCGGCATGGGAGTGGGGCAGCCGCCCCATTACAAGCTGTATTACAGTATATTTCTATATACTGTATACTGAGGTTTTTAAGGTCAGGCTTGACAAAGCCTTGGCTGGGATGATTTAGTTGGGGATCGGTCCTGCTTTGAGCAGGGTGTTGGACTAGATACCTCCTGAGGTCCCTTCCAACCCTGACATTCTATGATTCTGTGATATATATAGAGAGGGATTTTTGCTTTAGCTCAGATTTCACTATTTTCTTATAAGTAGAAAAATGTAAATGTCTTTTGCAAAGGCATTTGTTCCATACAGTCCTACAATAATGGCTGAATAGCATGAATAATTCATAACAAACACGTATCTTCCGCCCCACCCAGAAATCATTCTAAGTGGGGCAGTCAAACAGCCCGACAGTATCTATTGCATATATAGATGCATGCATATTATGCATATATTATTATTGCATATATAGACGCATGCAATCAGTGTGTGTCGTGTGGCCTTGCTATGACTGCAACTTATGATACGGTAACGAGATTGGAAAATTGGCTAATGAACCTAGACACATTTTGAACAATCACAGCCATTAAAAAAAAATTATTTCATCTTTGCTTTCTTCTTTACTTTGCTGCCTTGTCTGGATTTTGCTGTCGATAAATTCTGTCTCGGATGTTGTCCCCAAATGTGCCTCCCCACTACTTCCAAAGACAATACAAGGTTGGCTGCAAGTCATTTCACCATGGTCTAAGTTGGGTCAACTATTTCCAATTCCATTTTGAAACTTTCTTGTGCAGGGAGGGATATTTCGGAATGGAAATATTGGCTTCCAACTCAAATGGGCATGTGGCAGGAATCTCTGAAAGGAGTTGTTGTACGTACCTTCTTTAACCCCTTCTTTTCAGTGACCGCTGTAAGAACACACAGATACTCCATGAGATGACTGCAGGTGCTGCTCAGTGTTTTGCTGCTTTTTCCAAGGACAAAGTACAGCTTCGAAAGAGAGTCAGGTTGGAATGGGAACTCACAGGAGACATCTGTGGTGAAACTAGGGATGTGGTAACCCAATAAAGATGTTTAAAAGAAAAAGGGCATCTCGCAGCATGCTCATTTATGAACCAAAGGGTAACACCGCACCCTCGAGAAGGTGCTGGCACCGGGTATTGAACCTTCGACTTCTGGTTCTAAAAAGCACGAGTCCCTACTGCCTGAGCTAAATACTGTTCAGCTGCCTTGCAAACTTCTGTTTTTACCACCAGAGGGCGAAAGAGAGCTATGCTCTTTGAGACTGTGTTACAGACGCTGATAGTGAGAAAGTGCTTCAAGTCACCCACACCACTGGGTTGTTTCACACGCAGCGGACTCTAGCCAGACTAAACAGGGTGGGGGATGGAAGCTAGTGACAGGCAAGTGCAGAGGGCTGAATAAGCCGCCAACCTTCAGCTTTTCACTAGAGACATAAATACGCCTTGTCCGGTTCTGTCTCCCTGTCTTCTCTGGAACCCCATGCCCTGTCTCCCCCTGCTGGCCTGATCACAGAGGGACATTTAAAAGTCTGATAAAGTCTTTGCACGACAGTGCCTGGTTCTCATGCTTTTAGATTCAGAGGTCCCAGGGTTACAGATGCGACTCCTCCCTCACCTTCTGAAATACCTGCAGCAGATCGATCCCTATATTCCGACCCTAGTTCCTTCCCCTAATCCCCAGCAGAGACTCCTGGTACCCAACTTGCTCTCTTTGAACCCCTAACACAACCCTGCTCCACTCCCCAACAAGACCGATGTCTCACCCATTTGGTAAGAGGCTTAGCAGTTCTACCTGCAGGTAGCTGCTTGCATGTAGGCTTTCAGTTCAAAGGTGCCCCATGCTGCTGTGTATAGTTCTTGATGCCAGAAACAGCAGGCTAGCTCTGCCGAGACCTTTCTGCAGCTCTGGATTATATGCAGCTATGGATTGTATGGGATTTCAGGATTGATAGGATATTGGAGCTGGGGAAGGGGGCAGGTCTCGGAGAAAGATGTTATCTCTGAACTGAGCTTTTTTATGGAGAGGATGAGCTAACATTGCAACCATCTTCCACTGATAACCCCGCATGGCTCTTTGTCCCCACCTAGTGGCTAGCCCATGTATAGAAGTTGATGAGTCTGCGATGGCCTTCGAGTAGTGAAAGTTTGGGTTCTCTCAGACAGCAGCAACAAGGGCTTTTAGATCCTGGGATTTGGGGTTTTAAAACCCTGCTTTAAGCATCCCCTAAACATTAGCATAGAACATTGATTTGACCTGTGTAACAAAGCTCCAAGTTTGTACTTGTGGGTCCTGCGCTTCCTGGCAGATTTAGGGGCCTCAGAAACTCATCTAGGCCCCAGAGTGACCTCCCTTTCTCAGTATAATTGGCAAGAGTCACCGCCTAGTGAGTTACCTTCATCACAGGTCAATATGGAAGATGGAAAAGGGGGGAGCCTGGGCCCGCCCTCTACTCCGGGCTCCAGCCCAGGGACCCTAATAGTATCAGCTAAGATGGCTGACCTGTTAGGCACAACACACAATACAATTCCCTGGGCTACTTCCCCACAGCAGACCCCGCTTCTTCAAACTCCACTTCACCCTTACCTCAGGGCCTCCTTCCTTCTGTACGATATGTTGTCCACCACTCAGTCTCACCAACAGCATAACTTCCTTCCACAGCTCCTGACACCCACAGCCCACCTGACTAACTGGGAGGTTTTTATCTGGTTTCAGCCAGTCCCTGATTGGCTTCAGGTGTCCCAATCAGGCTAGCTATTTCTACTCCTTTCCAGAAGGTTCTTAATTGGCCCCAGGTGTCTTGATTGGCCTGGAATAGCCTTTGTTTGGCTATCCAGGGAACAGGGACCTGCACATCCTGAGACTAATATACCTGCCTTCCAGCACTCTCCTATATCGTTCTGGTCTGACTCCGTCACACCTGGCATTTGCCAGCATTTACTGTGAAGGCAAAGGAGAGGGTTTCTACTACACTTGAAGAAATGTATCAAACTGATTTTGAGCTGGCCAATTTAAAAAAAATGTGATTTGAAATTTTGACTTATAGCTCACATTTGTTTGCCACCTTTCCACTCAGAAAAGGCCTGTGACTTCCCTTTCATACTTGCCAGACAGTAAAGTCAGTAGAAAAACTTGTGCATTGGATATATCCAAGGAAAAGATATTATAATTCAATAACATTATTAACTATTTTTGTTGAAGAGTGCTTGCGGTGCAGTTCTATTCCAACTGGTGCCAGTGAAAATTGTGTGCCATTGACCTTAGTGAGGGTAGAATCAGTCGCAGGGTATCTATATTGCAGGTTATAAAGAATATGTGATCGTGTGGCAAAGGCTGTGTAGGTGGGGGCAGTTTATTCTGAAGAGAAAATAGAGTCTCCCTACTTAAGGCTACAAGAATCCTGCAAATAAAAGGCTGATTTTGAACACCAGTGTTGGAAAATTGGCATTGCAATATTTGAGCAGTCCAGCAACTAGTTTGTCCATACCCATGTGAAATCTGCTGCCTGTCAGTTTCATGGAGTGTCACATTCCTCTGGTATCATGAGAAAGGAGCAATCGAAATTTCTGATCTACTTCCTCTTTCCCATCCATAAAGTTGTATATCTTTATCATGCCTCCTCTTATTCATCTGTTCTCAAAAACTAAACAGACCAAATGTTTTGAGTTTCTCCTCACGGGAGCATTTTTCTGCACCCCTCGTCATCCTTGTGATCAGTCACAAAATTCTACCTCCCTCTGCTACACGCTTTCGAGGTGGGGGTGTCAAGAAATGAGCACTGCTTTAGGTGAGGGTGTGCCTTCGGTTTATACAATGGCATTATAATATTTTTTGTGTTACCCTCAATCCCTTTCCTTTCCTAATATGTTTTTTTCCTTTTTGAGCAGGATTTCACTGAGCAGAGCTCTCGAGTGTGCTGCCCATAGTTATGTCTAGGTCTTGTTGCTGAGTTATTACAGCACGCTTAAAACCCAATAAGTTGTATTAATAGTTTCAAGTATTTCTTCCATTGTGCATTGTCTTCCAATAGTCATCATCATGCCAGTGCATTTCACCTGCCTATTCACTTAAACTTTATTAGGTCCCTTTGAATGTCTTCACGTCTCAAGTAAGCTGAATAATTTTACTTCAGCTGCAAAGTATAAGTCTGAATGAAAAGAGTAAAATCCTCGAGATTTTTAGCGTTAGATCACAATGACAAGGGACTACAATAGGAAAGGTTTGAATGAATCTATACTTTTTGATATTAAAAAAATTAAGGGAAGGCCTACACTTAAAAATTAGATCCATCTAGCTGCATCACGCAGGGCTTTGGAAATGCCTTGTGCAATGTGGTTAGATTGACTTAACCCCCACTTGGAGAGATGGACTAACTACATCAATGGAAAAAGCCATTCCGTTGCCAGAGGATGCATCTACGCTACAGGAGACCTCTGTTGCTCTGCCGCTGGTGAGAAGATACACCCTTCTTGTTGAATTTTTTGCAAACCCGCTAACAAGTTTTTGTGTCCTTCTAGCTGCCCTACAAAAAATGTGGTATATTGCAAAATTTGAAGCCGCGACCCTGTGGCTTTGACAATTTTCCCAGGAAGGAACAGGAAAAATGTTCAAGAAATCAACATGATCAGAAACCTAGACGTGATTCTGTCACTGGAGCACAAGGAGAAAATAAGAACGGGATAGATCATATAGCCTATGACGGCTTGGTCAATGATGAATTGTTTCAACAGCCAAACCAAAGGTACAGGGATGATGTATTACATATACACTATACTTTCCCAGTGCTTCACAAACATACCGGGGTGAGGTCATGTTTCAAGACAGTGCATTTTCTCTAAAAGATTCTTCCCACAGCAGTTTGAAAGCTTCTAGGGGAATATGGACACTGATTTCCAGCCATGAGTCACTGGGCCAGTGCCGCACTCTCCTTCAATGTTAATAATCTAGTGAGCCCTACATCCATTTTATAAAGCGACAATGACAATTGTCCAGAGACACTGAAGAGGAAAAGCCAATAAAAAGCCTTTATAAAAGGGAAATAAAAGTAAATTTCAATTGTTTAAATGAATAGTGTTGTGTTATTTAATATGTACCTCTCATATCACTAAATCTAGGGCCAGACCAGGGCCCATCTAAGATATGTACCCAGTGGTGTATGGAGGCCTAAGGAGCTCTCTTATTCCACTTCTCGGAGTGGCTACTCCCCATCCTCAATTACATCTATCCACCAATGCCAGTGCAGCGAGGGACATATGCAAATGCATATGCAAATGCAAGTGCAGCGAGGGACATATCTGCTCCTGGGGCAAAGTCATCTGCAATAGGTCATTGGAAGTAAATAGAGTGAGCAAACAGCCAACAGACCTATAGTCATTATATCTACAGCAAACTGTATTTCATAATAGAGATGACCATCTTTTTTCAGTTATAGGAAAGCCCAGTAAAGTCAGTGGAAAAACACCCAAGGTTTGGCTCATGGCCATACTGAGCACTAATGTTTTATTGATGTAAGATTGCTTTTTCTTTTTTCTTACTCTCACTCAAATAGCTCTGGTTTTAGAGGTTAAAAAACATGGTGGGAAATCTATTCTGAAGTACCAGTTCTGCAAATCTCCTGCCAGTGATTTTACTGAGTGAAAAATGCAAAATTTATAAATAAATAACATTTTTGCAAAATTTTTAATTTTTTTTAATTGTCAAAATTTGAAATGTTTACAATTTTTTTGAAACATTGGCAGTTCAAAAAATGTTAATCAGTTCTTATAACTGGGTAAAAAACATACAATAAATCCCCCCAAATGCTGAACTTTCTGTCTTTTTTTGGTCAAAATTTTAAATTTCACTTAAATATTTTGTTGAAAAAAATCTAGTTTGGGGAAATTTTGACAATCTCTGGTCTGAATTAGCAACTCCGTGGGATTGGGTCTTAAGTATTTTGGCAATGGGGAGGGGAAAAAAGGAGTAATAAAAGAATCAAGATATTTACTAGATAAATATCAACTTCAGTATGTAAATCACTGGGGGGGTCCATGCCTAAACATCATTAAAATCTGGCCTTTACACACTAACTTCCATTGACTTTAAATGAGACTTAGGCTCAGTCTTTTAGGCCTTGCCACACTGAGCAGACCAGCTCCTAAATACATTTAAAAATCTGCCCACAGGCTATCCCCTGAGTGGGTGAAGTCTATGGAGCTATGTTGGTATCCACCCGCTGAGGATCTGGGCCCATAGCATTTAAATATTTTTCTAATCCTCATTTTAAAAGGACAAACACTACACTAGCATTCAGCCATTAACCACTGTAGGACGGTTTCATCTTGCACACTCGTAAAATTTGTTTGCTTCATAATAAATGTATTGCATGCATTTCTGTAGTTTAAAAAAGTCAGTCATTGCATTCATCAAAGAAGTCAAATAAAGCATGTTATAAATACCTAGCAAAGCAGAAGTTTTCAATTACCATAACTCCGTTCCTAACATCAGTTCCTATAATTACCAACCTCCATTAGTGCAACTTTCTTATAGTCAAAACATCAAAGCAGATGTTCTCCTTTACCTTAGTTGGCTACCAACTCGTTGGCAGATTTAACACATCTGTTTGTGTGGATGTCTTAGTTTCACTGTCCCTATTTGAAATTCCCATGTTTACCCCAAGCTACCACTGTTTGATGTTCCAACACTGTGACCTACTATCATGATCATGTATGACACAACCCTATATTCCTAGCTCTAGTCTACACTGGGGGAGGGGGAGGATTGAGCTGCGATACTAAACTTCAGCTAAGAGAATAGCATAGCTGAAGTGGACACACTTAGATTGACTTACAATGGCATCTTCATGGCAATGAGTTGACTGCTGCCACCCCCCCTTCCCTGTCGAGTCCGCCTGTGCCTCTTGGAGCTGTGGAATACAGGAGTCAACGGGAGAGCGCTCAGGGATCGATTTATCGTGTCTAGACTAGACACGCTAAATTGACCCCCGATAGATCGATCTCACAGTATCAATCCCCACCACAGTGTAGACCTTCCCAAATCACAAAGAACTAACTGTGAAACCCGTGCATTGAGTATTGTTCGGCTCTACCAGACAAACACAGCCATCCTCTCACACCCCAAAAAATGACAAGTGTCTGCCCACTGAGTTCAGTGGGCTTTGGGATCCATAATCCTTGTCTTTTAAGGTCTCTAAATGTTTAGTGCATCACAGAGGAAGAAAAATGCAACCATGTCAGCGCAGTCATTAGTCCCAACTCACACGGGTCTAGGAAGGATCAGTGTTTTTATTTCTGGTTCATGAATGCCAATCTCATTGGCTGCGATTGTGTGTTGTGGGAGTAGCCCACTGGAAATTAGTTCTAAAAGGTATCTAAAAACTGTAATGTGAAGTTTGTGACAGATACTGGCAAGTGACAGAAAAGTTGATAATTTAAAACACATTCAGGCTATTGAGTAATTTTAAGCTGATTTCTGTTTCAGTCACACACCCTGCAAGCTGCCTTCTCCAGTGCTGTTTAGGATATTCAGGTTTGTTCATTAGCGTCTGGGCTCCTTCTTTCTAGCTTGACCAGGACTCAAAGTCCTAGAGCAATCTCACACCTAGCTTCCATCTCTCGACAGCGAAGCCTCTGGCCAGCCTGTCCATCCTACTTAAAAGATTGTGACAAGGGGTGGGAGGCAAACCTGAGCCCTGGCTCCAGCAGGAGTTGCAAGGACGCTGCCCTGCCATTAGGAGAAATGAGTTAATGGGTTATTTTCATGGCCACAACCATATGTCTATAAAATGCAAATTGGTTTGCAAAGGGAACCAATGGGGTATGTGCTCGGAGTTGGCTCTTCTGCTGTTACTCACTTTCATGTGGGATGCGGGATGAGTCACATGGCTTTGAAGTACCAAGTCTTGTTAGCGTGGGTCAGATGTTTGAACGCGTACAAGGGTAGTATATGGGCTAATTAAATCGAGGCATCTGGTGTGCCTGTCGTTCTGCAGCTAGATTTTAATGGGACAGAGTTGATCTGCAATGCCTGCCAGTTGACGATTAGCTGATAAATAGGTCCCATGTTCTGCTGGAGGCCATCCCTCTGTAAAGTGATTTTTTTGGCTAGTGAGTGGAACCAGTTCAGCAGTCCTGGAGATTGAGGTTCTTTGTTTAGCCACAGAACAGCTAAAGCCTCAATATAAACCACCCTTTGTTATACAGATAAAACTACACAGGATCTTTTCAGGGGACAAGACAAGAATGTCACGTTTATTATAACACAATTTGATTTATAACCAATAGCTAATATCCAATACCTATGTATACACACCACACACACACACACACACACACACACTACATGTTCTGCAGCTGCTGTATAGTTATCTGTCCTGAACATAGCTTGAGTCTGTGGCTTGGGTTTGCAGCTTGGGATCGTAGCTTGTGGCGGCTAACTGGCCAAGAGAGCCGGGCACAAGGAGGGGTTGGGTCTCTGTCGGGCGCACACCGATACCCCTTGATGTTGGCAGCAGAACGTTACCCAAAGTCTCCCATCTCACCCATCCTTTTTATAGGCTTTTAGTTTGAATCCAACATCTCTAGGTCTTGCTGTGTCATGCTGCCTCTGGGATCTGTACTGATCACCTGTCAATTGCAGACGTGACTTTCAGCCTCGGACCTGGCTTTGATGTTCCTTCAATTGGACTTTGTTCTTTTCTCTTTAGGGTGGACTCCTCTTACTTTGTCAGGGCTGTTGTCTGCATCTTCAGCCATTGGTGTTCACACTTTTTCATCAGGACGGGTTAGAGGTTGATTCCATCATCCATGCATACCTCATTCACACCTCTAAACTAATCAGATTACATCAGGGGTTTGCAGAACGACTTTTACAGCAGGGTTTACAAAATGGAGTGAACATTTTAAAATGGAGTTTGAGACAAGTTAAAATGGAGTTTGGGTTACAATAGGGACAAGTGTAGGAAATGGCAGATGGTGGACAATAGTTAATATAGAATGGCAAACAGTGAGCAGAAGTTACATTGTTGAAACAGTGCAAGTTTAAATACTTTAAGCAGCAATTGGATTAAAAGTGAAATTTACATGAGCAGCCGCCTGAACAGCTGTGGTTCTTAACAAACATCTTAATTGTCAATTAGTCAGTTATTGGGGTTCTCGGTTTTGTGAAAGAATGAAGTTTCATTCATAAAACTTTACTTATGAAGTTTAACATGAACAATCTACAAACAATTTCATTTATCAGTTCTACACCTTCCCCATCCAGCTGGTATTTTGTTATCTATGTTTATCGAATGATGCCCCTGGCTGAGCCAACTGTGGGATGGGACCAGGGACACCTAAATCAAAAAGTCTCTGTTTCTTGATTGAAAGAACCAAGGCACAGCTCCTCAAAGGGGCGTGGCCTCCTACCTTCCATTGATTTCAGTGGTCAAGTCACTTCACCTTTCTGTGCTCATGTTTCCCCACCTACAGAAGCGAATGGGATGCGATGAGCAAGGGGGCCTGTGTGTTGTCTGCGATTCATTGCTAACACGGATGCAAAATACCGGGGGGCAAAAGTCTGTGATCCAGGAGTGTTGGAGCCCAGACTTATGCCCCCAGTGTTTTGCATCAGTGTTAGCACCACAACTCAGTGGTGCATCAGCGTTGGAGCCCATCAACCCATTTCACAGCAACTGTCCAACGGTGACAGCCAGGCTCAGCCGGACAGCAATGGACCAGCCCCAGTGGTCAAGCAGTGAAAAGCTCTGGGTGCAATTAACCAAGCTTGCCAGTTCCATGCCTGTGTCATGCATTATGCTTACTTTTATAATGGAAGCACCAATCTAGCCAATGAAAAAGGTAGGTCAGCTCTCAGTTGGAGGAAATTGGCATCATTCCCCGGGAGGAACACGCCAGCTGAAGAGCTGGTACATACGGCACAGGGATTTTAATGATGACGGGAAAAAAACCAAACCCATCTGTTGTGGAAAACTGGACTCTGACAAAACTGCATCTCAGCTGAGTCTCAAATGCAAGGTTGTCTCCTTTGCTTTTGTGCATGAGCCCCCTAAAATGGCAGCTGTCACACAGGAGTGCACAATAACACCACCGCCTAGCCTTGTATAGTACTTTTCATCAGCAGCTCAGTAGCATTATTCCCATTCTACAAATGGGGAAACTGAGGAACAGAGCAACACAGCAATATGTACAAGGTCACCCAGCAGGCCAGGGGTAGAGCTGGGCCTATAACCCAGTTCTGAGTTCCAGTGTAATGTGCTACGCACTAGAGCACACAGCCTCCATGATGCTTTTCTTTGCAACCGGTTGGAACAGAACCTTTTTTTAAATGACGTTGGGCTGCTCACTTAATCACAGGTCTCAGGCAGAGCCTCATCTGGTGTCAGGCATCAGAGCTCCACGGATTTCCATGCAGCCAGGACAAGCTACACCAGCTGGGCAGCTGGGGCTTTAAGAAAAAAAATGCCAAAAATCATGAAGCTCGCACTAAAATGGTGAGAATTGGCAACACTGTCTCTCTGAAGGGCACAAATGCACACACATACACGCGAGGGATTTAGTTAATCGGATGCGCCGTCTTGTGTAGGCAGCCATTTCAGTGTGACGGTGGCTTTTCGTGGTTTTAGCGTACTGGGCATAAACTGGAATAAGAGCGTCCACACATGGCCTTGCATCTATTTAACTCAATTAGTTTTAAAACTGATTTCAGAGGCTACTCCTCCCCATATAACCATGTCCTAGTTGGGAGGGAAATTTTGACTTACCTAGATTAGTGAACTCGAGCTCTGTGTTGAGAAGCAGTTGGCTGGTTCGCTCTCTAGGCTGGAGTCGCTTTTAAAAAATATCATCCATTAAAAGTGAAATGCAGTTTGTTTCCCATTTGGCCTTCCTTAGGACAGAGCAGTGTTCCACAGAAGTCCCCCCGGCCTAGTATCCTGAGGGGCTGGATCAGTGCAGTCTCAAGTACTTCAGTGGGCCAATTACACCGTGTGGCTTTTGAATTACAAATGGGAAATCCATACTGTTTGCAATACACAGTTCTGGCCATGCATAGGCCTTGTTGGTTATTCTTTGGTTACAGCAGCTCTAGTGGAAAAAAAGATGTGGCTGAAACAGTCAATCGTTGCTTTTTTCAGCCTCGAAAGCTCATATTTTTATGGGCCATAAACCACACATTAGAATTCCAGGCGACAGATAAAGCCGCAGTGTAAAGGTAACTAATGTGGACCCACTGGTGATGACTGCACCAAGAGAGGCTCTGAAGTCCCTCATCAGCTACTATGACAGTGCTGGGAGCATTCAGGTAGCATACGCCCCCCCCCATATGGACAGACAGCAGTAACCCCATGAGCACAGCAGGAGACAAACAACCCCTTTGGGTCCCATGTGGACAGAGCTGCGGGTCATCAGCCTTAGTTCTCCAATCAGAGTGTGGGGAGCACAGGCCCCAAAATCTGGGGAACTCCCTTCCTTGACAGACACCCTGACCATTTCTTCATGTAAAACCAGGGGGAAGTAGGGCCACCAGCTGAGACTATACCAGACAATGTAAAAAGTTAGGGTTAGGGTTAGGGAACGGTCACTCCTTCCTTGTAAAAATGTGAATGTTATTTGTTAATTATCCTGCTGTATTTAAAATAAGTCGTACAACCCAGTAGGATTTCTGCCATATTTCTCCTCCCACATTTCGCTAGCCCATCAGCTCTTCTCTGCTTACCATGGCTCTTTTCTCTTTCCCCTGTTTAGCCATCCTCATTGCACCCATCTACTTTGTCCTTTTCTTTCCTGCACTGTGTGGGTGAACTGCCTTGCAATTCAGGTCTATTTTAGAGAATCATAGAAGATCAGGGTTGGCAGAGACCTCAGGAGGTCACCTAGTCCAACCCCCTGCTCTAACTCCCAACTAAATCATCCCAGCCAGGGCTTTGTCGAGCTGGGCCTTCAAAACCTCTAAAGATGGAGATTCCACCAAGGTCTAAGGATGGAGATTTCACTGCCTATGACCTGAGGTCTGCCCTGCCAACACAGGCAGCAAACTAATGATTATTATTTCTTGTTCCTGGAAGCCACGACTGAGATCAGGGCCTCATTGTACGTACACAGACAGTCCCTGTCCTGAGCAGCTCACAGCCTAAGTAGATAAGACAAAGGAAGGGGAAACAGAAATGTTATCATCTTTTATTACCTCTAGCGTGGCCTGGGGAGCAGTCCTCTTTGTGTAAATTTGCAGAAAAACAAAAAATAAACTAAAAAAGACCAAAACCCCAACCATTCATTTTTAACCCAATGCTTTACTTTATCAGCACATTTATGTTAGATCATAGCTTAGCTTTTGGCTAAAGGCTTCCTCCCTCATGCTGCACGCTTCTTTGTGCAGTACTGATCTTCTAAAATCCCATGTGTACATTGTGACATCACAGGCTGTCGAAATGCCTCTCCTTAAAAACCTCTAAGGAAGGAGATTCCACCACCTGGCTGGGATGATTTAGCTGGGGGTGGTCCTGCTTTGAGCAGGGGGTTGGACTAGATGATCTCCAGAGGTCCCTTCCAACCCTGATATTCTATGATTCTATGATTCATAAGACAGAAAACTCAAAATCTGGTTGGCTTACGGAGCAGATGGGTTTAGTCTTGCTAATAACCAAAAGCTCTGTCAGCTTCATCTGTTTTTATGCCCAAATTGGTTTTTACATCTCATTGGCCTTGGGAGGAACTAGGCATGAAATTAAAGGCAACACAGCAACCTAGCAATCACTGTGGGGAATGCTGCTAAATAAATCCACACATTGTAGACAAGGAAATGGGGGTACTGAGACTTCTCTAGGGGAAACCAGGGTCCTTTCCTCCCACTCGAGAGGACTGACAAAGTCTATGTGAATCCATATTTCTATAGTTCAAACACACACTTGATAGGAGCATCTGCCTCCTGAACTCCCAAACCATTCTTGAAATTAACAGAAGGACTTTGAATATGATCAGGGGTCTTCATCTCTTTTTATAAAAGCATATTTAAAAGCTGAGAAAGCAATGTCTTCTTCTTTTTCCCCCTACATGCCAACAACTGAGACAGAATAGAACAAAGTAGAAGGAAATATATTTCATAACTGTGGAGGATTAAAAAAAATTGGTGGTATTTCTGGCACATTTCCAGGATGTGAAAGATCATTTTGGGGTTAAAATCCACACGAGGCGCACAGTGATAAGAAAATGGCTTTTCATCACTTATAGATATTTCTCCTTTTCCATTAACGGTTGTCCTTAGTGATTGCACTGGGGCAAAACGGAAAAAAAATGTTCCTTACTCTTTACTCACAGATAATCACAGGATAATCACGGATGTCTGGTTTCACTCTGGAAACAGTCTCCAGGTTTGTTTTTTAAAAGTCCTTGTGTCCCCTTTCTTCCACTATTTTCTTTGAAGGAATTTCAATTCTCATGGAAGCTGGCAGCACTGCCTTGCTCCTGAGAGATACAGCTCATCCTTGTAGTGCACCTCTGTCTTGAGCATGGCTATAAACCAATTTTAGACATTTCTGAACTGAATTATGCTTCTTCTACACTCCAATTATAACTAAGTCACCCTTACAAAAGTTGGGAATCTTGGTTACAATCACCGTTTCCCCCAGATCTGATTAGAACGTGGTTAACATTTGTAGTGTAGACAGGACCCTAACCCAAATCCCATAACCGAGTTAAGCCTTGGAAAGCAAAGGCTATAGCTTGGTTAATGGGAGATAGCCAAGTCCCATCTCTACTACTGTTTTTAACAATGCTGTAACTTGGTTCCTGACTTGACTGTATTTTTGCTCAAAACCCAGTATAGACATAGACTTGTGCAAAGGTCAGTGCTTTTGGTTGCTATGAGGTCCAAGACACAGATATTTAGGTGGGTTTCATATACTGAGTTTGGCTTTATGTTCCAAACCCCCAATTCAAAGTGAAACTCAGCCAAGGTTTGCTTAGCTTACCGTTAAAATCAGACAACTGGGTTTCGCACCCACAGTGATACATCAGCCCAGAGTCACTTGTCAATGCAGTTCAGCTTCAAGAAAAGTCTTGAGAACTTTTTGGTGGGCTAGGCCCAAATTTCAGAATCATAATGCAACCACCACCAAGGTGAGTTCCACCTGATGCCACACGCCACCCAAACTGAGCCGTCGCCTTGTCTTCATTCGTATTCATTTCACTTACAGCCCAAGCCTCATTCGAAGCCAGGTTTCCAAACGCTCAAGGCATCCTTGTTCTGATATTTACTACTGCGATACTCGTTGGCTCTTTAAAATAGCGTCATCTGGCTGGACGCAGGAAAGGGGTTCCAAAGATGGGCTGTATTATTTCACCACTGACATTTTTATTGTACTGCTCTTTCGAAAGTGGTGGGAAAAGCCATTAAGGCTGCTTCCTTGGGAAGAGTTTAAAGGGATCTGTGTCGTCCACCTGTTTTTTCTTAAATACCCTTCTCTGGCTGCAATAGCCTCTTGGCAATAACATTACTCTCCTGGCTGGTTTGGTTCTTTTCCCATTGGCAGGCATTTTGTTTTCCAGTCTTTCTTTTTTAAAAAACCTGTTCACTAATGTTTTATAAGAATATCTGTAGATAAGAGCAAAGCTGGATATATATACATTTAGATATGCAAGCATCCAGCCAGCCTGAGGGATGCAGGAACAAAACTGAAATTAACAAATAAAATCACTGTGGCCCGTTCAGGCCCACAGGTTTTAGGTGTAGTTTTAGCTGTAGATCACAGGGGCTTAGCATAGGTACTAAGGCTAACTTTGCAGTTAAAAGACTAGCCTTGGGAAAGTGGGGGTAATGGCTATCTCTGCCCACAGTTTTCTTCTGTACCTGTGGGCAAGTCATTTAAAGCTCTCTGTGCCTCAGTCTCCCAACTGTCATCTAGGGAGGAGAGAACCAGATGCATATTTTTCAACAAAGTATTTTTGGTTAGACAATGCCAATTTGCTGAAACCGAAACTTTTCACAGAAACATGTCAGATTACCTGAAATTTTCTCAGGAGCAGACTGGAATTTTTGGGCCAAATCAGGGTTGGGAGCAGGAGGAGAGAGAAAATAACCAACAGCCCCATGATGAAGGCACTTCCCTGGGAGACTCAGATTCAGATTCCCTGCTCTGATTCAGGCATAGTAGAGACCAGCATAAAGGCTAAATTCTTCATTCTACAGCATACTGATTATATCTCAAATGTCTAGGGATGGGACCTGCCAATGATCAGCCTCCCTCTTTCTGTTGTTTCAACAACATTTTCCCAGAAGTCTTTGTGTCGTTTTGCACTGGAATGGAAACTAATGTCGACCCCTCAAAGCTTTTTGTGAAACAGCCTCCTTGTTCTCTGGCCAGCCTTGGGGCTAATAACCCTTCTTTTGTCTCTTTTGGTTGTAAGATGGTTGGAGCAGGGATCACTGCTTACCTGCTTTTGAGGGTGCTATTATTATTGAGATGCTGTGTACCCCCAATTATCTGAACAGAAGGGGGGGGGCATGGATTTTATTTGGCTAATCAAAGTTCAGATAATTGAGATGTCAGGAGTCATTCAGCAGGGAGGTAGCCTCCTTGGTGACTGGGACGGTGGAAGAGACCTCCTGCCCCAGCTCATCATCACAGTCCTGACCAGGGGTCGCTGAAGAGGGTATGATTCTCATGTGCCTCATGCCGGGTCGGGGGCAAGGCAGGGATGTGCATATTGTGGCAATTCGGCTCCTAGGGTTTTGGCTAAACGGGAGTATACTGCAATGCAAATTGTTCTATGTCATTCTGGGCATAGAACAATTTGCATAGGAGTTGCAAATTGTTCTATGTCATTCTGGGCATAGAACATAGGAGTTGGTATGGGGTCATTCAGCGCAGAATCGTTGTGCTTGTGTAGTTATGCACCTTTTCAATATAAGCATTACAGTGGGTGTGGCCTGAGCGAAGCCTAAGAATGGGCCCTGGGTTTTAACCCAGTACAACTAAAACAAAGGCAGCTGTAGCTCTGTGTGACCATTAGCAGGACACAACCAGCTGCACGGGGAAGGGAATGGCTAGTCCAAGCTCTTCAATCTCTCACGTTTCGTATGGTCCCATTGTAATCTCAGGCTTTTCCCTTGTGACCCTTACAGCAGCAATGCATTTCCTCATTGCTATGGTTAATATTCGGAATGAATGTCTAGCCTGGTTGTTTGCACTCTTTGTTAATGGATGGGCATCGGTGATCTGTATGCACGGTGACTGGAATAAGGTTTGCTAGCTCTTATTTGTAGTACAGTGGTGGTCTGAGGCACTCACTGTGCTGGGCACTGTAAAGACACATAGCAAGAGAAAGGCCCTGCCCTGAAGGAGCTTGCAACCTAGGCAAACGTTATCCCCATTTTACTGTTGGGAAATCGAAGCACAGAGACCCTTGACCAAGGTTGCAGAGGCAGTGTGGTGGAGACAGGGATCAAATCCAGGTATCCTGATTGTCTTAACCATGAGACCGTTATTATCTCTAGCAGCTAGAGGATTAGCCCACTTGAAGTGGTGGCTGAGTCACACAAAAAGAGTCGCTATTTGTGTGTGTTCATTTTGTCACATTGTTTTGGAAATCTTCATAGAAAAAGAGATTTGGAATCTGCAAAGCAGGCTCTTTTAGACTGTAATGGTTTCATGTTGGATATAAAACGACTTCATAGCAAAGGCTAGGTGTGAAATACCATTTGTAGCCAATTTTGCTCAAAGCTGGATTTTAGTTATCTGCATATTTGCAATTTGCTGTTACCATCATCAGTTGTAGATTTCGACAGTGAGGTCACTGGCTGTTGATCCCATTCACAGGTCTGAGATTAAATGAATATTCAGTTTGCATCCGGAATTTTGTTTTCTTTTGTGCTTGATGTTTCAAGATCGGTTTTCTGGCCAGCTGCAATCAGATGTTTACTCAGCTGAGACATGAGGTTTTCCTTTGAGTCCCTGTGCTATAGAACATGCTGTCAATACACATGCTGATATAGGAGTCTTTTCCTGTTTCATTTGTATCTGATTCTGGGCCATGTTTCTGCTAGTGTACCTCCATCAACATGCATGGGTTTATGTCAGGAGAGAATCTGGTCCTCTGGGTGACCATTTTCTCATGTAACAGAAAGAACTGAAGTTGTTATCCTCCAGAGGATGGGGTGTCTGAGATCGGGTCGCTTCCTGTATTCCACTCTAAAAATATGCACCTCAGGAACGTGGTTGCCTGATTTCTTTACAAGGTCTAGAAGTAGGGGGCCCTCATTTTCTGTCACAGCAGTCGACTGAACATGGATTGTTACAGAAAGGTGAGAGTTCTGAGTAGGACAACTAATAATGTTACTATTGTGGGAAGAACTCCCACCTTTTTGCTTTAAAATGTAGGCTCTCCCAGGCCTCGCCTGATTCAATGGATTCTCTTCAAGTGTTCCTCTGCAGAAGTGGTACCACCCCAATGTAATACACTTAAAATTCCTAAGCTTTAGATGTAGAAAAGCTATTTGGGTGCATATGCGGTTTTGTGGCTCCTCCTGAGTCCTGCTATGGCAACAAAAGGTCCTTAGCTTTCCAGGAAGATGGATGCAAAGAAATAATCCCAATCAAACTCTCTGAAGTATTTCTGTAATTGTTTCTTGGTCCATAGGTAGCGTATGCAGAATGCATGATACTCTAGGGCAAAGGATTACCAGCAATTTTTAGGAAGTGCTACCTAATAAGCTTGTGAAAGAGTTCATTCCTAATGCATGTTAGTGAAACCTCTCTCCCACCCCATCGTGTTTCCCATATATGTATAAAATAATTGGTGTGTTACATAATGCGTGAAATCCTGGCCCCATCAGAATCAATGGGAGTTTTGCCACTGATTTCACTAGGGTCATTGGTTAACCCAACAGACTTTGACTTGACAAAGATTTTTGTTAGGGAATGACAAAAATGTATGCTATAACCTATTGTTCAAGAGGAAAAAGCCATAATTACTCATCAGTGCCTGAAATTCCCCTTCCTTGGCCTGCCCTGAAGCCACCTACACAATAGCATGGTCTGCTCCATGGCTAAGGGCCAGAATTTATGTTTTGCTTACGTAGCAAATGAATAAAGAATTCCCATCTGGCTAGAGAAGGGTCACTATTGGTGGTAACTAAGGCCTGGATTTTCAGAGGAGTCAGGCACCCCATCTCACTCCTTAGGCATCCATGAAAACCCCAGCCCAAAACGACACCCAGGATGGAATTCTCAGCTACGTTTGGGTTAGCAGGGAAAGATGTGACCGCGTTAGCCAGGCCTGTATCCCCCACTGCTCTTACCAGTGTGTCTGAATCTGCTAGGGAACATCCCACCATGTGTGAACCTGATGGGAATGGTCTTTCCCCATGGCCAGAAATTCTCCATCAGACTGGTTGCTTCTGCCCCACCAGCGATGCAGGGAATGTCTTGCTGATTGGACGTGATGTCACAGGCCCTTCACATCATTTGCACCGTACTCCTATTGCTTTGCATTGCAACTTCCTGATGGCAGAGTGTTTGCCAGGCGCACGTCTTTCACAAAGATCTTGTGCTGTGACTGTGTCCACAGTCTGGCATGTTGCTGCCCACATACAATTTACCTTTGTATGCACTTCTGTAATTAGCAGTGGGTGAGCCACCAAAGTTTTGGAACTGGGGTTTGGCTTGGATAAGCACCCAAATCCCTAGGCTTTTCCAGGCCTCCTGAGGACGCAAAACCAAGTTAGAAAACTCATCTGAGCAGCTTGTACTGTTGCCTTTCAGCACTGGAGCTTCCAGCTGGCACCAGACACTCCAGGACCGGCAAACAAGCAGAGAGGGACATAGATGCATGGATTGTAAACAGCTAGGGACCACTACGATCATCAAGTCTGACCTCGAGTATCATACAGGCCAGTGAATTCCATCCCAGGATTGCTGCAGGGAAGAGAATTGTTACAATATAGGGGCCAGGTGGAAAAGAATCCTGCAAGCAGCTTCATTCAGGGTCAGCTTGAGGCAAAGATCTGGGGGCAAAGAGAGATCATTTTATTCAGACCTGTTCACCTACCTGGTGGAGCTCTCTACCTTTTGCCATGCCTACCCCACCCCCCAAAGCAGGACTGGCTCAATGCTGAAAGAAACTGGATGGTCCCTGCCACGAGATCTCCTTTAAACATTTGACAATGTGGTCTGGAAACCCATCAATACCATCCTTTATCAGGACCCTAGAGGTCGCTAGCAGTCTCTAGCTGCCTTTCATTTGTAACCTCCGCTGCTGCAATGTCCTGCACCTGCTCCGATTCTGAGGGAGCACCCCCGCAGCCGGCAAGAAAGGCCAAGGAAAGAAGAAGGAAAACAAGAAGAGTGGGTGCAACAGGTGTGTAAAAAGCTGGAGGAGGCACTTACGGCAGACATCTTGTCGCGGGCCGCTGAAACAACAAAAGATATGGATGTGGAAATGGGCAATGGAGATGATGCATCAGAAAAGGATCAGGTACTCTAATTGACTAGTCCCAGGAGGAATTTCCTAAAAAAACAGAGGCCCTTTCTCCTTCGGGATTTCATTATACGAAGAAATGGACCTAGGCACATTTATATAGCGTTCTAATCGAATTAAAACCAGTGCCTTTTTAGACCCCTATTTTCGATGTATAGATCTTATTTGAAAACCAAACTTTATTTTGGGTCCTACGACTTACAATAGTCTATTTTAAAATATCAAAAAGTACCTTTAAACTAAAGCTGAGCTTTTGATGCTAGGTTGCAAACCTACTGGAATTATATTGCCTGTACTTAATATTTGTTTTTTCTGTGGTTTATAATAATGATGGATTAGGAGAGCAAGGATGGATCGGGAGAATTAAAGATTATGGTGACTCAGTGTATATAAACAGATTTTTATACTGCTGTTGAGTGACAACACCTGTACATTCTTCCATCATCACTGTAAACATAAATAAATGAATATATTAAAAAAAATTGGAAAGCATCACGCACTGGGGAAATAATGAATAATGCTACTCAGTGTTGCCCTTTAGGCGGATGGAAGAGTGTTACCCAGGTAGCGTGTCACACACCAGCTCTTCCAAGTGTTTACTTCCCATTGTCTTGCAGCCATGCTAGGACAGCATTAGGAGACGACGATCCCTAAAGAGATGAACATTGACTTAAAGGATGATTAGAACGAGGGACGAAGCACTTCAGCCAAAGTGGACACGAGGCGCATGAGCCAAAGGATATAGATTAAAAGTCACCAGACACAAGGCTCTCCACAGCTAAAGCCTGGCTTTGCTGTGGGCTCCTTGTGTGAGCTGGAGGAGATGTAAGTAAGAGCCACCTTCTCCGAAGGGTGTGGAGAGGATAATGACTGTGCGGTATTTGTATCCTACAGTCATGGGGCTTGTCCAGGTAGATGGGTTGGGAACCTTCCAGGGCAGGGATTGTCCTTGATCTGTTTGTACCATGACTTGCAGAATGGGACCAGGTTCCCAACTGAGGCATTCTCAATCATAAGATAAATACTTGCCACTAATAGAACAGTATCAGAGCAGGGTCGGGCCACTTGTTTAATGGAACCTATACAGAAGGCCTCCCCATGAAAATGTCTGAGTCCCTCTGTGTCTTTTTATTCAAGGCCTTTCCTCTGGGATTATCCATCTCTGACCACTTGCTCTTCCCTTTTTAAAGCAGTAATTCCTTCTCCTGTTTGATCAGATCAGGTATCGGAGGGGTCGCTGTGTTAGTCTGGATCTGCAAAAGCAACAAAGAGTGCTGTGGCACCTTATAGACTAACAGATGTATTAGAGCATAAGCTTTTGTGGGTGAATACCCACTTTGTCAGATGCAACAAATCAGCTGATTGCTGGGCTCATATAGACCAATTTCCTGGAAATAGTCTTCTAATGGCCTGATAATGAGTTCTTTGATGTCTCCTTGGAAAACCACTTACTGAATGTGGATTTAGAAGCCCACATTTAGGTCCCCACCCTATCTTTCAAAATCTGAGCCCCACAAAGTACATGGCTCTCAGGCCGTGTGTCGTGGGTACTACAGGAATGCTGAAGGAATGGACTAGAATTACGCCTTGCTTTTAATCGTTTGCCCCTCTGACTCAGAGCTTTGAAGCAGTCACTATGGCAAGGATGCTGAGAGAGAGGGGGAACTAGAAATGGAGAAAGGTGACAATCCAATCCATTTACAAGCAGAGCTACACCTGAGAAATGAATTTTTCATTTTTCTCTGGCATTTGACTAAGCCAATTATTTTGTTTGCCCTGGAGGTCCGTCTAAGCTGGCTGAAGGAAAGGTCTCTTAAGTGCAAAAGCAGAACACGTGAGGAAAAACACTAGGACCTCTAAGTGGGAGAAAGGCTGGCAGGAGATTTCATTTTCAAATTCTCCCTGAAGGCTTTTACCTTCTGAGCCCAGCAAAGGCCAATGGGGAATGATTCCAATTCCAGGCTTCCAGCTTCAATACTAATTTAATCGGACTATTTCCTCCCCTAAGAGAGGGAAGCAGGGATGAGGTTTGCAGATCCGAAGGGGAACTGAAAAGGATCTCAGTTCCTTTTCTTGGCAACACTTGAGGGACAACACTTAATGGTCTCCTGGCCTCTAGGACAGAAGGTGGAAGAACTGAAACATACTTCAGTTTGTCCTGATTACCTTTCCTCCCCCCACATGTTTTATTAGGCTTTATAAAGTAATTCTTGGCACACATTTGTTTGCTATGCAATTACATTTGCTGCCTAGGATATCAGTCCTATGGGCAAATTAAGGTATAGTCTCCCCTCGATAATGGCTCAATACTCTCATCAACACGGAGGTTGGACGTTGGCTGTGTGCAATCTTTTAGTGTCATCTCTGCATGGTGATCCTTTTTCCATGCACAGTGGCAGGATTTGCTGTAAGAAGTGAAATTAATATAGTAAGTGGGCTTGGGTGGGAGATTTTAGAGAAAAGTGCCGAATCCAAACCCCTCTCCCCAACAACAATTTTTTAGCATAGACAATTAATTTATCTGCAAAAGATCAGCCACACAAGGGACCATTTTGCCTTTGCAAGGATGTATGTATGGCTCCTTTGCATCTAAGGGCAGCTAACTATTAGACTCATAGAATTTGAGGCCAGAAGGGACCAGCATGATCATCTAGTCTGACTTCCTGCACATTGCAGACCACAGAACATCACCCAACCACTCCTGCGATAGACTCCTAACCTCTGGCTGAGTTACTGACCATCTCAAATCAGGATTTAAATACTTCAAGTTACAGAGAATCCACCATTTACCTAATTTAGATCTACAAGTGAGCCATATTGCAGAGGAAAGCAAAAAAAACCCCAAGGTTCTTTGCCCATGTGACCCAGGGAAAAATCTCTTCCCAATCCCAAATATAGTGATCAGTCAGACCCTGAGCATGTGGGCAATACCCACCAGGCAGATATCTGGGAAAGAATTCTTTGTAATAACTCAGAATCCTCCCAATCTAGTGTCCCATTACTGGCCATTGGAGATATTTGCTACCAGCAGTTGCAGATTGGCGACATGCCTTTGTAGGCAGTCTCATTGTACCATCCCCGCCATAAACTTCTCAAGCTCAGTCATAAAGCTAGTTAGGTTTTTTTGCCCCCACAGCTCCTCTTGGAAGGCTGTTCCAGAACTTCATTCCTCTGATGATCAGAAACCTTCATCTGATTTCAAGATTAAATTTACTGATGTTCAGGTTATATCTATTTGTTCTTGTGTTCACATTGGCACTTAAATAACGCCTCTCCCTCCCTGATATTTATCGCTCTGATATATTCATAGAGAGCAAATCATATCTCCCTTCAACCTTTGTTTAGGTAGGTTAAACAAGCCAAGCTGTTTGAGTGTCCTCTTGTAAGGTAGACCCTCCATTTCTCTGATTATCCTACTTGCCCTTCTCTGCACCTGTTCCAATTTGAATTAATCTTTTTTAAACATGGGAGACCAGAATTGCACACAGATGAGGTCTCACTAGTACCTTGTGTAATGGCAATAACACTTCCCTGGCTGTACTGGAAATACCTCCCCTAATGCATCTTTGGCTCATATTAGCCTTTTTCACGGCCACATCGCATTGTCATCCTGTGACTGACCAGGTCTTTCTCCTCTTCTGTTACTTCACACTGATAACCCCCAAGTTATCACAGAAATTTTTGTTGTTAGGCCTTATAAGCATGACCTTAGATACATAACATCCCATTTCTATTACTCCAGTTTACATGACCCTCCAGATCTTTTTGTATGATATTCCAGTCCTCCTCCGTATTGGCAATGCCTCCCAACTTTGTGTCACCTGCACATTTTATTAGCACATTCCCACTTTTTGTGCCAAGGTCACTAAGAGAAATGTTAAATAAGACTAATCCTTGAGTAACTCCACTAGTAACCTCCCTCGAGTCTGACAGGTAACCTTCACTGTAGTCTCCCCATTAACCAGTTCCTTATCCACCTTTTGATTCTTGTATTAATTCCCATCTTCTCCAATGTAACTAATAATTTTCCATGTGGGACTATATTAAATGCCTTACTGACATCCAGATAGATTAGATCTACTGCATTTCCTTTGTCTAAAAAAAATATCAGTTATCTTCTCAAAGAAAGAGATCAGGTTGGTCTGGCACAATCTATCTTTTGTAAAACCATGTCGTATTTTATCCCAATTACCATTCACCACTATGTTCTTAACGACTTTCTGTTTCAAAATTAGTTCTAAGACCTTACATACAACTGAGGTCAGACTAACAGGCCTGTAGTTTCCTTGACCCCTCCCCTTTCTTAAAAATAGGTACTCTATTAACAATTCTTCAGTCACAGGGTACGACTCCCAGAGTTGACAGATTCATTAAAAATCCTCACTATTGGACCTGCAATTTCATGTGCAGTTCCTTTAATATTCTTGGATGGAGATTATCCGGGCCCTCTGGTTTGATCTCATTAAACTGTCTGAGTTTGACTTCCACCTCGGACGTGATAATTTCCACTTCATATCCTCGTTCCAAATAGCCACCTAGCCACTGTCCCCAAGTTCCTCATTATGCTTATTAAAAATGGAGGGAAAGCATTTGTGTAGGTATTGGGCCATACCTGGATTATCTTTAATCTCCACCCCATCCTCGGTGCTTAGTGGACCGACTTCTTCTTTCCCTTTTTTCTTTTTATTTAGATGACTATAGAACCTTTTACTATTGGTTTTAATTCCCTTTGCAAGGTCCAACTCAGCTTAGCATTTGGCAATTCTCACTTTTCCTCTGATCTCCAAGAGGTAGTTTTCCTTGTTGATCCCTCCCCTCTTCCATTTTTTGTATGGTTTCTGCTTCCTCTGAATAACCTGTTTCAGATTCTAGGGTCCTACTGCTCCTGATGGTATGCTGCAGAGTGATTTATGTTATTTCAGTCAGCAAGTACTTCCCTGTAACAAAACAGAATGATATATGATGGGATATTATTGGTAAAACTCAGGTTATTAGTTGTACTACACTTGTGCTTCGAGTGCTTGAAGCTAAGTTCAAGGCCCTATTAGGGATACAGAACATCTTATAGGTGAGGAGAGATTAAAAAAACTGGGACTATTTAACTTTAAAAAAATGATATGACTGCATAGTAGGGTGGGGGAATATGACAGAGGTCTATAAAATAGTGAATGGTGTCAAGAAATTCAATAGGGAAATGTCATTTATCCCTTCACATATGACAAGAACCAGGTGTCACCCAATGAAATTACTAGGCAGCCATAAGGAAGTTCTTCTTCACACAATGCACAATCAACATGTCGAACTCATTGCCAGGGGATGTTGTGAAGTATAACTGGGTTCAAAAAAGAATGAATTAGGTTCATGGAGGGTAGATTCATCAATGGCTATAAGTCAAGATGGTCAGGGATGCAACCTCATGCTACATGTGTCTCTGAGCCTCTGACTACCAAATGCTGGGACTGGACGACAGGGGACAGTTCAATTGATGATTGCCATGTTCATTCCCTTGGCAGCATCTGACACAGGCCACCATCAGAAGACAGGACACTGGGCTGAATGGACCATTGGTCTGACTCAGCACAGCCATTTTTATGTAATCATAGAATCGTATAATATCAGGCTTGGAAGGGACCTCAGGAGTTCTCTAGTCCAACCCCCTGCTCAAAGCAGGATCAATTCCCCACTAAATTATCCCAGCCAGGGCTTTGTCAAGCCTGACCTTAAAAACCTGTTTCAGAAAGTTTGCAATCTACATCACCGGCCAGATCGATGGGCAGCGATCTATTTATCGTGTCTAGTGTAGACGCGATAAACCGACCACTGATCACGCTAGCATCAACTCCAGGACTCCACCTCAATGAGAAGTGCAAGGGGAATCACTCTCCCATCAACATACTGCAGTGAAGACATGTGGTAAGTAGATCTAAGTACATCCACTTCAGCTACAGGTTTAAAGATTAGCAGTCGTGTTAGTCTATATCCGCAAATAAAATGAGGAATACTTGTGGCACCTTAGAGACTAACCAGTTTATTTCAGCATAAGCTTTTGTGGGCTATAGCCCACTTCATCAGATTCATAGAATGGAACAAATAGAAGTAAGATGCATTTATACACACAGAAAGCAAAAAAAGCTGTAAATTACCATACCAATTCTAAGAGGCTGTTTAATTTGGATGGGCTACTATGTTATTCACATAGCTGAAGTTGAGTAACTTAGATCCATCCTCCCCCGCCCCGATAGTGTAGACCAACTCTGAGACAGAGCAAGGAAGTATTATTATCTCCATTGAACAGATGGGGATCTGAGATGCAGAGAGATAAGTGACATTCCCAACCCCCACAGGAAGTCTGTGGTATAATTGGAAAGAGAACTCAGTTCTCCAGAAGCCCAGTCCAATCTCTCAGCTTTAGGACCAGCCTCCTTTTTCCAAAGTGTGTGAAACTTACCAAACGAAAACTTGAAACCATAAAAATCCTGCCTGCTATAGAGCTTGGGCACACAGTGAAACTGAACCAAAAGAGGTGTTTAGATTTCAAAGATGTTAAAAGCTCTAAATTCTTTGAAGCAGGGCGCACATTCTTCTGCACCGGGCAGAGTATTCTCTCCATATGCCACGAAAACCAGTCTGACTATATCCAAGTACATTCAGATGCCATAAATTTGTAAAAAGTTAGAACATTTGTTTGGTTTATTTTAATTTCCCTGTGAGCTGCCTGTCAGTTATTATAAATAGAGCTGGGTGAAATTTTTTGCCTGTATGTTTTTTTTGTGAAAAATGCAGAATTGGTGACAATGAAATATTTTGTGAGTTTGTGTCAAATTTGCTAAAGTATGTTGGTCAATCCCCTTCCCACGCAAAGAAAAAAAAATCTGAAAAAAATCAAAATGGTTCAGTTTGACATTTTTTAAATGAAACATTTCACTTTTCCATTTCAAAATTCCCTTTAAAACATTTTTAAATGGTCGAAAATTAAATGAAAACATTTCTATAAGATTGAAACGAAATGCTTCATTCAACCTGAAATTATTTCCCCCCCCCCCAATTTTTTGATTTGCCAAAAATGTTGAAAAGTTTTTTTTGTTTGATCCGACATACTTTTTTTTTGAACTGCCAGTAAGGCAAACAAATCCATTATTTGTACAGTTCTAATTGGAAAGCTAAGTATGGAGGTGAAAGCACCAGACTCAGGAGTCCTGGGGGCAATTGCAGTGATTGTCTAACTTGGACAAATCACTGAATCTCTCTTAATGCTTCTTGTGTCCTACCTCTTTTTCTGTCCTATTTAAATTATAAACCTTTGGGGGGTGGTGGGACTGCCTCCTACTATGTATTTGCATAGCAGTGCAATGCAGTGAGGCCTGGATCTCAGTTGGGCCATGATTCTAATATAAATGATAATAATGATGCAGTGAAATTGATCAGTGTAGTTGATAATATGGTGATGAATCTGGGACTAGGAACAATCCTATATCAAAGGATTTTCAGCGTGATAGCGCTGAATACTTGAAGTAGCAAGGAAGCAACAGTCAGAGGGGTAGCCGTGTTAGTCTGGAATTGCAGAAGTGACAAAGAGTCCTGTGGCACCTTAAAGACTAACTAAAGTTTTAGAGCATAAGCTTTCGTGGGCTAGTACCCACTTCGTCGGATGCATGCAAGGAAGCAACAGAAAATTCAGAAATCACAATACAACAGCACACAGTGGCATAAACCCTTTAAATGAATAACCAGTAAGGTAACAATAGCCCTTTTGGCAAATTCATTTTCTCTCTACCAAGCCAAAACATATGCAATAATATAAGGCTGTTCTGTAAAGCACAGTACGGTAGGAACCTGTTAAACTGATAACCTTGCTGAACCAGAGTTTGGTTTTTCCAACAGCTCCAGTACTTGAAGAGGGCTGTGATGTTTAATGAAATATGTTATGGTCTGTATTCATTCACCCTATTTATTCTTTTGTCAGCTTCATCCCTATTTTCAGTGCATTGGGCGTTTAGTCCTTCAACAAGTTTATGTCTTTCTATAAACTACTTCTATCAACTGGCTTTGCTCAATTTCTGTCTCCCTTTGAAATTGGTGAAGGTGAAACATATTGCTTTTGGGAATGTGTGTCCAGGGGTTCTCCTGGATTCATGTCACCTCTGATTTCTGTACCAGAAGGCCATGCACAATGTTCCTGTGAAATGAACACTTCTTGCTCAAAGAATACAATTTGTTTGCATTGAAATATCACTTTCCTCAGTGTGTTTCCCTTATACTCTGACACTGTATTACTGGCAGCATATCTCTGAGTGGAAAATACAACAGGTATATCATATACCATGGCTCAACCTTGCTCCCTTCGACTTCAACACCCTCCGGAGAGTTGGGCTCATAACATGCTCAACATACTCTGGCGACCCTGGACATGGCTAAGCAAAAGATTGCTAATGAGGACTCCTGTGTGTGCCAGCCCATGGCACCCATCATGAGCCCTCAGGCAAGCTGGCACATGGCTCACTGTATGAGGGGCCTGGGCAGCACTGGAACAATTTTACCAGGTGTAGAGCTGTGCTGTCCTCTTGCTGGACCCACAGAGGCCATGTCCGGCTTCCAGCCCCATGCAGAACAGATCGCAGTGAAAACTCAGACAAATGACACCTGCTTGCAGAGAGCAGCCCAGATCAACCTGTTTGGCTCCTTACTCCCCACAGACATATTACTGTGTGTGCGGTCCCCCATGTGCTCAATATGCTCTGCCTCCTGCTTCTCTCTCCTGCAGTCCTACACATACCCCAACATTCTCCTAGTGGCCAAAGCAACACAAACCCCACACCCTCTCCACCCTAGCTCTGTAACCCCCCAGCCTCCACAGTTTCTGTTCTCTCCCTTCAACAAGAGCTCAGCCCCATTCTCCTTCCTTTTGAGTGCGAGCTGCTTCCGATAACCCCAGCATCGCCTCCCTGCATGCTGGCGAAGCTGATAGCCCAGCTACAATGATCACCCATCTCTGACCTTCCACCCAGAGCTGCCAAATCTCCACTCTACCTCACAAAGTGTCCTATGCTCCTTCCGGTTCCTTTAACCTGCTGCATCAATGGGCCTCTGACAAACTCCCAGGTCTGCCTTTTCCTGCCTAGCCTTCCTGGTACTCCCACAGGCACTTCCTTCCTACCCCCTGCTGAACTTCCTCTGCAGAGTCCAGTCAATGCAGGTAAAAGCACCCCGCACCCAAGTCATCCTGCAAATTCCTTTCCAGCCAAAAGTCCTGACTCAGTATCAGCAGCTGAGCCTACCATTATTCCCTCAACCACAAGTGTGCACTGCTTACTTCCCATTTTCCAGGAATCCTCCACCTGAAAATGAGCTGTGGATTAAATCACTGGTTTTCTCCATGACCTGCTGGAGGTACTGGCTCTGTGGCTACCATTCAGTTCACATACCACAGATCACTGGAGTAGTTCCCTGGGGTTGATCAGTGGAGTTTGTACTCTGCCACAACCGTGGACTAGACATTTACCCTCTCTGTGCCTCAGTTGCCCATCTGTATAATGGGGATCATTGCACAGAGAATGGGCCCATCAATGGCTATTAGCCAAGATGGTCAGGGACAGAACCCCATGCTCTGTGTCCCTAAACCTCTGACTACCAGGTGCTGGAATTGGATAACAGGGGATGGATCACATGATAATTGCCCTGTTCTGTTTGTTACCCAGGGTTTTCAGAACAAAAACAGTGGTAACTTAACTGGTTCACTCCAGGCAGCGTCAGAAATAAATGAATGGGAACACAGCACTTCCGGCTGATGGAAAGACTAATATAAGTAGCGTGCTCTTACCTAAAACTACAAATTTTTTAAATTTAAGCACACACAGACATAAGCAATAGGGGTAGAACATCCCAAATAATTACCTAGGGTCTGAGATGGTATTGAGTAATTTACAGCAGGTCCTCAATGGCCAGTTGCTTCTCTGCTGGGAAGTCTTGTGTCAGGAAAAAGTCTCTCAGGACAGCTTCAGAAAACTGCTCCCAAAGTACATCCTCTTATCAGTCTTGTATGACAAACTTTTACAAAACTCACAGCTCATACAATGAAGTGGGTGCTAGCCCACGAAAGCTTATGCTTCAATACTTTTGTTAGTCTTCAGGGTGCCACAGGACTCTTTGTTGCTTCTGCAATTCCAGACTAACACAGCGCTACCCCTCTGATTTTTTGACAGCTCATAATGATCCTTATTGGGTCATCACCTCTCCTAACTTCAATAACTACAAACATTCCTAACAGTCTTAGTCATAATAAGCTTCTATATCAATGGCACCCAAAACTCAAGGTTTCCATCCACTTATTTTCTTTCAGTCTCAAATTGTTGACTCTTTCTCCCTCCAGTTCTGACTAGCAGAAACTACAATCCTACACCTAATTTTGACCTTGGCTCCTAAAGCTCTGTTTGGTCAAATGAACCCTTAACTATGTGGTGTTCTATGTTATTAATTCACGGTGGCTGACTGCACACAATGTGGTTGCAATTAGCTTGATCAAAATCTGGGGTACGTGCACCCCTCAAATCTGGGGCGACATCTTAATTCTCTTCGTAGCATCTGGCACTGGCCACTGTCGAAAGACAGGACATTGGGCTGGATGGACAGTTGACCTGACCCAGTAGGGCAGTTCTTATGTTCCCTATCTCACAGGAGGTGTTGTGTGGATAAACACATAGAAGTTTGCTAGGTGCTCAGGCACTATGGTAACAGAGGCCAAATAAGTACAATTGATTGATCAAGAGATAGAGGTGGGTGCATGTAGCTCATTTAGCAGCCTGGTGTAGGTATCTGCGGCAGCAGTCATGGTGCGCTAACGATACTAATAAAAGCAATGTCTAGCTAGGTAAGAGGTGCCCAGGCATTATAAACACAAAGCTGCCATAAGTTCCCTCACAGTCACCTTCTCATGTAGTACACACCTGTTACTTCAGCTGCACACACAGAATAAACAGAATATCACACTGGCAGCAGGCCTGGAGTCAACTACGCAGTCACTGTTCGTACCTATATGCTGAGAGCTCCTAGTCAACTCAGTCAAGACCAGCAAACCCCTGACACTAAGGAACGTATATGGTTGAAGAGGGCTGACCCCTCGGGGCTCATTTCAGTCATTTATACCTGTGCAAAGCGGTGCTCCTCTGCTGTGGTGCCTCTTCATATCTACATCACTCCGATCTAAGGCTGAGATTTGCAAAGTGACTTAGGTACCCAGGTCCCATGGAAATTTGGTGAGACCTGGGCACCTACCTCCTCTGGACTTCTTGGGTGCACGGCCGTGGCAGAACAGGCCCTCAGTTTCACCAGCATCTGTTGATTTCCCATAAGCACTTGTGAGCTGAAAGGTCTTGTTCAGGGGCATTGACTGAGCCACAGGACCAGAGACACAAACACTCTGTGTGTGAGCACACGAGAGGTGAAAGCATAGACTGAGTGCGCAACTGATATACTATCAATAGCTACTTCTTAATAAAAAAATGGTCATGTGATCTGCAGTGATAAGGGTTATCAGGCTTTCTTCCTAGGGAAAAGACAGCCTTAGATATTTTAAAGTGATTAGTATTTTGGGTATCAATTATCCCAGCAGCTCCCTACACGGATGGTGAGTGCTCAGCATCTATTAAACTCAGGCCAATTTATTTAGGGGATCAAAATATGGATTTGGGTGCCTAACTTTAGGTGCTCATATTTGAAATCATTGGCTTTAACTGTCTGTGCCTCAGTTACCCCTATGTAAAATGAGGAGAATACTTCTTCTATCTTGTATGTGTATACTGCAAGCTGTCGAGGACAGGGACAGTCTATTACTCTATATACACCTATCCCCTATCTGAGTGCAGCCCTAGATACAAATGCCCCTGAATTTTAAAGTGTTTGAAACCTAAGTCTGCTTGGTTGGTGGCTCAAGCCCATCTCTGGTTTTGATACCACTACTAGTTCTTTGGCAACCGACACTGACACAGTATTTTCAAGTGGGCAATTAGCACGAGGAGTTGATGAGTTATTGACAAAGTTATCTGGCAAAATTCTGTTCTCATTTATGCCAGTGGAAATCAATAGAGTTACTCTGTAGTTATGCCAGCGTAATGGACAGAAAAATTTGGTGTAATGTTGTAGGCCAATGTCACTAACTGAAAAGAAAGAGGAACAGAAATTCACCAAAACATTATATAGCCTGTAAGCAACATTGTTTTGAAACAAAATATTTATTCATAAGGCACCAGTGCCTTGCCAAAGATGATGTAAGAGAAGCAAATTCTTGATAGCCTGGGGATTTGAACTTTGCCCTTTGAACCTAAATGCCAGAAAATATTTTAATATTCCTGCTACTACTAAAGTTAAAGGTGGGTTGCTAGTTAGTCTGTATTTCACAGCTTGCGTGGCCTAACTTATTTTTAATTTGTTTCCGCTAAAGCCTATATTGGGAATCTATGGCCACAAAAACATAGCTATTGGCGACAAAGGAAGTCACTTGAAGGGGGAGAAATTGCTCTCAATCTGATCTATTTACAGGGCTTGAGAAGGGGCAGAAACAGCTGGTGAGGAGACTTCTTTGGTGATGGCTGCATGTTATATGTATCATAGCCCGGTTTTTGCAACAAGTGCCCGAGGGCAAATCTTGAAACTTTTCAGAGGAAAATAGCCAGTAGACTCAATGCTACACCAAGGATATAGATATATATATATGGAAATATATAGGAAACACCTGTTCAAATGGTGTTGAAGTTGACTAGCCATTGTTTGTATTTTTCCAGCAATCTATTCCATCGACTGCAACAAAATATATACGGGAAGTGCACTCGCAAGTCTAAAGCTACCAAAACCAACCAGTAAATGGTATGATCTTGGGAGGTATTTAACAGCAAGGATGCATTTGGATCCTGGCCAGTGCTGTAGCTCGGTACACAATGGAAGCAGTGTGTATGTAGAGCTCTACTGTACTTAAAAGAATAATAGCTGCTAAAGTATGTTTCCACATTGTGGGGCACCTGGTGATTGGATCAAGAGTGCACAAAAAGGGATCAGGGCTATTCCCTATGGGGAATTGTCATGGTTGAGGGTTCTAACCTGCTGAATGCTTATTACACAACTGCTGAAATCACCTACACAGTCTACCTGTCAGCACCACAGGGTGCCACAATGAGCAATGTAGTGAAGGAGTCTAAGAGCATGAGGTGGATCAACACAAAGGGCAGTGATGGAGGGAGAATAATAGGAACCAAAGTCAGGAAGAGAGGGAAATTCAACACAAAGGCAAATGTTTTACCTCCTAAATCACCGTGTTCTTCACAGCGCAAATACTGCTCAGAGCTTCTCGCCCCAAAGGCCTGATGCTTTCAGGAAACCAAGTACACCACAGTTTCAAAGGTAGCAAGTCATAACTCTCACTGTTCCAGTGCAGTAATCATCCAGGTCTCTGTGCTTAAGCTCTTTGATAGCTGGATTACACATTTTCTAGCATGGTTTTGGGCCACCTCAGGAGGTATCGTGCTAACAAGGTTGGGTGTCTCCAGCCAATGGTTCCCCAGTATAGCCTTTTGGGCCAGATTCTAGTACTCCTCCAGGCAGCACCTCACTTCGCAAATGCTCCTGACTCCAATGGAGCCAGCAGTGGAATAAGGCAACATTCAGCATAAATAAAGGCATCTCTGGGGAAGAGAGTTCACTGAGACTACTCACAGAGTAAGGTACTACTCAACACGAGTAAGTGGGGGAGAGTTGGGTCTTGGGAAGCACTCCTGCCTAGCCCAGTGGTGTGAAATATCTGTACCCAAATCCATCCCCTCCAAAGGCCCGATTCTCCCCTCTTACTTGCACAGAGCAGCAGGTTTTTAGAAGGCAATGGGACTACTTGCAGAGTAAGGTACTTACTCAACAGGAGCAAGGAGGACAGACTCAGGCCCTAACTTTGCTGCTTGGAGAAAAATCAAGCATAAATTCCCACCCACCCCAAATATTTGGATGCCCGCTATCCAGGAAAGAAAGGCTCCCAAGCCACAGCTTTTGGAACCCTGCAGTATCCTGGCATCTTGAAAACCTCGGTGAAAATGGCCTAAACACCAGCAGAGGAGGAAAACCCTGCGTCTCTTCAGGATCATGCAGCCTCCCGATGGAAATGGACAGTTTCAGTGTGAACCTGAATGATCCAATCCACACAATAGCATAACAACTTAATACTTCTAAGCACTCCACCACGTGACAGCAAATGTTTAGGGCGTTATAGGTCAACTTCTCAGTGGACCATTGTTATAGGGCCTTTACTCGCCAATAGAGTGCCTCCTTGCAGTTGCATCTGGGGAATAGCTCTGCCCCATCTAATGCCCCCTTCCATCTGCCCTTCACGTTACAGCCCCACTTCAAAGATCGGTCCTCTGGACAGGTCACTATAGTTTTCCCCTTCTGGGGTATCAAAGTCTCATTGGAGGATCTGGTAGTTGGCCATTTTTCTGCCCAGTCTCTGCCATTTTCCCAGCCAGGCTCTAAGCCCAGGCTTCTACACCACAGCACTGCAAACCTGACTTCAACCAGTGCCTTCCTAGCTACCCTAACTCTCCAATCAGGTGTGGCCCATCAGGTTACTTAACCCGTCCTGGGCCACACTTACCCTTTCTGATTAGTGTGGGGTTGAACACTCCATTACAAAGAGAAATCAGTCATGTGGAGTCTAGGTATATCCTGAGTGTAACTGGCTTATTTACACAAATATGCCAGTCCTGAAACAGAGCTGGTCACAGTGTGTGCAGGACAACCCCCTCTTTTATGAATCTCAGCCCAGCATCAAAGTCCGGTTCCCAGGGAACATCTCTGCCTCAAGAACAGACGCTTGTTAGAGATCAAAGTAGGCAGCAAACTCTCCTGTTGCTCACATAGCTCAGCCAGACAGTTCATAGCATGTCTTAATGAGACTGAACATTTGCTCACTCACCAGTAAAAAGAACTTGGAAGACTAACTGTAATAGTGCCATGGGGTGACACCTGCCACCACAGCATTTAACTCCCAGGTTCTGTGTAGGCTGAGAGACTGCTGAGACTCATCAAGTCCTCACATCGCTACCCCTTCCTGCTTCTCCACATGGGCACCAATAATACTGCCAGGAATGACCTTGAGCGGATCACTGCAGACTATGTGACTCTGGGAAGAAGGATAAAAGAGTTTGAGGCGCAAGTGGTGTTCTCGTCCATCCTCCCTGTGGAAGGAAAAGGCCTGGGTAGAGACTGTCATATCATGGAAGTCAACGAATGGGTTGTGTCAGAGAGAAGACTTTGGATTCTTTGACCATGGGATGGTGTTCCAAGAAGAAGGAGTGCTAGGCAGAGAAGGACTCCACCTAACGAAGAGAGGGAAGAGCATCTTTGTGAGCAGGTTGGCTGACCTAGTGAGGAGGGCTTTAAACTAGGTTCACCACAGGAAGGAGACCAAAGCCCCGAGGTAAGTGGGGAAGTGGGATACCGGGAGGAAGCACAAGCAGGAGAGCGCAAGAGAGGAGAGCTCCTGCCCCGTACTGAGTCAGCAGGACGATCAGCGAGTTATCTTAAGTGCCTATACTCTAATGCAAAAAGCCTGGGAAACAAACAGGGGGAACTGGAAGTCCTGGCACAGAGGAGGGCAACAAAAATGATTAGAGGCTGGAGCACATGACTTACGAGAAGAGACTCAGGGAACTCGGATTGTTTGGTCTACAAAAGAGAAGAATGAGGGAGAGTTTGATAGCTGCTTTCAGCTACCTGAACGGGGGTTCCAAAGAGGATGGATCTAGACTGTTCTCAGTGGTACCAGACGACAGAACAAGGAGTAATGGTCTCAAGTTGCAGTGGGGCAGGTTTAGGTTGGATATTAAGAAAAACATTTTCACTAGGAGGGTGGTAAAGCACTGGAATGGGTTATCTGGGGAGGTGGTGGAATCTCCTTTCTTAGAGGTTTTTAAGGTCAAGCTTGGCAAAGCCCTGGCTGGGATGATTTAGTTGGGGATTGGTTTTGTTTTGAGCAGGGGGTTGGACTAGATACCCCCTGAGATCCCTTCCAACCCCGATATTCTCTGATTCAAAAATGCCTGATTTTCTTATTCTCTCAAGTGAAACCATCAGCAATACCTGTTTCAATGGGTGTTACAGTCAGTGCTAAGCTCTCAGGCTTCTGTGCTGTGTGAAGACTGAGAAGTGTTGTATAAATTTACAGATACTGTACAGCATGTCAACAAAACCTTGGCAAAAGTAAAAGGAAGATATTAATGATTCTTTAATTTGACATTTACTAATAAGGTAACATTGTTTTGTTTGTTCCAGGAATGGATCCCATCTTATTTTCCCAGATTGGTATATGCAAAAGTATTTTCTTTGTTACAGTTTCAAGCTTTTAGTCAATTTAAGGCCCTGCTGATACTACGCTTAATGAAATGTTCTGTAAATTAGACTGGAGACATTGGTCTGGACATGACTCAGCTTCCTTTCAAAGGGAATCCTTTGTCTCTGGCGAATTCATACACCCTGCTGGTAGCTACTGATTCCTGTCTGAGTACTTAGAAAGTTATATTTAGAACATTCCATCATGCGTCCCCCTGCACCGTTCACACTGGATATACATGGTGGCAGAATACCTGATCCAATGAATTGTTCCAAAACAGGCAAGATTTTTTTCCGATCTAGAGAACCATTTGGGGAAATGGAGGAACTAGCAAAGCGCTCTTCCTTCTGCAATTCACCATCATCAAGTTTATGGCCAGAAGGGACCATCGGGTCATCTAGCCTGACCTCCTGTTTAGCACAACCAATCTCTACCACCCAGCACCCGCACACTAAACCTAACAACTAAAATTAGGCCACAGTGTTGCAGCCCTCATGGAGAATGATCTATTATGTGCCATGGCAGAGAATAGGATGGATCAAAATTCACCAGTGCCTCAGGCCCCCGCAATGGCAGGGAACTGATAAAGTGAGACACACCCAGATGATCTTGGTAAGCGACTCACACCTCACGCTTCAGGAGAAGGCAAACCCTCCCAGGTCACTGCTGATACCACAAGGCAATAGCACAGTCTTCCACTGTTCTCCACCAGCCTTGGTTTACTACTGGTAAGGTGACTCCAAACTCTCCCCAGGCCCAGATTCCCCCCAAACATGTGTTCTGCAGAGTCAAATCCAACAGTTTGTTACTTTGACGGAAGTTATCAAACAGTGCAGCTCAAACACAACACTGGAATGGCTTAGAGATTCAAAATAAAACAAGTTTCTTTGATTCCATAGAGATCGGTTTTAAGTGAGTACACATATAAGCATTAAAGTCAGAAATGGTTATAAGTAAAGATAAAATGCTTTATATGACTAAAAGTTAACAAGCTAGACTTGGTTCACAGTCAAAGCCTCACCACACTTCCAACAGGCTGGCTGACCAAACTCTTGGGTCAGGATCTATCCCCCAAAGGGCTGGTGAAAGACAGATAACTTGGGATCCTGTACCCCTCTTTTTTATAGTCCACTGAATCTTTGCAATGGATTCTTCTGAAGGAAACCTCGTAGAAGGACGGCGCTGGGGCTCGTCCCTCTGCAGGGCGGTGGGGCACCGCACCGCCTCACCTTCTTCCCTCTGCCAGGTTGGGGAATACCCGACATGTAGCTCAAGTGCTCAGAGCAGTCTGAGCAGTAGTAGTTCATTAAGCCCAGGCCCTGAGGCAGGGTGGGGCAGACAAACAAACACAAGAGTCAGGGCTCAGACCCTTAGACAGGGGCTGAGCAAAACCAGACAGGTAGCATGGGTGCCTGGCAGAGGGGGAGACTGCCACCCCCGAGTAAGGGTGACAGGGGAGACGCAGGCCCATCCACTCCACTGTGTCCCAGCCTGGGGCCCTAACAGCAGCAAAAGATCCGCTGCAGTCAGTGGAGATCCTGACCGCAACACATTGACACTGGTTCTGAGTCTCTCCCTGGGCTGCTTCCCGTCTCCGCCTCAAATGTCTAAGGCCGTGTCCTCCATGGGCTCCTCGGGATCACTGTCGAGGGGCAGATGCGGCAGCTCCTCAGGGTACCTGGCAGGCGGTAAGCATGGCTCGTCCTCTGGGTAGCTGGCTCGAGGTAGGCTGGGCGGCTCCTCGGGGTAGCGTGCACTGGGCAAGCTCGGCCAGTCCTCCTCCGGGAAGCGGGCACAGAGTAGGCTCGGCTCAGGCTGGGTCGCGGAGGCTTCCCGGTCAGGAGCTCCACCGGTAGCGTCTGGTTCCTCTGGTGGCTGCCTCCCAAGTGAGCTCTGGGGCCAGGCTTTTATACTTCCGGTCCTGCACTCTGACCTCTGGGGGGCGGGCGCAGGACTCTCTAGCTCCACCCATTTTGGTCTCTGAGGAGGCTCGTCCCTCTGCAGGGCGGTGGGGCACCACACCGCCTCGCTACAGACTTCCAGACCAAAGTCTGTTTCCAGCTGTGAGGGAGGCAACATGGAGTCTGTCTTGAAGGAAGGGCGCTGCTGCTTCTCCCCCAGTTCCTGCCCAATTTGTCCCTCCCTTCTCCATTCTCCCCCTTTATCTTACCTTCTCCAGATTCTGTGCGGAAGAGTGGGAGGAGCGGGGGATGGGAGAGTGGGGCAGAACTGAATCCCCCTGGCACTGGGGATGGGATAGGGGGGCAGAACCGAATCCTCCCTCAGGAATCTCTTACCTTGCCCCATGTGCTGGGGCACGGCCCTGGCTGTGAATGGCTGAAAACCAGCCTTATTACTAAGCAGCACCAGCCATATGAGCTGCCTCCCCTTTTTCTGCCACATTTGCTAGAGATCAAAGACCGCATAAATAGCAAGAAAGGGAAGAATCTGTGGGTTTGCCATCTGGAGACCATAAGGGACGCCTGCTTTCTAGAGGGTACAAGGTGAAGGAGGAGAGTTGGAAGCCAGTTCAGAGTCTCGTCATTTATGAGGATTAAAAATAGCGTAGTTAGCACGATAAAGCCACCCAGGCTAGTGTGACCAATGGCATCACTTTTCAGAGAGATGGCTGCCGACCGTGCGAGGCTCGGAAATAGCAACTAGTTAAGAACCTCAAAAACAGAGGTTTTTCCAGGCTTTCAGAGCTCCCGTTGAGTTGGGTCACCTCTGAAAATAAGGTCCTGGTGCTTCTATTTCACAGTGTATCCCTGGGGTGTCTCTCTTGGGGGAGCTACTAGGCTGTTTGGCTGAACAAAACAGGTGCAGCTTTTTCAAAGAGGCAAAGGACATTATGTATTCAAATCCCACTGAAATTCAATGGCAGACGAGGCCCAGATCCTCAGGCACCTAAATACCTTTGGGGAGCAGGACCTGAATGCCTAATTCTCTTAGGTTCCTTTGCAAATCTCAGCCTAATTACAGCCCGGAGCATTTACAAATCACAAGTCCAGACTAATCATAAGTTGTTTAATAAAATCTCATGATTTTTAAGCCAAACTCATAGACTTTAAGGTCAGAAGGGACCATTACGATCATCTAGTCTGACCTCCTGCACAACGCAGGCCACAGAATCTCACCCACTCACTCCTGCAATAAACCCCTAATCTACATCTGAGCTATTGAAGTCCACCAATAATGGTTTAAGGACTTCAAGGTGCAGAGAATCCTCCAGTAAGTGATCCATGCCCCTTGCTGCAGAGGAAGGTGAAAAACCTCCAAGGCCTCTGCCAATCTGCCATGGAGAAAAATTCCTTCCCGACCCCAAATATGGTGATCAGCTGAACCCTGAGCATGTGGGCAAGACTCACCAGCCAGATACCCAGGAAAGAATTCTCCATAGTAACTCAGATCCCATCCCATCCCATCCAACATCCCATCACAGGCCACCGGGCCCATCTACCACAAACAGTCAAGGATCAAGTAATTGCCAAACTGATGAGATTTCATTTAAAAATAAGTAACTTGTTCTTCTTAAAAAATTGTCTTCTGCGTTTTAGCCATCAGAGGTCTCATTTGGAAGCTTTTCTCCAGAAGAGCTAGTACTAGGAATTCACTTTTGAAAAAAAAAAAAAAAAAGCTGAGGTTTCCACTTATCATCTTTCTCCATGGAATAGAGGGATCAGAGAACACACCAAATATTGCCAACATTATGATAAGCTTGTAAGACTTGGCAACACCATAATTATATTTTAGCTATTACAGGAGGGGCTGACATTCATATTTAAGTATATGGTGCAGCATAATGCGTTATATCTGAATGGTCCTAGGAGGTACGACTCACCTGGAAATCAGTGGGAATTGAATGCACTTTACTAGACATGCTGAGTTCACCAGATGATTAATGCATCTGATTTGCATGGGAATACCTTGGCAGGATGGACATATCTGTTGCACTGATTTTTCCCCCACAGAAACTGGGTTATGATAAACTCGGCGCAGAATACCAGCAGCTTGGCTAATGATGCTGGAAATTACCAGGCAGCTTTTAAGAAGCTGCGTTGTGCCAGTTTAGTTAATTCAGCGATTAAGTGCTGCCTAGTGGTGTAATGAGTGCTGCTTGTTCATCACTCATACGATACCAGGGCATCATGAGGCCAGGCACTCACTCAACAAGATCTGTAAGGAAGAGTGAAAAAACCCAAAAGCATCCTTATATAGAATCCTAACTTCACATCCATATGTTGCCATATATTACTGTAAGATGGAGCTTCCCCTGTGACCTGTCAAGTGATATTTAGAATTGCTAGGGCTTTACTGAATACTCAGATCAAGGTTGATTGGAATAGTTTGAAGGAATGTGTAATTTTAAACTGTGAAAAGAACAGAAATGGTGGTTGTATTGAGCCTTTTTTGGTCTGATTGTCAAGTTATGGGATCCCACATTCCTTACTTCAGGGAAAAGTCCCACTGAAGCTTGAGGAATATAGGTATGGCCCACAGAGTGGAGGAAGGCTTTCCTTGCCTTAAGTCTTATTTCAGAATCCACCACTTTATACATAATGGAATAAATAATAAAAAATACTTCTTAAGTACTTACAAATAACTAATAAATAGGTACAGTTTGCAAATGTTGTTGGCTGGTGTAGTAGCAGGGGAAGGAAGAGCGGCAAAGAGTTCTGTTTGCATTCGTGAATGCAGAAGAGACGTATTGACTTTACTTAACGTCAGAGGTAGATCCAGGAAGTGTATATTTTTTTAAGCATCGTCCTAAATCAGGATTATGTAAACATTACTGCATGGTATTTGACTTCGGCTGTTTGGAGATGGGATGGCTGAAACATGACAAACATTCCTGCAAGTTTATTTATCCATCTTTTCATTTGTGCCAGTTTTCTATTAGCCAGGCATAGCTCTGGCTACCAGATTGACGCTTCGGGTTGGGAGCTGATGAAAGTGGAGGAGGGGGATGAGAAGTGAGGGGCTTCCAAGCCCTATCTAATTTAAAGCATCTTTTACAGTGTGGTGCAGTGAAGAGGATGTGGGTAAAACAAATGAAAACCCCCCAAAAGGGATCAAAGCATGTGTGCAAATTTATTCCTTGTGGTAGGAGCTTTGCTTGTTGCTTTTTCAAAAGATGGGTGTTTGTTCTGTGGCTGACACCCTCAGCACTCAGCACTTCCTCTGGATTTTGTCTTGGTTTCAGCTATGATTGATGGCCGGGATGACACCAGAGACTGTATATTCTGAATGAGATCTAAGGCATTTCCCCTGATTCCGTGGTGTACACATTAAACAGCTGCATGAGACCGTTCTATTTATAAGTGGTTCAAAGACACCACAAATGGTGGTGGATGTTGTATTGAAGCACCAGTCCTCCAGGAAGTCTATAATGATCTCAAGAACCTGCTGTTACACCAGAACCATGTGCTTTCTTATGTTGTGTGGATTGGGGGAAGCTAGTTAGACTTAAAGCGTCCTCCAGGAATCGTGCCCACAACACAATTATGGGACAATCTGATTGAGCAGGGAGTTATGGTATTAAGAAGCCATGCTCACCAAGTTGCCCAGGTCAGAACGCATTAAAATGATCACATGATCAGAAAAATAACATACTGCAGGTTTCGTCGCAAACACGTCTCTCGATCTGGGGGCATGAAGCTTCAGAATGAAGAATCTGAAAACATTTGTCCTAGAAACCAGGCTGACATACTCTCAGGTAGAGAATCTCAGTACAGCGCGCAGGCCTCTGTAATGTCTAAAATAGATAGGTTGTAGGAGATTGCAAGCACACTGTAAGAATAGCAGGTCAGATCCACAAATGATTTATACAAACATAGCTCTGTCTGCATCATGTACCAAATCTTTGACCAGGGGTTTGGAGTAGATGACCTCCTGAGGGCCCTTCCCACCCTGATATTCTATGATTCTGCTTTTGGCTGGAGCCAGGAAATGGAGAGGCAAGGTATTCTGGCTTTAGAAAAGGCGTGGTTAAACTTTGCTTAATACACCTCTTTCTTGTCTGTATATAGGATCCTAACTTCACACTCATATGTTGCCATATATTACTGTAAGATGGAGCTTCCCCTGTGACCAGTCAAGTGATATTTGGAATTGCTAGAGCTTTACCGAATACTCAGATCAAGGTTGATTGGAAGACTGTGGAGGAATGTGTAACCTTAAACTGTGAAAAAAACAGAAATGGTGGCTGTATTGACTTTTTCAGTCTGATTAGTAAGCTATAGGATCCCACAATCCTTACTTCAGTGAAAAGTCCCACTGAAGCTTGAGGAATATAGGTATGGCCCACAGAATGGAAGAAAGTTTTCCTTGCCTTGAGCCTTACTTAGGAATCCACCACTCTATTCATGATGGAATAAATAATAAAAAGATACTTCGTAAGTACTTACAAATAACTAATCACTATTATTATTTCACTTACAGTAGCACCTAGAGGCCACAACTGAGATCAGGGTCCCAACGTGCTGTATAGACACAGTAAAAGAGCCCCCCGCCTCAGACAATGAACAGAGAATATTTCTGACTCATCAACCAGTGCTTTAATCACATGGCCATCCTATGCTTTTAAAGATGCTAGCAATTTTTTGGTAGTACTATGCGATTTCTATGCTTTTCTTATGTGCCCACTAGGAAAACATCGGAGGTTTATGGGTTTTATGTGCCTTAATAAATCTAACATCAGAAAAGACTAATTCTAGACATTAATAGAACGTCTTTACAAATTCCATGGCATTTGTTATGAAAAATAAACGTCCCTTTGCACCCATTCAAAAAATAAAATGAAGATCCAAACTACAAAGCCTTGTTCTTCAATTCTAGGAATTCTGTCAGGTCAAGATTGTCAAATATTGCATGCCAACACCTAAGAGAATGACAATAGCTTCTTTAAGTGCAATGAATCAAAGCATAAGAGTAAGTTTATATGGAGCAAATTGGTATTCTTAGAAGTCACCCAGAATCAAAAAAAATAAACAATTCACCAGGAGAAAAAAAGTGTTCAAACTCACAAGGAAGATTAGGTCTCATCTGAACTGAAACAAAACCTCAAAAGCACCTCATAGCTAACCCCACACTGTTGGATAGTTGTTCAAGGCCTGAGTCAAGTGGCTGGAATTATGCAGAGTAACTCTCTAAACGCAACTTTAAAATTGCTAGATTATTTTCATCCCTCTTTGTTCAAGTAATTTTGTTTTGCCCAAGTTCAGTGTTGTATGGGATCAGCTGGACTCTGCACCATCTAATCTAAGACCCCAATCCAAAGTCTATAAAAACTCAGGTGAGTCTTTTCATCTGTGTCAATGGTTTTAGCTCAGACCCAGAATGTGAGGTAGCAGGTCATCATTCAGTTATAAGGTAAAAGGCACTGCTTCAGTTAGTCAGAATTTGTGAGCAGTAACACATTATAAACTATATGGAGACATAGTACTGGGTCCGCTCCTCGTAATCACAGTTCAAGAAGAATGCTGAAAAAATGGAAAAGGTTTAGAAAAGAGCAACAAAAGGTCTGAAAATTCTGCCTTACTGCAAAAGACTTAGGAAGCTCAGTCTATTCAGTTTATCCTAAAGAGCTAAGAGGTTATTTGATTATGGAGTATCCAAGTAGGGAAGACTACTCTTTAACCTAGCAGGCAAGGGCATAATGAGATTGAATGGCTGGAAGCTGAAGGTTGACAAATTCAGACTGGAAATAAGGCGCACATTTAACAAGGAGGGTCATTAACCACTGGAACAAATTACCAGGGAACTGGTGGGTTCTTCGGGACTTTAGGTCTTTAAATCAAGATTCTACAGGTTGCTAAACAAAATGTTTAACTAAACCACACAATATGGGCTTGATCCAGGAATTACCAGGTGAAAAGCTATGCCCTGGGTTTAGCAATGCTAGGTAATCAGAATGACTCCATCTGCCGTAAAAAGCTGTGAATGTGAGACGCCCACACACTTCAAATGCACTGTGAAGCACAAGGCTGAAGTTTAACAGCTAGGTCCTCCATTTGGGTATGGCTCCAAAAGGTATGGCTTTGGACATAAGTTAATATCCTCAAACATGTAGAGAACCTGCTGTGAAATCAGTGAGATTCTATGTGGATATAGGGTTGCCAGGCCTCTGTGTTTTGACCAGAATGCCTGGGCAAAAAGGGGCCCTGGTAGCTCCACTTGGCACCGCTGACTGGGCTGTTAAAAGTCTGGTTGGCGGTGCAGAGGGGGCCCAGGGAAATGGCAGGTTCCCTGCCTGCCCTAGCTCCATGCGGCTCTCAGAAGTCGCTGCCAGGTCCTTGTGGCCCCTAGACTCATGGGCGGCCAGGGAGGTTCCACAAGCTCCCCCGCCCTGAGTGCCGGCTCCGCAGCTCCCATTGGCCAGCAACCGCGACCAATCTTAGCTGCGGGAGTGGCACCTGCAAGTGCCAAGGCAGCGTGTGGAGCCTCCCAAGCTGTCCATGCACATAGGGGCTGCAGGGATCTGGTGGCTGATTCCTGGGAGTCACAGTAAGCACTGCTGGGACCCCGCATCCCACACCCCCTCCCACACCCCACATTACCTCCTACCACAACCCCTCCCGCACCCAAACTCCCTACTGGAGTCTGCACCCCCCACCTTCCCCAATCCCCTACTCCAGCCTAAGCCTGTTTCTGCACCCCAGGCCCCTCACCCCTGGCTTCACTCCAGAGACTAGCCCCCCCAGCCAGAGCCCGCACCCACTCCCGCACTCTGAACCCCTTTGCCCCAGCCTGGAGCCCTCTCCTGAACCCTAAACCCCTCATCCCTGGCCTCACCCCATAGCCTGCAGCCTTAGCAGGAATCCTCACCTCTGCCAGCACGCCAACCCCCTTCCCCAATCCAGAGCCCTCTTCACACCCTGAACTCCTCATTTCTGGCTCCACCCAGAGCCCACAACCTGCTGCATCCCAATCCCCTGCCCCAGCCTGGAGCCCTCTCCCACACCCCAAACCTCTCATCCCTGGCCCCACCCCAGAATCCTCACCCCCCTCCTGCACCCCAACCTCCTGCTCCAGCCCGGTGAAAATGAGTGAGGATGGGGGAGAGTGAGTAACGGGGGTGGGGAGGGGGGTGGAGAAAGCAGGGCGGGGCCTCAGAGAAGGGGTGGGGCAGCGGTGTTTGGTTTTTGCCGTTGGAAAGCTGGCAACCCTACGTGGATAAGGAGAGGGAGGGTTCATGAGAGAGGGATGACACTACGTTGTGGGGAGAGGTAGATCTGCTGGAGGATGGAAATAGAGTGCAGCGTGACCTAGACAAATCGGAGGATTGGGCCAAAAGAAATGTGATGAGGTTCAACAAAGACGAGTGCAGAGTTTTGCATTTAGGATGGAAGAATCTCAGGCACTGCTACAGACTGGGGATCGACTGGCTAAGAGGCATTTCTGCAGAAAAGGACCTGGGGATTCCAGTGGATGAGAAACCTTCCAAACAGGGACTGAGTGTAACCGATGCAGTGCTGTTTGCCGAGTCTGCAGAGAGCCAAAGAAATGGCTCTGGAAAGTGTGAATTCCCAACCGACATTAACCGTAGATAGGTGATGGCTCTAGGGTCACTCGAAATGTGAGCATTAGCTATTTAATTACTGATCATTGAAATGGCCAGGGGAGAGCTAGAGAACCCCTCAGAAGGAAAGGTTGTGAATTGGGAATTGGTGCAGGAAAGGAAAGGGAGAGGTACAAAGATGGAGAGAATGGGGAACAGATAAGGAGGAGAAGCAAAGGGTAGAAGTAGCATTCGTCCTAAAAAAGAACAGATTTTCCCACTGACCAGTGTTGGATATATGCCCATAAAGTATTGAACGAACAGTAACTACTGACCATAGCTCAAAGTGTAGCTGCTGCAGAAAAGACTGTATTTTTACACTTGGTCTCTGTGCAAACCTCCCCTTGAGACTCGTAGGTGTTCTGCTGAGGACTGATGGGAATATGCAGCCCTAAATGTTTATGAACCACAATTAAACACAAGAGGCCTGAATTCCAGTTTACACTGGGGTCCACTTTCCAGCCTTCCAGCAACCCTTAAAGGGATGTAATGTAAGAGATGTCTGCTTTAAGAATCCTTTCCACTGTCAAAATAGTGGCCCCACCCGATAGCCCCCCAGAATTTTGTGCTTTCCACTCAATGACAGTGATACTCCTGCTATAGAAAGTAAGGGCCACACAAATATGGATAGTAATTACATGGCTTGAGCTTTGTTATTCTCAGCAATCTTCTCTCTCCTCTGACTCTGTCTCACTTTCTCCCTTAGGAGAGATTCGAAAAAGCTCCTGGTGATGGAGTGGAATCTACTCGTAAGAATACTGCAAAGACAGTAAGAACGGATGTGATATTTTTTTCCACCTTGCCCAATCAACAACTATTGCTAATGGTATTTTCTGTCCAAGAAATCACCATAGTTGGAGTATAAAACTATGCATTCTTGCGATGATTTGTAGCTCTGCGTCCATACATTTAATTTCACCTTTCAGTAGAGAAAGGCCCATATAAATTATGATTGGCCATTCACTGAGACAGCAATTTCCCACTTCTAGACTTTCTTGCTGTAAATGCGTGAGCGTGCCAGACAGAGCGACCACAACGGTTTCCAATGTATAAGGTCAATCTGAGTTTATGCATAAACTTGGCATGGATCCATATATATTTCTGGCTTTTCTGTGTCATGATCCACACCTATATCATCTTACTAATCTACAGCCAACATTGAGAATCTAACTTTGCATTTTGACTTAGTCTCAGTGAGTTAATCAGACTGTGCATATACTTATTTTAAGATCAATTTATTGTACCCTAATTAAAATGAAAATACACTCAAGGCAGCTAAGGGTGAAGGAGAGAGCCAACAGCAGCCCTTTGATTTTGAAATCTGTGTGTTCATGTGCATTTGGGTGGGGAGAGAGTGAGAAGAGAAGATTTAAATAAATTACAGATCTGGTGAGGAAATTATTTCCCAGATGCAAAATTACTTTTGATGCAATTTTTATTTGAAATTTCTTGGGATTTTCATCAAAAAATGAACAGTCACAAAGGCAACCAAAACCTCAAAATGTGTCAGTTTAAAACTGAAAAATGGCAGTTTTTTGTTGTTAAGAATCAAAGGAAAGTTTGTTTTTTGGATGAAAATCTGGCCATTTTTGATGAAATTTACACTTTTCTTTTTGGAGAAAATTCCCATTTCATTGAAAAAACATTATTTGTTGGTGTCGTGGGGAAGTATACCCAGTCCGCCTTTGGGGTGGGGTGAGAGCACTATAACCCCGCAGTTAAGACCGCCTGACTACCCTTCACTTCGGGGCAGTAGGACGCAGTGACCCGACTCAATTGGCCTTCTGGACAGTGTGGCCTAGTGGCCAGAGTCAATATGGGTGCCCTCTCTTTCAGGGCGGTGTGGCCCAATGGCTGGAGTCACTATGACTCCCCACTCAGCAGGGCTGTGTTGCCCAATGGCCAGTGGGGAGTGCCCTGGGGGTGAGTGCTGGCCATAGATGTACATAGGGGTGCTGGCCCTTGGAGTGGGTGCTGGACATAGGGGTACTCTGGCCAACCCTGTGCCACCGAGTCCTAGCCCAGGGCCCTGTCAGTAGCGAGTGTGATCCCACTGAGTCAGCAGGGATCCAACCAAAATAATCTGACACCACCTGGGACAATGGTTACCCTCAGCGGGCTACTTCCTACCGTGCATGCTGTAGCCGTTGTCTGGGCATCTCTGGGGTCTCCAGATCCATCAGCCTGTGCTGCTCCTGGTGTCCCCAACCTCCCTTGAATGTCTGCAGGTATCTGGGCATCTGCCGGGGTCTCGGCGCCTCTGGATCCTGTGATCTGGGACTTTGACTGCTCCTGGGATGGAGCCTGCGATGTGTGTCCTTCCTCTCCAGCAGTCAGCCCAGACTGAGCTGATCTGCTGCCTTTTATACTACTGCTTCAGCCAGAACATGCCTAGCAGGCGCAAGGGGGAGTGGCTTTGGCTGCCAAGAGTACTGAGTTAACCCCTTCATCTCCAGTGCAGGGCAAGTACACCCCGTCACTGTTGGGCAAAAAGTTTGGACAAACCTTTTTGACCATCTCAAGAAAATGAGTTTGTTCATCAGAGACTAAGAGAGGATTTTGCTGCAGAACGTGAGGAAGATGTGGGAAGGTACAGCTCATTTAACTTCTCTAAATAAGAATAAGGGCTGATCTACAGTAGGGGGAGGGTCGACCTAAGATACGCAACTTCAGCAACGTGAATAACGTAGCTGAAGTCGGCGCATCTTCAGCCAACTTATTTGCTGTCCTCACGGTGGCAGCGGTCGGCAGCGGGCTCCCCCGTCGACTCCAGCTTGCACCTCTCGGCGAGCTGGAGTTATGGAGTCGTCGGGGACGCTGTTGGTGATTGATTTATCATGTCTTGATGAGACGCGATAAATCGATCGCCAAAAGATCGACCACTACCCGCCAATCCAGCAGGCAGTGAAGACATGCCCTAACTCCAATAGCTTTTCCAATGGAGAAGGCTCTATTTTTGGAAGAGATAATGCCATTCAAGGTATGTCCACACAGCACCTGGGAGGTGTAATTCCCCCCAGCGTGAGTGGACAGAGAAGTGTTGGCTCTGCTCAAGTCATCCCAGGGTGCGTGTGGTGGGCAGAGGCTCAGAGAGTCGGGTGGGCTTGTACTTGGGGCTGTACACTACTTCCTCCCTGCCCTTGGGCCAGTCACGTCCTCCAAGACAGCATGACCCAATGGTCTGATGCTTATAGGGAGCTGCATCTGCCATCTTGGGGTCACAATATCTGCCTAAACTCTTCTCTCACAATTTACCAGTCAAACTGATGTCACCTTCATTCCCTCTATGCCTCACAGTGGAGGGGATGAGATAACCATATATGGACAAGAGCCAACGACTTACTTCATAAGTGAATAAAATCTGACCATATTCTGTGCTTTTCTTTTAAATGCACATGAATTTAAATGATAACTTACTTGTGGCATCATTGATTAAACCTTCCTGCCATCAGTTCCTGAAGTCAGTTCTATGTAGCATGATAACATCAATGATGATCTTTAGTAGTATTAATCTTTGACGTTTGTCTTACAGTAGCACCCCGAGATCTCAAGCAGGTCAGGCCGAGAGCTGGTTGGAAATTTTTGGACACAGTGGTTTTTCATTGAAAAATGTTGGTTTGTTAGAACTGAAACTTTTTGTGGCAATGTCTCTGTTTCAATGAAACGTGAACTGAGAGAGGTGTCTTGGGACAGAGTTCCTGGCAGAGAGACACAACTCCAGACAGCCAGGGGGTTAAGGCACACGTTTGAGACACTGGAGCCCCACGTTCAGCTTTCTGCTTTGCTCGCCTCAGAGCAAGGGCTTGAACCTGCCTCTCCCGAACACCGGGGCAGTGCCCTAACCCCCAAGGGGAGGCTTCTCACTAGTTTTTCATGTGAAAGGCCTCAGCTTTGACCCAGAGGCAAAATGAGAATTTATTTTTTTAATCCTGAAAATATGTAGGGAGTGGGAAAATGTTTCCTGCCCAGCTGTAGGACACCATTGTGCTCGGTACTGTACAAACACCTAATACATGAAAGACAAGGTCCCAAAGAACATGCTAAATATGCAAGATAAATCAAAGAAGGATTCCTACCACTATTGTATTATAGGAAAATGAAACACCGAGCCATTAAATCGTTTGCCCAAGGTCAGGGAAGGAGTTTGTGGGAGAGTTGGAAGCCAACTCTGATCTGCTGAGGCCTACTGCAGTGCCTGAACTGCAAAAAAAAATCCTTCCCCTCTAAACTCAGTTTGAACCCCTCCACCCCCCAAATAAAAACAATGGGTGCCAAATTCAGTGTGACCACTAAGAAATGAGTGCCATTTTGTGATGCCTGTTCCGCAGCCAGCACTCAGCATGGTGAACATCAAACCTTCAGAGCACAGGTTGGGCTCAGATAAGCACCCAAAAATTCAGATGCATCTTGAGTAAAGTTGGTTTGGAAATATTGTTTTTCTCCTGACAATCTTTTTTCATTGGGAAAAACAATCCATTTTTGTTTAAATAAAGGATACTTTTAAAAAAAAATTTTTGAAATATTTCATTGAATTTTTTTATTTTCTCAACAAGTTTTTGACAAAAATGGATTTTTGGGGAGAAGGATGTGAGTGTGGAAATTTCCATTTGGTCAAAAATGCCACTTTCCCCTGAAAAAATGTCTCAACAGGAGATTTTTCCATCACCTCTAATCTTGAGTGTGCAACACTGATTGCGAGAACAAACTTCCTCATGAGATTTCCAGGACTGGCTCAAGCCTTGAAGTGCAGAGACATACCAAAAGGAGAAATAACAAGTTGGGAAAAACATCATCAGCCTTTTTCCGTAGGTTGGAAGGTTTTCGATCCAGGTTCCATTTGAGCTGCAGATGGTGGTTCAGAGGGGTTTCTTATTTCATTTGAACTATTTGCCCATTCCTGATTTACACTACAGACATATGGTCTGCTTCCTTTTAAGCTTAGCAGCAGAGTGCCCCTTGGCTTCCCTATTCATTACAACCCTGGCATGGAACGCACATGGAAGAAAAAATAAATAAATAAAAAGCCATGTCAGATATTACAGAACCTCCTGCAGAAGAACTGCTGCCAGTTGTGTTTTATTTGAAGAAATGATTAGAGTTTATTTTATTGCTAGTAGAGCTTGCCAGCCTTTATGATGATAAAATTGCTGAGTTTCTCCGGAGATTTATTTACATAGGTCTTGAAAGACAGGCCCAACTGAGAGAGATACCACAAGCCATACTGCTGATATATTAACTCTTTACTACACTAGCATTTCAGACTTTCTCCTCAGTGATTGATTATGAGGATACATTCATTACAACCATTCCCCTCCCGTGGACATGGGTGATTAGAAAGGTTTGAGCTTGGGAGATTTGGCACTGTTCTGCAGACCTCTGGTGCAAAGCGAACAAATCTGCTAGAAGAAGTCAGTGGTTATTTTCTGTGGGGCTGCCACTAGAGGGGGCTGTGTGACAGACTTTACAGGTAGACTACACACTAAGGGGAACCTCCTCGTGAGCGTCCAAGTCCTATCACAATCTCGGCAACAATTCTACAATAACCGCCAGTGGGGTTTGAACTCTGGACTCTTAGCACCAACTCACAGAGCTCTACCATTTGTGCTAAAAGATGATGGCGTCTTGCTAGAATCAGTAGCGAGCAGCTAGCCTCTGTGGAACAATCAAAAAGAAGCACCCCATACAACATACAATGTAAGTCCTCACTTACTGACAGCCCCCTAAGTTGAAGCAAATACTCACCAGTAACTACACACCACACAACAGAAACACTAACCCAGGAAACAACAACCCCCGCAGAAAGAACCCCAGGAAACAATCCTGGGAAACAACTCCTGCAACCTGTTTTCAACTCTATCTGCATATTTATTCAAGGGACACATCATAGGACCCAGTCACATCAGCCACACCATCAGAGGTTCATTCACCTGCACATCTACCAATGTGATATATGCCAGCATCTGCCAGCAATGCCCTTCAGTCATGTACATTGGCCAAACTGGACAGTATCTAGGCAAAAGAATAAATGAACACAAATCAGACATCAAGAATTGTAACATTCAAAAACCAGTAGGAGAACACTTCAATCTCCCTGGTCACTCAATAATAGACTTTAAAATTGCCATTCTTCAATACAAAAAACTTAAAAACCAGAATTCAGTGAGAAACTACAGAACTGGAATTAATTTGCAAACATGACACCGTCAAATTAGGCCTGAATAAAGACTGGGAGTGGCTGGCTCAGTACAAAAAGCAATTTTCTCCCTGTTGATACTCTCACTTTCTTGTCAACTGCTGAGAATGGGCCACATCCAGCCTAACTGAATTCCTGCTTGCTGTATTTTCCACTCCGAGCATCTGATGAAGTGGGTTATATCCCACAAAAGCTTATGCCCAAATAAATTTGTTAGCCACAAGGACTCCTCCTTGTTTTTACTGAAATAGACTAACATGGCTACCTCTCTGAAACAATGTACACACATTACCTCAATGCAGGCCTGGTCTACTTGTCTTTTCTTCTGTCTATCAGCCTACATAAGACAGCATGACATCCATGGAAAAAATTCCCTTATTTCTGCAACTATGGCATTAATGAGAGACTTCAGTGGTAAACAGGACCACCACTAACATTCTGAATCTATAAACAGCTTTCGAACAGCAGTCAAGAACCAGATACAAAACAGTTCCCTTCTTTACCCCTGTAAAATTACACCTACATATGGACTAGGATGGGCAACGTTCAGTCCTCAGGCAGTAACTGGTTCAAAGATAGATATTCAAGGATGAAGATTTGGATATCTAACCCACCAGGGCTAGAAAAGATCACTGAAAAGGGGAGCACCTCAGTTACAGAAAATAATACACAGTACTTGTGTTGTAGTCCTGGATGGACATGAGCCATTTGACCTTTTAATTGCAAAAATTATCTCTGAAGGACTCTCATGTAATTTTTTTTTCTAAAATGTCTTCTTTGCAGATGACTTTCTGTCTGACCCCTGAACAGCTGTACACATGCTAACTAAGACTACTGGATTTCCAGGAAGTGGAGCAAAAACTAGTGTTTGTTTTTTAAAAAAAGACCTTCTGAGGTGTTTCTGCGATAAATTTCCAGAAACATACGTGGCGTATGCAAATTACAGGATGAGGTTTTACAAAAGGGTTTGTAGGCGCTAGAGCTGATAGACAATTTGGGAAACATTGATCATGTTTTTGGATTAAAAGTTTCTGCTACGTTTTGACCAGCTTACAGAGTGGCCACAAGTTTTCAAAAATTCAAAGGTTTAACCAAAATATTGGCAAAAAAAATTACGGGATTTTTTTCTGCATTTTTCTCCTGGCTCTAGTTGGCCCTCACTCAGCATAACCTGAAAACACACTTGTGGCTTCATTGGTTAAGTGTTTGTACCGCACTAGACATGAAATGTAATGTCAGACTTTAAAGGTAACTGCTTTGCATCAGTTTTCCAAGGTCTCACTCCTGTAAGGTGCAGAGCACTTTGGCTCTGATCCAGCAAAGCTCTGAAACATTCACTTACATTTCATTGAACTCAGTGGAACTTAAGGATGTGCTTCACAGCTTTGTCAAATTGGCATGGAATTGCTCACATGCTTAAAGGTAAGAAGGGGTTTTGCTGAATCAAGGCCAGAATAAGTGAAATCAGGAACAAATAATTCAATCAATGGGAAGATTTTTTTTTTTAATGAGATCTGAAAAGAAAGTGACTTGGTAATTCCCAGGGAGGGAGAGCTGCTAGCTGAAAAGGACTTTGTCTGACTCTGCCTGGGACATAAGGGCCTAGAAAGGGATGTCAAGCATGGTATCTATCTGTTGTAGTTATGACACCACCCATTACTTTAATAGCCAAGTACCTCACACACTTAGATATATTTAGGATAGCAGCCCCCTGTGCAGTGGGGCAGTGCAGCCTAGTAAATTGTTGTATTATTATTGTATTATCCCTCATTTGCAGATGGTGACATGGGGACAGAAGCGCTCCTGGGTCAAGGCAGGCTCAAGATCAGAGGAAGTTTGAGGCAGCACAGGGAATTTCTCCAAGCCTCCCCCAGCCCAGGTGAGCATCTGACAGGAATTGAACTAACTGTTTTGAATTTGATCTGAAGCGAGGGCCTGATCCTGAGAGATACTCCACACCCACAACTCCTGCTGAAGACCACTCCCACCGCACCCTTGATTGAAGTCCTGGACCAAATTCATTCAAACAAACCCAAGCCATCCACACAGCCGTGGGAATTACAGGAACCCCTCCACTCACATGACGACGCCCACAGAAGCACAGAGAGACCACAGTTAACAACCAACCACAGATATTCAGAGATACTGTTTCTCTTTTCACCTTTAAGGCTGCTTATGGAAACAGCTTGGAGGTGGGCCAAAAACAGAAGACTGGCTCCAGACCTGAACTTTGTAGGAAACCAGCTCTGGAATCAAACCTCATGGTTCAAACCTGCCTCCGGTTTCTTTGGTCTTCTGCTGTGAAACACTGCATGGTAGTATTTAAACGCTGGGCCCACCGTACCATTAGACGCATAGGAACCATAAAACAGGCATTACAGGTAGCAGATGAGTTCTGGGTCTAAAGCTGTGATATTCAAGCAGTGGCGTTCTATTTCAAAGCAATGAGGTTAATCTGTCGAACTCAGACCAGGAGTCACTGAAAGGCGGAGCTAGGTAGAGACTGCAGGTACTTCTACACTGCAACAGGGAGGTGTGATTCCCACCTCAGAGAGCCAGGCATGGGATTGTGTGACCACAGCAGCGTGGGCTGCAGTTCTGGTTCACTGCCCAAGTACAATTTCACCAAAACCCTTAGTATGTACCTGGGGGCTACGCTGTGCTGTGATGACCACAGTGTTGTTTTCAGTGCTCTGGCTCGAACAGAGCTGAGGTGTGTATGTCTGCCTGGGCTGGGAATTAAACCCCGGGGCTGCAGTGTAGACATGCCCTAAGTGACTCATTTTTACAGGCTCTCCCTTTGGGGTGGGTAAGAGATCTGTACAAACAAGGTAGAAAAATGGCATTTGTGCACCCAGTTCAGAGAACTGCACTTCCAATTTTTTAATATGCATGTGTCTAATAAAGAGCTAGAGGTGTTGGAAGATACGTTAAGCATGACTTTGCACAGACCAAAAATTGAATCACAGTCAGCAAGCACATGTTTAAACATGACTGTCCTTGTCCATTCAAAGTCACGTTAATTCAAGACATTACCTTACCTGCTGCAAGTTCCCAAGATAGATGCACCCTGTAGCTGGGAACCCCTGATGGCGGGTAGCAATACTGCTGGTTCTCGTTATGGAGACAAGGTGGGGGAGATAATATCTATTATTGGACCAACTGCTGCTGGTGAAAGAGACAAGCTTACGCGCTTACACAGAGCTCTTCTTCAGTTCTTCTTATGGTGAAGCACCCCAAAAACACATATGGATTGAAGTTGGCCAAGGAAGTTTAATTTATGTCTCTTTGAGCCATCTTCAGGGAATGTGTCGCACAAGCTGTTCCTTTCTTCTGGAGCTTTAGAAAGCTTTGTAGCCAACAAGTCTGCCCAATTTCCTCTACCCTACTTTAGTGGCACTAAACCCCCCTGAAATTAGGCCATGAAGCCTTGTGATAGCTAGAAGTGGTGAGCTGGGATGAACAGCTTTTGAAAGCGGACCTGTATTTTGTGGTGTGGGGAGATTTATTTCCTGATCTTTTGCCCATCAAATCTTTTTTTGATCTTAATTGTCAATCACATCTTATGATTTCTCCAGAGAAATGAAAATAGCAGCTAGTTGTCTCGAAACTCTGCCCTTTGAAGTCAGCATTCCAGGAAATAAAACACCTTTATAGTTATGGAATCCAGACCTGTCTGACTGGGATGCCCTTTCATCAAGACTCGTGTGGGTTTGTTGACTCAGTGTTTTAGACGCTCTTCATCTTTTATGGCCATTCACAATGGGGTGTTCACTGCACACAAGGCTGATAAGAAAAAAAAGTATCCACAGCTCACTCTTTCATGTATCATGAAAAATTCATGATGAATATTCATGAGGAACATAACTAATCCTCATAGCAAACTGTGCTCCTGCAAGAATGTGGAAATATTCAGCAGAATGCTCTGTCTTTCTAGTTCAGACACTAGGGGCCAGATTTTTAAAGGCGATGGGGCACCTCATTCTCTAGGCCTGAATTGTCTACAGATACATTTCCCACTGAGGCACCAAAATCAAGGGCCCAGATTTTCAAAAGACTTTGGCACTCACCATGCTGAGCTCTTTCAAAAACCTGGCCCTCACGTAAACCCCTGATGGGAACTGAGGTCTTAAACGCTGACTTAAATTGTGGGTGCTGAGCCCTTCTGAAAATCCTGGCCTAGCCCCACTGGCCACCCAAAGTTTATCACTGGATTCATCAATGCAATGGAAGTCAATGGAGTTGCGGGGGAAGGGGGGCAACTGAAAACAGAATCCACCCCATTTACTTCCTGATGGGAGCACCAGGAAATGCTAGAAATTCAAAATAAATATGGAAGGTCAAACGTGGCCCTAATTTATGCCTGTACAACTACATTGCGGCCAGGGAAATCGCATAAGTTAGGGAAATATTTGTGCATAATATATTTGTTATATTATATAAATATAATTATTTAAAATATAATTATAATTGTTAAAATATATTTGTTATATTATATAAATATAATTATTTATATAATAAATATATTTAGAAACTATTTATAAATTATAAATATATTTATAAACATATTTTTATAATATGTTATATTATATAAATATATTTGTTAGGGAAATATTTGTCCATAATATGTTTATCCATAATATCTTTATTGTCTCCCGTTCTGACTTAAGAGTTTAGGCTGAAAAGTCTGACCTATCTTAAAAAGGTCAGCATCTGGGAAGGAGTGTCCCTCCTGGAGTTTTAAACCTCCATTAACAAAAATAAAAATGACCACTTACACTTTAGGGAAGAAAAAATGATATTCATGAAATTCACCTCTTCCCCCACTGCATGCTTTAAAGTGCATTCACAGGTATTCATTTAAAGGGCCCCACGGTATCAGCAGCTGTTCAACACGGTGCAGCTAAACCCTGTGTGTGCACGCTGTTTAAATGTGTCCCTTTAACAGCTCCATGTTAAATAGCATTTCATTAGCAGATCCGCCGAGCAATTGTGTTGTTTGTGAACGAAAGACACCAGTGTAGCCTGCGATTGAGGGGACTAGTTCCTGTTGCTCGGTGGTTTGCATGTGCTTAGCACTGTCTTTAATACAAACTGATTAAACTATTTGGTGGTCTCCACGTTTTCCTTGTGCATTTGCATCAGTGATCTGGCAGGGGCTAGAGGAAAGGGAGTTCAGCCTTCTTAATTACTGCTCTCCGGCAGCCGCAAAGGTGGGGTAGGGGTAGTCTGAGGTGCATCCAGTCCTCCTTGCGTGCTAGGGGGTATTCCCAGTGTGGGAATAGGTTCACCACATGGTTCTAGGTCCCAGAGTTATAAGGTCTAATAGCCAGCATCCATAGCATTGCCCTTATCCATAGGGCGATAAGGCCTAGCGGTCAAAGTCAATTGGAGTTGCCTTTATCTTCAGGGTGGTGAGGCCTAGTGGCCAGAATCAAGGACAATGGGCTGCCACGTAGGGGTGGGTGTGGCCAAGGTAGGGGGACCTGAGCCCTCCCTACTTCAGCAGGCCCTAGCCCAGAGCCCTGTGAGTAGTGAGGGTCTCCACCACTGAGGCAGGGGGGATTCAACTGCAACACTCCAACTGTTCTCAGCCCTGCGCTGGGGCCTCCTATGGCAACTCCTTACTATGTCCCTTGTTGTCATGATCTGGGCATTTTTGGGGCCGCCAGACTCGCCGGTGCTGATGGCTCCCAATGATCCTGAGTTCTCCCAGACATCTGTTGGTGTCTGGGTCTCCATCTGGGTCTCGGCGTTCCTGGCTCCTGCTTTCGGAGCCTCAGGTGCTTCCTTGGCTGAAGCCTGCAGGGAGCATCCTTCCTCTTCAGCTGTCAGCCTAGACTGAGCGGATCTGCTTCCCTTTATACTACTGCTGCACTTGGAGCATGCCCAGTAGGGCTTGGTGGGTGTGGCTTCCTCAGCCCATAATGCAACTAACCCTTCCCATTCTAGTGCAGGGTGGGTGCACCCCATGACAGGAAGTTACAGCCTTGTGACATAGCCCTGCATGGTTGCAGAACGGTTGTTAACGTTCTGACTCTATGTCCTATATATGGTGCAACCCCAATGCAGCCACGGCTTCCCTTGCAGAAGTAGAGCTATGTCTGGCTGCGACAGAACACAGATCCACTATGCAGAAGTAGGGCTTTTAACACAGAGGATAAAAGACTGGCTCTAGATATTTCTGTTTGCATCCCCATTTCTCCTTGGAAATCTAATCCTCCAGAGAGTTAGGACTTCTGCACTTCTACAAGGCATTTTCATTATTAAAAGTTTCTTTTAGTTAAAAGTCGGTTTTCTGGCTCCTACATCCCCCAGCTTTCTTTATCTCCAGATACAGCCGTGTTTACGCTAGATGCAGAACATGTTAACATTTTAGGCCGTATCCACCTTAGGGAAATGGTGTCTTCTTACTACATGTTAGCTAACACATGATAATGAACATGAGGTAAAATCCTAGTAAAGTCAAGGCAGTAAGCACTAGGGGAGACCCTAGGGTTTATCTCAACCTGCTAACACACTGTCAAACTACAACTGCCTTTTCCACACTAGTATTTTAACAGGTGTTAGTTACCAAATGTCAGCTAACCTGTGGTCCAGACATACCTTTTCTCCTAGTGAAGATACGTCTTGGTTCTCATCACAAGGAATGAGAGTTCCTGACCTTGTGTCACTTCCCTTGGACACTTTTCCTGCAACCTCAGCGTCCATTTTAATTGCTTGATTTTGCAGCAGCCTTTTCCCAGACAGATCTTCTGACAAGCTGGCCTCTTGACCTCTTTTCTAAATAGAGCCTGGGGCTTAAGCTCTCCGGATCCTTAAGAAATAGTTTCCTTCCGCAAGCCACAATACTCGGGGCCCCCCCCCCCCCCCCGGTTTTGGATATATTTCAGGATCTGAGCCCCTCCCTCTTTACCTCGTGCAGTATGTCAGCCTCTGCCTCCCCAGATACCTTAGTGTCTGGGTAGCTTCACGTTCTGAGGCCTGTTAGGCTCACAGTAGCTGTTCTTCCTCTTCTTTCTCTCTCCATCGATTTCCCTCGCTGACGTTGATCTGTTCTAAGGTTTTGCTCTTTCCTGACGCTCACTTTCCTTGTTCTGGCTGCGTCCCAGCCCCTCTGTCTATCTTTTCTTCTGACGTCCATCTTTCCCTTCCAGCACAAACTTTCAGCTTCCATTTGATTCCTCTCTCAAGCTCCAGCCCTGCCTTAGGTTTCCAATGCGTTTCATTTGGCTGTCAGCAGGGCACCTAATGCGTCTTCACCCTTCTCATGGCCTCTGACAATTCTAGCATCTCCAGTTTAAAATCAAATCAAATATAACACTCTGGACGATATAACTTTTAGAAGCGAGCCATCTTCTCTTTTCTCCTTTGTAGGTAGTTGGAGGGTGACAGCCTCATTTTCAAGGAATTGTTTCCAAAACTGAGACTTTAATGAGCAGAAATGTAATTCACTGGCTTCAGTAAGGCCAGCAGAGTCATTAGTACTTTACATATATTGATTTAAGCCATGCTTATTTTGATGTGTCAGCACTGGTGTCTGCTGGGAGTTGTAGGACACCCTAATACCCAGCTACCTATTGGGCAGAGCAGCAGCGGTCAAGGGCACACACAATGATAAAAGAAATTGCTGGCACGGGATTGGGGTGGAATTCGTCCTTAAAGGGTGCAAATCTTTCTTCCCTAAGTGAATTTATTTTTCTTACAATTCACTCCTGGATCAAGCCTAAAAGGCCTGGGCTTAGTATTTGTTTTTTAACAGAAAGTCAGAAAGACTGTCACAAACCATTACAGAGTTCTGCAAGAGACAAAATACCCCAGCCATGGCGTTGATCTGACTCACTCCATGCTTTGGGGCCTGCTTTAGAAGCACACACAGTGTAACCATTTACCACAAAAAGTTGGACTGTGAACATTTGAAGCACACAGCATACCTAACTCAGTTGCTTCTAAAACTTTAGCAAGTGATAGAGGGAGGGGGGATGGAGGTGGGCAGGGCCTCAGAGAAGGGGCGGGGCAAAGGTGTTCGGTTTTTTGCAATTAGAAAGTTGGCAATCCTATTCTAAAGTAATTTTCTTGGCCTGTCATTCTGGCCACATTACCCCCTTGAGTCTCTCCACTGACTTCCCCTTCTCCACTGCACCAGATACAAGTTTCTTGCCTTCCCCTCTCAGGCCCGTCACAGATACCCCACTCCCTCATGGAATTATTTACCGCCAGGAGAGTTACTGCCATCATTTTCTCAGAATGCACATTTCATTTCAAGGCTGCTGAGTAACACAGGAAGTGGAGCTGCATTTTTTCCTGCATAGATTTCAAAGCTCTCCTGCTTTACACTGGCCAGATAATTCCTCCTAGTGATTGCTGCATTGTGTCCAACAACGTATGGTTGAACACAAGCATGTCTCTTTAGAAGAGAGCTAATCTTGACTGAAGGACTCTAAGTGATGAAGGATCCACTGTATCCTTTTATGATCCATTCCCATCATTAATTCAGCCTTGCTGTTAAAAAGCTGTACTTTCTTTCCATTTAGAAAGCTGATAGTTTCAACCTCCAGCCTTGAGACCATAAGAACATCAGAACGGCCACACTGAATCAAACCAAAGGTCCATCTAGCTCAGTATCCTGTCTACCAACAGTGGCCAGTGCTGGTGCCCTGGAGGGAATGAACAGAGTAGGTAATCATCAAGTGATCCATCTGCTGTTGCCCATTGCCAGTTTCTGGCAAAGAGAGGCTAGGGACACCATTCCTGCCTGTCCTGGCTAATAGCCATTGATGGCTATTCCTTCATGAACCTATCTAGTTCTTAGGCCCTTGTTATGCCTTTGTCCACTGGATTAATGATCCCTGGTATCTCTGCAAATTTAAATCCAAATCTTGGCTCAATCCACAGATCATAGTTATGTATAATCTTTTCTGTGCATGTCACAAAATCGCCATTCATTCTGGTACAATTGGCTTTCTCTGCAGTAGCAGCAGGGCTGTAATTGAGGAGCATTGGCAAAACTGAATGTGGGAAGGCTGCCCACGATATGTGCGTGCCATACGTAGCTCAAGCAAATGGCAGGAAATGTTTTCCCTGTTGTGTAAAAAATCTTTGAGATTTCAACCATTTTCCTAATTTGTATCAGGACAAAAACTGAGATGTTTTGAAGTTTTTCACAAAAAAAGAAAATGGGCCACTCCAGAATAACCAGTACCCAAGTGATTAGGGCACTTTCCTGGGATATGAGCAACCCAGCTTCATGTCCTTATTGGACCCATTTCAGAGCAGGAACTAGAACCTGGGACTTCTGTACCTAAGGGGATTGTCGTAACCTTCAGGTGATAAACTATTAGTTGGGAAGCATGTCCCATACCCTGCATTTGACCAGACATTCCACCCTGGACATGAGAAACTTTTCTTGACAAATGTTTAATCAAAACTGGTATGTTCCCATGAAAAGTTTTGATTCGGATGAATCAGCATTTTGGGATGAAAAACCATTCTATCAACAAATCCCTGGTTGGCTCTCATGGGAGCCTTGATTTTATGGGAATTACATTCTCATATATATGATATAAAGGATTAAAGACAAACACTGCACAGAATAGATGGAGAAAAGAAAAGATAGGGCCAAACTGAAGAACTTTGATCCAGATCTGAACCTTCCAAAAGTCCTGGGTGTATTCAGATCTGGGGTTTTGATTCAGTCCATTACTAGGACAGAAGCCAGCTGCAAAGTCTGTTTTGGCCCTGCTCCAAGCTCGGGGACATACAGATCCAGGTTTTTGGGCTGGGCACACAACTAAAGTAAAGCAATGTAACAATAGGCATCCCTTTACCTCATGTTTTTACACTGAAATACTGAAAAGGTTAAATTCTATGCTCACAGCTGCACACAGGATGGAGCCAGCATTTGAAACCTGGGAATAACTGATCTGCTTTTCCAGAATCCTTTTTATGGGGGGAAAAACTGCAAAAATGTTATTAAAAAAAATCAAACCCACCAAGCCCCAAGCATCTGTTGAAGTTGGCAGCTGATGTCAGCCTTTCATGTGATGTCATCTCTTGTGCACTGCCATCAATATGTCGCCATCCGGGCTGCTGGCAGGGGACCGGATGGGCCGCTCGCAGCCAACAGCGTATACAGGGGGAATGGATTTGCAGCATGGGAGGGAGGGGGTGAAGGCTTTTAAAAACAGAGCAACATTAATTAAAAGGCTCTTAAAGGGTCCATTCTACCAGCCAAAGTGCAGCCTGGTCTTTATGTCTTTCCATGGGCTTTAGTGAGAAATGCACCTACATTACGTAAAAACACCAACTGGAAACACAGGACCTAAGGCTCCATGATGGAGAGCTACTCTGAAAAGAAGTTAAAATCGCCTTGCTCTATATTTGACCAGGTAAGGCGTGCACCCTAGTGGATAACACGCTGACCTCAAATGCAGGTTCCAACTCAAGTATGCCCTGCTGCTGGCTGATGTGCCCCAAGTCATGTTACCGCTCTGTGCCTCAGTTTCCTGACCTGGAAAATGAGGACGATGATACTGACCTCCTTTGTAAGGTGCTTTGAGAGTGGCTGATGAAAAGTGCCATGGAAGAGTGAGGTATTAGTGTTATTAGTTGACACTGAGGGTGGATTTGGGCAGGCCAAGACTAATCAATGTGCATTCAGTACACTTGCAATGGACCCCTCACCAGAGGGGGGAAAACACCCCTACCCCCACCAAAACCACCACTACTCAGGACCAGGAAGGTGTGCTCCGGGGGGAGGGTCTTAACTGCACTCTGTGGCAAGAGCCAATGGGCTGGAGTGAAGAGCTGGGACAGGACCTGCTGTGGGGTGGGCTTGCTCTCCAGCAGTCTCCTGGGACCTCCTAACCCTGTGGGCTGGACCCGGCACCCCGCTCCCCTAGGTCTGCTGCCCCTTGGTGGTTGGTCCCGACTCCTCCACAGCAAGACTTCTGAGATGACTATTCCAGCATCAGACACCTCCACGGGCTGCCTCTCTGAGGCCACTGCCAGAAGTGGTGCCCCCTGGGACCATAGTCTGGGAATCATTTCAGAGGGCCATGAATTAGCATCTGCAAGTGTAAACAGCTGAACAATTTCACCAGCCAGGAAAGGAGTGATACAGAGACACCTGCTGGTCCCTGCAACTTCCTGTTTCTCAGGGCTCTTTTTATCCTCAAAGAAAGGGTCACATAGCTAGAGCACATCAACTCAGTAACACCTGCCTTCAGCCAGCTGGGGAATGGAGAAGACACCTCAGGCAACCTCCATTCTACTAGCTTCCACTTACCTTTCATATTGCTACCCCACACAGCTATGTGACAGACCCCGCATCAATCTGTAACCCCTTACCTGCTGGCGTGCCTTCACACTTGGTAGCAGCCAGGTCCCCATTTGGTAATGTAAGTAGCAGGGACTCCCCTTGGGTTGCTGCTGCTTCCTCTGCCATGGTTACTTCTCTTGCATTTGAAGGCTGCAAGACGTGGCTGATCCATTGGGGACTGACCCAGAACCAAAAGCAAAGCTACTGCAGTACACTCTGGAAATGCAAAGCACGGAAGGAGACCTCTAACAAACCCACTCATCAGTGCAGCAGTGTGCAAAGCAAGAGGCACTGCAATTACTGCTGTGGTCCCTCATTTCCACCAGTGGGATGGTAGGAGGTGTAACTCACTGTGGGGCCAGTCTTGATTCTTTTCTATGTTGGAGCAAGGGGGCACGTTAGTTCCTTACTCCTACATAGTCTGGCTACCAACAGGCCTACTGAGCCCGAGGTGAGTCAGGCTGCTGAGGAACACTGTGACTGGTGAGGAAGAGACTGTGAAATAATTTAATTTATTGTGAAATAATTTACTGGGAAGTGTTGGAAGCCTTGTTGCCTGGAACATTTAAAACTGGGCTGGCCAAGTTTGTGTAATGATGCCCCTGGCTGAGTCACTCACAGGGATTGAACCCGGATCTAACAGTATGATTCTTTACTATTTGAGCAAAAGGATGGTAATTGATATTAAACCTCTATGTGTGTTCCAACCACAAGGGGAGGACAAAGAGTCACACTTGGTTAGCATAGGTTACAGATAAAAGGTGTCCATCTCTGCCAGCGATAAGCCTCAGAATCTGAAGTTAACCATTAAGCTTAGTCCTTCCCCTCACGTTAGGGTTTATGAACTCCGGGATTTCCACTGCCTCCTCTTACAGAGTACGTCTGTACATTGTTTATTTTTGTCAGACTACACGTTGAACATTCTGGTGAGCTACATCTTGTTGACCCTTTTCTGTCAGCATTGTGCTTTTGGAGAACATCTACATTTAATTTAGTTTGCATATTCCTCCCAGGCAGAAGTTCTGCAGGAGACATCTGGTTTGCTGCATGCCGAATCGCTCAGTAGTTCTGTGAGAAATCTGTGGCAAATGATTTCCAGAGCTTCCCGATTGGTTCGGAGTTTGAAAAAAGTTTTTAAAAAACAGAACTAAATCTTGCTCTGGAAAAACTAATTAAAATTTGTTCATGAAACTTTGGCCAAAACATTTCACTAATTGGTTTGGGGCCATTTTCGTGTCCTTGAAATGACACTGCACCCAAAACGAGCTTTCTCCCATGTAGAATCAGGCAAGGGAGGTGGCTGCTATAGCACCGCGTGTGCTACAGCAATCTTGTTAATGTATAGTGAGTAATACAAAATTTTACAGCATTCTCAACTTGTGAGCCCATCCTTGGCCACCAGTAGAGATCTCCGAGTCTGTATTTGGGTCAGATAACTCCCCGATGAGTCTCATGAGCAAGCAGAACAAACTTGGCTTGAAGCTCTGGAGGAATAATCAGACAGCGGACGCCATGGGCCACAATCATCTCTACAAAGAATATGAGATCTGAATCATTATTTATTCCATGTCTTTCTCTTGTTGGCTGATCTTACACTTTCGGTAGCACAGGACACACGTTGCTGTGAACAGTTCTGTATACGGAGCACTAAGATCACCTGTTCCCAGTGCCACCATTTCAACATCCTTTGGCGGGTAGCTATTTCTGGCAAATATGACTGAGAAAACATACAGCAGCCTGTGCTGTGGGCAGGCCAGCCACTGTGCAATGTGCACACCCATCATCCAAATCCCTTACTAGGCAGTGATCAATCTGCAGAGGTAATTTATGCCCTCAGAACAAGACATTATTCAGTGACCCAAGAACAACTTCTAATGAGAATGCCCTGCCACTCGCTATGGGCCTTTGAATCCCAGAAACTAACAGGAAGAGCAAAGTAAAGGATCAAAGCCCCACGATGGGACACCGGTGATCTTCCACTTAACTGGATCCAAGCCCATTCACAGCATAACCAGCGCCTTGGATAATACTTAGAAATGAGAAGCCAGTCAGTGCAGAACGTGAAGCATGGATGTCACATGCTCTTTATGATCATGAATACACAGAACACTACATGTGCCAAGCACCATCAAGACATTAACTAGTCATCACAGGACGTGTCAGGTCAGTTTGATCCGTATTGTGAGTCCCAGCTTAGAGATAAGGAAATTGAAACAGGGAGCTGGAGCCATTCACCCACTTTCTACCACCACTTTCATTTTAAGCACAAAAAGGTGCTTCCAGGCTGAACTGCAGGGCATGACTGTTGCCAGTGTAAGCCCTCTGCCGGGTGTTGTTGGCAGCAAGAGGGGGTGAGTTCAGTTTTCTCAAGCCATCAATTAATAAACTCATACTATCTATTGGGCAGGATTTCTCCCTGTCCCCAAGGGTGTCCAAGCAACAGTCCCCACATCAGTCTCCTCTGGCATTTGCAACTGGCTGATGCATTCTAGCAACTTCCTCTGCTCCAGCTCTCCACTCAGTTTGTTGTCCAGGGTTGGCAGAGTCCAAGGAATCCAGCTCTGAAGGGCAGTGCTGCCTAGGCTGCCCTAGGGAGTCTGCCACCTAACCCAGCTAAGATGATTTCACTTTTGATTGGTAAGTAGGGAGGCCTGCTGCCAAGTCCTTCAGATAGGCTGCTGCTCTTCTTTGGAGGTTCAGTCCAAGCCACATCATCATCTATCTCCAGCTGCCTCAGCACAACTCTGGCTACCATCCAAAAGCTACTTATGTGCAAAGCCTTTGGAGAAAAATCATTAGTACCATGTCGCTCCAGCAGATACCTTACAAACAAGGACACACTCTCAGCAGCTTCTAGAAAACCCACACTCCTTTGCCTTTTCTCTTACTTTACCCCTATCCAGACTCCCTTACCCCTGATTATAGTTATGGTCAGGGAGACCCCACATACATTTGGTGAAAATCTCTTGCCCTTTCATTTCCCAACAGGGACAGTGGCATTTTATTGTCCTCAAGCTCAAAACTTATGTGTATTTTAACCAAAATGCCTCAGATTGTCACATACGTGAAATGCAAATAAGTCTGGCCCATTCAGTCATTTCACCTTGTTTCCCAACAGGTGGCAGCAGAGAGCTCCCTCTCCCATGTAGCACTGCCCATCTGGGGTTCTCAAGCAGCTCTGGGCTACTCTTCTCCCTCTTGACCAACAGCTGTCAACAGTGAGCTCCCAATGCTCTGGACGTCAGGCCACAGACCTCTCTCATGGAAGAGGAAATGTATCAAATACATCAAAGTTCTGCTTTAGAACACGCAACACCAGTTTATACAAGACAATGCAGGCTCAGCAGAGCATGGTAGAACACCAGACAGAGCAGAAAAAGGCCAAACGGTCACCTGTACTGACAACATGTTCTGTGCTCAAACTAGAGCAGAGAAACGTAGCCACAGAATGAGCCGTCGAGTTTATTGTAGGAGCTTCTCACTTGCCCCTGTCTCGATTATTGCGACAACCTTCTCTCTGGCCTTGATGAACTCAATGTCAGCCCACTCAGGCCTATTCAGAACGCTGCTACAAAGGTCATTTTCCTAGCCTGTAGCTCTCTCTTTGTACCTCAGCCCTGGATCCCTCTTCTCCATCACAGCAAATATAAGCTACTTGTCTTCACTTTGAGGGCCCTTCACGGTCTCTCCTCATCCAACCTAGGTTCTCATTATCACTAGTGAGTTGCCAACTCCCACTTTGGAGTGGCCTGGGATGCCACCCTCCATTGCCCACTTGTTACATTTTTCAACAAGCCCCTTTGTGAGCTTTTTCCCCATGGGAGGGGGTTCCTATGACCGTCTGCAAAACAACCTCATTATCCTTCAAATCCCTCCTTAAAATCTCCTTTGCTGTGATACCTCCACAAATTGGACAGTGCTGGTGCACTGGTCACAGCATATCATGATGATCAATATTGTGTCACTTGTAGTCCTTGTAGTCCTCCATCCTGTATATATCCATCTGTTGACTCTTGTCTTAGATGGTAAGATCTTTTTGTTCTGCGTTTGTACAGCATCATTAGGGCTGTTAATAAATTATAATACTGGGAATAAGGCTTGTACTTCAGATAGCCCCATATAATGGCATAAAAGGAATGGACTGAAGTCTTCACATCATGTTGGTATCAATGAAGTTACACCAGGGATGAATCTGGCCTAAAGAAACTGCTTTCACAAGGAAGGCAAGAAGTTTTTGGCCTCATATGAACCACCAGTTTTTCTGTAGACTAGACTAGAGTCTTAGCAATAAAGAACATTACACCTTTAACAGATTTCACACAGACGAGCACTTTGTGATAAACAAGGGATATTTTTTCAATAATTAGTGGAGGAAGCCTGACGAGTGTGTTTCCTTTCCCTTTTCTGATTTATTTTTTGGCAGCTGTGCAGCTAAGTCCGAATACAGACACTCCTTAGGCAGGCCAAGTTTGGAAAACGATTAACCCGTTACCCACCTCCCCGCAATAAAGACAATAAAAAATCAAATCACATTTTTAAGGGCACTCCATGAGCTGTTTATGGAGCTTCCCATATGGGTATTAGTTTTTTTTCCATTATTGAAAGGTGCCCAGAAGCTATGAACACCCTCACCCCTTGTCAAGGAAGCATCAACACATCACAGTTAATAACTGAAAATAAGCATTACCAAGGGCAACGGGAAGCAGCAGCCAACAATGGGCCAGAACTTTAGCTGATGTAAAATCAACATTGCTGCTTGAAACAGAAGCAGCCCACAAGCCCTTGTAAGATTCATCCAGGATGCAATGTCTGGTGATCCCTCAGGCCCAGATCCTTGGAGATGTGTAGGTGTTTAACTTCCACAGAAATCTGTGAAATTTAGGACACTAAATACCATTGAGGATTTGGGCCCAGGTCTTAAAGTACATGCAAGAGCTCTGCTACAGTCTGTATCTGGTTCCCCCTGGCTGTGCATAACACCTTGCTCAGACTCCATGTATGAGAAAAGCAGCCCTTAAAGCTCCCATACAACGTACAGGTTGACTCTTGGTGGAGCTGTAATAATAGTGGTCCCACCAACACCGTGTATTGATTCACTTTGCATAGGCCAGTGGTTCCCAAATGGGAGGTCGTGACCCCAACGAGGTCACACCATGAGCAGATGAGGTTATGGCGATCCGTGGTGTGCAGAGGATGCCATTTTGTGCCACATTGCATAACTTTGCACGTCATATGTATGAGGTCATGCTGTGAGGAGGATGCCATTTTGTAGAGCAACATGGCAGCTGCCATGTGGCATGACCTCCCATATATGGTGAGCGCAAGGTCACTCTGCATGGAGGGTGCAATTTTGCTCTTCGAAATGGTGTCCTCCATGCTGTCTGGGGGCCTGGGAGAAATTAAAATGGGGTTGTGCCAGCAAAAAGTTTGGGAACCCCTGCTGTAGGCGTTTGAATTAACCAGATTGTATAAACTACTGTGGTCGCTCACTCTGCGTCCAGACACTAACTAAACCCTGACATTTTAACTGCAGGGTGCCTTCTCTGCACATGAGATTGTGTGAGGGAATAGCTGGATGTATTAATGTCATTTCAGATAATAATATTCTTCTCAGAGTGGGGCTTTTTGGCACCACACATCCCACTGTGAGAGAATTTCCACCATATCACTACAACATTAGCACTACACTTGAAAGCAATCCATTTGGGCCATTAAAGTGAGTTGTGAAATGTGGAATAGTTATCAAGTAATTAGGACCATATTTCCCTTCTTCTCCTTCCCAAAGCCCAAAAGCTTTGCTATAGGACGTCAGTGCTAATGTAATAGGGCTTTTGTCTTCTCTCCCCCTTCATCTTTTAGACTCTGACATGAGTCAGCAACGAGGTGAAGGTAAAATTTCTGTCTTACTGGTAAGGGGGCAGCTTCACCCCCATCCAAAAAGGGACAGAAGGGGCAGGGTTGGCAGGTCAGCTGCTCTTTTTCCCGTCTCACCATCGGCAGCCTGGCGGGGAGGGAGGGAGCAAAAGGGGCAGGCAAAAAGCAGGGTCCTTTACTGTGACAGCGCTTTAAGCAGAACCATCTAAAGCTCCAGCCCTGCAAAGCCCTCACGCTCAGGTGAGGCTGTGAATTGCTGTGCCCTGTACTGCAGCACAATGGGGGAGAGTCTCTCTGAGAGCGCCATGCAAAGGCCAGCTCCAATCTGGCCCTGAGTCCATTTCTTGGCAGGGTCTGATGGTCTAAAGTTGGGAGTATGCTCCTTAGGAGAGACTGGGATTACCGAGGATCTTGGAAAGCTTGCCTGAGTGTACAGGACTTGGGATACCTCTGAAATTCTGTGCAGGGCTCCTGGGCTTCGTTTCAAAAGGCTGCTATCGTTTTTGGAACCCAGCTGCTTGCTCTGACATCTGAGCACCTGAGATGCAACGACTCCCATTGTACATCACGGAGCACCTGGAGGTGGGGGAAGCACCCCTCCCCCGTCACAGTGTCCCACGGGCTTATGAGACTTGGCTCGGGAGGTGACCCAAAGCTGCTCACACCTCTCGGATGCATGAATGCTTCCCGACCTTTGTTCATATTTCCAAGCCCCGGCTTCCAAGCACAGCTGGCCACAGCTGTGCAGGAGCCAGCACTATTGGAGGGAGGCCTGCAGCGATAAGTACTGCCTGTGTCAGGAGGGAAGCTGGTGTGGCAAGGCCTAGTTAACTCTGGGACAGATCCTTGGTCTCTGCTCCCTGTCCTTTGCATTTCTGGTTCTCTGAAGAAGAGTGTGGCGAGTCCCCTGCTGTCGCTGACTCTAATGTCTCGCCTCTTGGCTTCCCAGGCATACAGGACATACGAAGCAGGAGAAACGCACCTTTCTAGCTTTGGGGGTTCCCTGGTTTGATCCCCAGCGTTGGCCAAGATAGTGGCTGTCACAAACCATCTCAGTCCCTTCTCGCCATTGACCTGTCAGCCACCCAGTCACAGCCACTCAGCCTCTGCTGCCCACACCCACTTGTTCACCTTACTCATCCTTGAGGAGACAGATGGGTAGAAAAAACAGGCCCCCCAGATGAGCTTCTCAAGGTCTCCGGGACCCTGCTCCACCTCCTCTGCCCAGAAGCAGCTCACCCATGGGCCTGAGATCCCCTTTTCTTCCCTCGAGGAGGATCTCGTCTCCCTCTGGTGCTCCACCTGGGGCTGTGGGGCTCCTCACGACCCTTACTTGTTCGTACAGTCTGGCCCCAAGCACAGAATCGTTACTGACAATAGCCCAAAATAATCAGGCGGGGATAAGTCATATGAGCAGCCCTAGCCTGAGAAACCCAACCAGGTCCATACGGGACAGAAAGAGATTCTACCTGATTAGGGGCCCAGTCCAATGCCTAGTGAATTAAAGTAGCTTCAAGGGGGATGTACGGATTGGTACCAGTAAATGTTACAGTTACTATTTATTATTTGTATAGTGCCCGCAATGCACCGGCTACATTACAGCCATGCAAAGGGGCACAGCCCCTTTCCCTAGACATCTACACCATAGGCACCGGGTTCCAAGTCCGGAGGTGATGGGCGAGGCCAGTATGGGAGTGACGATGTCGACCCTTGTTAAGCCACAGACCATGTCCTGCTTGAACGGGATATTTCTTAAGTCCTGTGCAGAGTTATCGTGAACTGAATGATTATGCAGCTAATAAAGGGCTGTATCTCAGAACCTGACTCCTGAATCATTACTAAATAGCACAGGGATGGGAACTGGAAGTGCCAGAAGCATTGGGAAAGAGCCTATCCTCGTGAGACTTCCAATCCCATTTTGCAGTCTCAGGAAGTTCGGAGATTTCACAAGCAAATCCCAAACTCTGGATCTTCTGAGGTTTGCCTACCACTGGCTACTGGTACTTCTTGGGTGGAAACCCTGCTAGGCCAGCTGCACTGTACTTAGCCAACCATCTCTACTTCCAGGCCAGTATGAGGAAGTGCTGAGACCTGCCCAAAACGTACAAGCTAAACAAGGTTTGTGTTGAAAAGATTAGATCTGGAGTATTACACTTGTTCCAGTCATGGCCATGGAGGAGCTGCAGCAAACCCCTCAAGTAAGCAGGCAAAGCCATTATAACCACGATTTGCACCACTGCAGTGAACTGTACCTTTAAGAGATTTGGGCTTGGTACACACCAGGAAGTGCGACCAGCTGCATCTAGTTGTGATGTGGACAAGTTTGATTTCTTATTTTCTGAGTTACCATCTCTTGCATCTTTATCTCACATCTCGCAATAGCTGGTATTTTGCATAAAGCCCCAGCTCCAGGAATCATGGGTTTTTTTTAAAGAATCGAGCTTCCATTTAGTTTCTAGTCCTCAGGTTTGGGAGCAAAATTTGCAGTTCCGACCTGGCTATGACCTAAACATTCAAACCTCAGGTGTCAAATATAAACAACCCAAATGTCTTTGGTTCTGTTAACCTCCCCCTCTGCACAAGTCTCACAGTCACAGAATTTAAGGCCAGAAGTGCCCACCAGATCACCTAGTCTAACCTCCAGTACAGTCCAGTGCACTAAATACCACCTAGACACTTCCACACCAAATCCATCTCTCAGAATCAGACCAAAGCATTAGAGCCCTCAGGAGACTAGACTATGAGGTGCTACAGGCAGAGAATAAAGGGGACCAAGGTGCACCAGTGCTCACCGCCTCCACAACTGCAGGAATTGATTACGTGAGATACACCCAGATAATCCTAGTGAGTGACTTGTGCCCCACCCTCCAAAGGAAGGTGAAATCCCCCCAAGATCAAAGCCAATTTGATGTGGGGAAAAAAATCCTTCCTAATCCCACTTTCTCCTGAGGTCTTTTTGGGGATGAAAAACCCACCCGTAGGGCAGAGTTCTATACTGGCCTCTTAAGGCCTTCAGGCAAGTCCTTACCTGTTCCGCTCTTCTCCTTGGTGGTGGTGGTGGCGTGTGTAGAGAAATATGAGGAAATACTGAATCAGGGGATATGAAAGCGAGGTCCTGCTGTACAAACAATACTAGAGCAACTAATTGCCTGGGTTTTATTTCATGCAGCTGTCTTTTAAAAGGACTATTAGGTCACGGAGAGTTTCGTTAACCAACAAAAACCTCAACCCCCAAAAAGCAACAAAAACTGGAAACAAAACTGTATATATTGTCTGGAAATTGCTTTTTTTATTATTTTAATAAGCTTCTCTTTCAACTCTTTTTCAGCCAATTGTCTTTGGTTCAAGAGAAAACAGTCATTAATATGAAATGATTATTAGTAACTGCCACACTAATATGCTTGGAAAAGGCCTATTAGAGAGAGAGAGCCATGTTTTTTGGATTACAAAATCTTTGAAAAAAATTTTTTTTACTACAGCCAACAACTGCCACGTCTTCCTGAGCAGACGACAATCTGTGCCATGGCATCGGATGGCTCCGACCAAACTTCTGCTTTGAAGATTAGCGGGACAAAGCCCTTCTTAAACCCTGTACTTAGTTCTATTGTGCAACCGCTTTTCAGTGCACGTGTTGTACCACGTTTTCTGGGCTTGACTGGAAAGAAGTGGCGAGCTGGGTCTTGTGGGGTGAGTTGGTTCCTCCAGGAAGCTCTTGGGATCGGAGAATACGGAACAGGTCACGGCAATGCAGGCTTCCTCGTCTGGACCTACCGATGGGCCTCAAGGCATATCTGCAGGGCTCACTGCTAAGAGTGAGTGGGCAGTTGTTTGCTATATGATCCTGACTCTCTACTGGGAATTCTGACATTGGGCACCAGCACTAACACTGACATAAAAATGGTTATAAACAAACACATTCTCTGCAAAGAGAAAACGCTATGAATATGTGGCCTGATTCTTGCGTGCACTGAGCTGATCAGTAAAGCAGCAAAGATGAGAGTGCTCTCTGATTCTCAACTGTCATAGCCAAGCTCCAACATAAATCAGAGCAGTCTAACTTATGCCAGCTGACTATGGTCCCTAAGGGAACATCCTCCAGCTGTGAACTGGTATAACATAGCTCTGCGCCTTCCCTGCCCTCTTCATGCACCATCCAGAGTGCTTGTGGGTGGGCAGATTGTACCTGAGCCGGCTCTGCTGCCTGTACGCCACTGGGCGGGGGGAGGAATTCTCAAACTGGGCAGCTGCAGACACATTCCAACCCTAGTGCACCTCTTCGGTGACACAAAGCCTCATGATGACCCATTGTGGAACAACAATAATGCCATGCGTATGCTGAAAATGTCTACTTTTAACAAGCAACACGCGCCACTCCTGCTATTCCGTAACTGACCTGGATAGGATCTGAGGAGCAGATTGTCCCACATTGGCTACACCTCCCTCTGAAGGGCCTGGCACTGGCCACTCTCAGAGACTGGACACTGGGTTAGATGGATCGCGGCTCTGATCCAGTCTGGCCATTCCCGTATTACTAAAAATGGTTCTTTGCCTTTGTGCTTTAGTCTTATTTTATACTTCCTAGAAACACTGTAGATGAGCTATGTGGAATGGTGTAAGATAACCACAAGTCTATTGCCCAGCTGATCCTTCATTCTGCAGCCTCTCACACTTTTGTGAAGCTGCTGCTGTCAAAAGCTCTAAGCGGTGTGAGAGTCATTTGTATTTTCTCTTTCTTTTCGCTTTTCTGCCCAGCAAGCACACACTTGCCCCCTCTACCATCCAGACCTGCAAAGACTTTTCAAGGGAGAATTTTTCAAATAATTTACATACTGAAATAATTTCCATCTCAGCTTTATCTTAACTCATTACTGATGCAATACACAGTAACTATGGGCCAATTCTGCCCTGAATTATGTGACTGTAAATGCCATTACTATGCTTCTTTATTGTCTTTTTTACAATACAAGGCCCCATTGTTGCTAAGCTACATTAAATGGCAGGGCAAGATCTACAATGAGGATATCTGTAACCTCCATCAGCACTGATGTGCTTTCAGCAGCTTTCTTGGACGTGTCATTAGGATAGAAGACCAGCGAATGAAGAACACATTTACCAAGGAATTCCTCTACATGGCTGGTGATCACGTGAATGAAAAAACCTTTGGTGGTGCAATAATCTTGCCACCGGTAGACATTGACTGCCAAAGCCCATCCCACAGCCTTCACCATGACACTCTTCCATTTGATACTCTGCGAGTTAGACCCATTTTACTAAGGCCAGAGTCAGGTTTGGTAGATTTGATTATAATCAAAGATAATTATCTTGTCAGTGCTGTGCACACACCTCTAGTTGGCTTCCATGTGAACTGAGTTTAACCATTAGACAGTGAGCCCTTGGGGAAAGCCCTCCTTTCCTCACCTCTTGAGGGTGTTTCAAAACAATACATGAATAAATAACAACATTCCTTTTTTTTTCTGCCTCAGCAGATATGGTTGAGAGATTAATAAGAATAGAAAAACAAACCTTTTAAACATTCTGAAGTATTTTGTCGCTCTTTGTTATGGCAACAAGACTTGTTATTACTTGTTCCCTTTTGGTCTTTTATATGCATCATTGTTATCAAGGCTACAATCCAAAAACACAGCAAATTTTGGAAAACCTCAGCCTTTTAAACTCATCTGCTGAGAAATGGGTAATATAGCATTAAAAAGCAAAGAAACCACCCCAAAGTCTCTCCAACAGCCCGATCTCAGAAAGAGAAGAACTTGCGTAACACTCAGGATTCTGTTCCTAGATAAAGTGGAGGGAACACTAGCTGAGAAACTCAAGAAAAAATCAGTGAAAGCCATAGAAGACTAACAGGTTTCGGGGTGACACTATATGAAATTGCTGAGCTCTGTGATTTCTGTCCAAGCCTATAGATTCCTCTCTGAGGAGGACCAGGTTCACAGAAAGGTTTGCCAAGGTTCACAAACCTTTTAGCAAACCTGGGCCAAATGTCCGGTTCATAAGCAAACCTTTCATAACGAACCCATAACTAACTCCCCAAGCAACTGATACATGCCTGATTTGCTACGAACCTGACATTTGGCCCAGGTTTAGATAGGGAAGTAACAGTGAGCTAATAAGTCACTTGCTTTCAGTGGCCCCTGGAAAAATGGGTGCCCCCGTGTGTCGACCCACTCTGCTCACCCAGTGCTTCTGCTGGGGTGTGGGGGAAGCCCCCATGCCCCGACCCCACTCCCCGGCAGGAGTTCTGGGGGAGCGGGAGATTGAAGGTGGAAGGAGTGGGGAGGGCCCCCAGGACTCCACAAAGACTTAATCCACCTCTGCTTGCCCTTCCCCTAAGAACTTATAGTAGAACAAGGAATGGAACCTAGGCCATATGAATCCAAAGTTAGCCCCCATCCCAATCAGAGAGTGTGAATGGGCTATAATGAAATGCTGGGTGTATCTGTTTATATCTGAACATGAATGAGCCTTAGCAAATCCAGCTATGGCTGTTTTACTAAATGAAATCAACGAAATAAAATCTACTAATTTTACCTTCCTTCTCTCCTGTTTCACCACAGGTGTGGGATCAAATGGTTTTAATAAAACTCTTTCTTTTTATATATCAAGGTTCAAATAAATCTGTACTATAATCATAAGAATGGAGAGAACTGTAAAACTTTATAGATGGGGTCACTTCTGATTCACCAATACTCAATAAAATAAAGTTTGATGTCTCCACTTTATAAGTGCACAAAACCCAGCTCTTGTGCATTCAGATCGGCTGTTAATGTTGTAATGATGTTTAACTGCTGACAAATGGATTACAGGTGTGGAGCCCAGGCACCATTTAAGACAAGGATCATTTAAGTAAGAAAAGAATTGTCATTTTTATTTGATTCATAGATGCCAAGGTCAGAAGAGACCATAGCGATCACCCTCTATCTAACATAGGCTGTAGAGCAGCTCCAAAATAATTCCTAGAGCAGATCTTTTAGACAAACATCCATCCTTGATTCAAAAATTGGCAGTGATGGAGAATCCACCACGTTGTTCCATGGTTAATTACTCACTGTTAAAGATATACATGCCTTACTTTCAGTCTGAATTTGTCTAGTTTTCATTTCCAGCCATTGGATCATGTTACATCTTTCTCTGTTAGACTAAAGAGCCCATTATAAAATATTTGTTTCCTATGTAAATTGGGATCAAGTTACCTCTTAATCTTTTTGTTAAACAAAAGAGATTGAGCTCATGGAGTCTCTTACAATAAGGCAGGTTTCCAAACTTTTAATCATTCCTGAGGTTCTTCTCCGAACTCTCTTCAATGTATCAATGTCCTTCTTGAATTGTGGGCACTAGACCTGGACATACTTTTCCAGCAGCAGTCACACCACTTCCAAATACAGAGGAAACGTAGCCTTTCTATTCCTCCTCAAGACTATCCTGTTTATGCAGCCCAGGATCGCATTAGCCCTTTTGCCAGCAGCTTCACACTGGGAGCTTGTGTTCAACTGAGTATCCACCATGGCGCCTTCCCCAAATTCTTTTTAGAGTCACTGCTTCCCAGGAGAGAGACCCCAATCCTGTAAGTGTGTCCTACAGGCTTTGTTCCTAGAGGGATACATTTACATTTAGCCATATTAAAATACATCTCGTTTGCCTGTGCCCAGCTTACCAAGCGATCAAGATCACTCGCTATCAGTGACCTGTCCTCTTCATTATTTACCACGCCCCCAGTATTGGAGTCATCTGCAAATTTTCTGTTTTCTTCCAGGTCATTAATTAAACCATTAAATAGCACGGGGCCAAGAACCGATCACTGCAGGATCCCACAGAAAACACAGCCATTTGATGGTGATTCCCTATTCACAGTTAAATTTTGAGACTCATCGGATGGCCAGGTTTTAATCCATTTAATGCGTCCCATGTTCATTTGCGATTTTTCTAATTTTGTAATCAAAATTTCACAGTTAGTTACTTTTATTTACTTCTTTTTCATTTCTCCAAGTGACCACGTTAAGGAACATCATGGCTTGTCAAGCAATGAATGTGGTAAAAACACCAGATCTCTTTGATGTGTCTATCATATGCCATGGAGGAGGTCGGGGGGCGGGGGAGGGGGAAGAGGTTCTTTCACTTGTCATGCAGCTTCTTTTTATTTTTTTGCCACTAATTATGGAATTTGTCATTAAACTAACAAGAAGCATGGCTGGCCGGGGCTCTGGCACATGTTTTCACTTTTCAGAACCAATGGGAACCGCATGCTTTTTTCTTTTCCTTCCATAATAATGCAGCTCAGCATCACTATCCCTGCTTAGCTCGGAGCTACTGAGCCATGCCAAGAGATGAAGACGACTTCTCAGATGCAGGCCCAACGCACATTGGAGTATTAGACTGCTGAGATTTCTGCAGGCTAATTTTAAACCTTTATAAATAACGTGGTTTCCCAGGTTTCTTCTTTGAGCTGATTTCCCCACCTCCTCCCACCGAGCATTTCTCTCCCGGCACAAGTAACTCATGCAGACCTGCAGCAGTTATTTATAAACTCTCCTGGGATGCCAAAGTGCCATGAACAATCATTTCCCTCCAGTTTATAGGAACATTCAAAGTGCTCTGAAACATATTTTCGACATAACTCATCACTTTGAAGACCCATCCAAGCTTTTGTTCCTGTTTATGGACAGGAAGTTGCTTTTCATTGCCCGGATCAGGAGGGGTCAGACCTTGCCAAGTGGCTAAGCCGTACCCTTGAAATCTTGAGGCCGCATTCTTGGCCCATGTGTTTAACTCACCCATCCATTCCCACCCTCCTTTCCTGTTGCGAGTTAGAACTAACGTTCCCCCCTCTTCTTTTAAAGTTTCGTTCAACAGAGTTTAAGAGTGAGATTGTAACCTGTGCAGTCAGGCAGGGGACAAAGAGGAGGGTAAAACCTTCCCCCTCAACTACACACCAGGAAGCCAGCTGTTTGGGGACAGCAGGCTATATGGGATTTGCTCCCTTTCCATGTGCAGGTGGGCATGGAGAGGTGCACCAGGCATGGCTCTGCCCCCAGGCTGCCTGGGCAGGAGAGAAGGTGCATGATTGGGACTGGGCCAATGAGGCATGCTCCTCCCCTTTCACAGCACAGATGCTGTGACTTGGTGAGAGTCACAGTTCCTTTACAGCACCCCCGCAGCACGAAGCAATGCGTTACTCCACCGGCAACTTCTCTCTGCACCTCAGCCAGGTGACGTTTTCACCCCTCCTTTCCCTGTTGTGTTCCTGCTCCCTTTGTTAATTAGGAAGGGCAAAACCTGCATGGATATAATCAGATCACCTTAAACCTTTGCCTAAAACTCATCTCTCATCTTGCCTTTGAGTGAGAGTCAGGAGAGATGGGTAAAGTGAGGTTCAGCCTTGGCAAGTGAATAAAAAGGGTAAGCCTGTTTAATTTACAGGCAAGAGTTGGGCCGTTTAACTGTGAGTGCTGTTGTTTCATCCAGACAAGCCTTCTTCCCTCATCATCATGACCAGACATGGTGCAATGTAAGTCTGTCGTCACTAAGTGGAGCCTTCATAGAGCACAGGTGTAATGCCGGGTGAGTAGACCTATGGGTGGTGCTGATGGGCGAGGGAGAAAGAACCTAGGTTGGCTTTCTGAGCCCAGGCTGGGGTGGCAGGACTGGCCATTCAACTGTGAATAAAACAACGTAATCAGAGCAAATTGTCACAGGATTATACTTACCATTTTAAGAAGCACTTTGCACTGTAGACTGATAGATTCAGAGAGTGAAATTATAGGCTCACTGACATCAATGGAAAAACTTCCATTGACTTTATTGGGGTCAGGATTTCACCCACAGATTTTAAAGCCAGAAGGGATCATTACAATAATCTAGTTTGACTCCCTGCATGGCACAGACATCAGAATTCCACCCTGTGATCCTGCGTCACTCTCAATTATCTGTGGTTGAACTAGAATTAATTTTTAAGAGATCCAGACTTGATTTCAAAATTCCATGGAGAATCCACTGCCCCCTTAGCTAAGGTTGTTTCAGTAGTTAGTCACTCTCACTATTAATGATTTGCACCTTATTTCTAGTTTGAATTGGTCTGGCTCCAACTTCCAGCTACTGGCTCTTTTCTATGAAGCCCACTTTAACTTCTCCCTCCCTCCCCACCATCACTTTTCATTTCACTGGCTCTCTAACCTTCCTGTGTGAGGGACCAGAAGCAGAGATGCTGAAGTACTGTGGGAAGGCTCATCTTCACCTTGTTTAGAACCTGACCAGAAGCATCCCACCAACCAGCCTGTCCCCGAACAATTAGAACTAGATAAATACATGGCTATTAGCCAGGATGGGCAGGGATGGTGTCTCCAGCCTGTGTTTGCCAGATGCAGAGAATGGGTAACAGGGGATGGATCACTTGATGATTACCTCTTCTGTTCATTTCCCCTGAAGCACCTGACATTGGCCACTGTCGGTAGACAGGATACTGGGCTAGATGGATCTTTGGTCTGACCCATTATGGCCATTTTTATGTTCTAATTCCCACCCTAATAAGTCTGGAAAATTCAGATAATCACAGAATCCTAGGCATATAGGGCTGTAAGAGACCTTAAGAGGTCATCTACACCATCCCACATGAGCTGAGGCAGGATCAAGCAAACCTACATCATCCCTGACAGAGTTTCGCTAACATATCTTTAAAACATCAAGGATATATTACCTCCCGTGGTAACCTGTTCCAGTACTTATCTATCCTTAGCGTGAGACAGTTGTTCCTAACATCTAACCTAAATCTCCCTTGCTACAGATTAAGCAAATTAATTTCGCTCTTGTCCTACCTCCAGCAAACATAGAGAACAATTGATCACTATCCTCTTTATAACAGCCCTTGACATATTTGAAAATTGTTATTAAGACCCCCCCACAGTCTTCTTTTCTCAAGACTAAACATGCCCATTTTTTAAGCCTTTCTTTATAGGTCATGTTATCTAATCAGTGTATTGTCTGAACTTCTGGGTGCTTGTCCAAATTGAACCAACTCCAAAACCATTGAGTTTGGCACATCACTCACTGTAAATAGCCTTCACTTCTCCTTTCACTGTAGAGCTTATAGAGTCAAATTCCAAGGCCAGAAAGTGACCACTGTGATCATCTAGTCTGATTTCCTGAATAGCACAGGCCAGAGAACTTCCCCACAATGATTCCTTTTGATCCACAGCAGATCTCTTTTAAAAAAAAGTCTAATGTTGATTTGAAAATTGCCAGTGAAGGAGAATCCACCACCACCTATGTTCTATCACTTGTGTCTCCCCCATAGTCAGTCTCTTTCACTCTTCTAGTAGTGTGTTCCCAGCTCTATTTCTTTGTTTCTTCTTCTCCCATGTTGCCATACTCCTATCCTACTCTCCCTCCTCTCTTCCTCTCAGAAAATGATTTTTTAGTTTCCACGCAGGATTTAGAAGAAAATGAAAATTTTTCATTTTTGTGGATTTTTTCTGGATTGTCACTGAAAAAAACTGAAACCTGAAAATGGAGTCTTTTCAACTCAAATGCCTCCCCATTAGTCAAAAATTGAAGTTTCCACTAGAAAATTTCAGTTCATCCCCAAATCCATTTTAATAATAAATAAATAAAATACAATAATAATAATGAAGATTTTGACCAAAATTTGACCAGCTTTATTTTCTCATTCCGTTTTACGATTTTCTCCATCTTTTCCTTCTCATGCTCTATGCTTCCCCCTCTTATTTCCTCCCTCCCTTAACCTGGCAAGAGTTCTCCTCCATATTGTCCATCCTTAGAGATTAACTGCTATACCTGCAGGCCAGGGCGGATGCCGTCTACTCCAATGGCCTCTCTAATGAACAGAAGTTTCCACTGCCTCTCCTATCCATACAGTAATGTGAGACCACAGCCACTTGGTCATGATTGGAGATTGAAGGAATTTTGATGGGGGCTGCACAAAACCAAGACAGGAGAGGTCTACAAACTGCTCCAGATAGTCAAGCTCACTATGGGGCCTATTAGTGGGGGTGGGAGGAGGACAACCATGCCTACTAGATGGCACTTCATCACTGAAAGCTAAAACTCAAGTTAAGAGAATTTGTAGAAGAAATTATTCGATTTAATAGACACAGTCCCAGCTCAGGCCAACAATCTGGGGCCAGTTCCCTAAGGAACAGAAGAAGCTCTCTGAGATGCGGCCCAGTTAGGAATTCTGGCTGCACGTGCTCCATGAGGGGCTCTGAATAGCACTGTCCACAGGAATGGGAATGAGTCTAAAATGTACAGTAGATATACAAGGACAACAAATCATCGCAATAGGATATCCCCAAAGTAGAAGGGTGAGAGAAGGCCAGCATTGACTGTCAGATGGAAGAAACTCGGCAGCCAGGATACCGTAGTGGGGGAGAAAGAAAAAACATATCTCCCTTCATCAGCACAGCTCCATGGATTTCAACGTATACCAGCAATGGATCTGGTCTGTTTTCTCCAGTGGTACCATAATGCTCCTCCTCATCTCAGCAGGCTCATGCTGATGGATACACTGAAGACCCCAGAAAAGGAGCAAGGCAGGGCACAGCTGACCATGAAAAGGAACCCAGAAAAGCAAAAGTTCAGGACCTTGGCCAGCAAAGAGGATCTAGAGCCACCAGAAGGCAGCAAGAGAAACAGCTGAGAGAATTTGGTCCTTAGAACTTTTAGAAGCCACCGAGCAGCACTTGCTTTCAACTTGGCTGCACTCAGTTTAACATGGAAAAGGGAGTTTTTAAAAAAGGTTGTAGCTACCTTTTTATACAGCAATTGGGACTGGTTATTATGTACTGCACGCCTGAGATTGTGATGCCAAGAGGAGTGTAATGTAGTACTAGGGCTATTCTTGATCCTCCACTTACTTGCAATAATTATTACATCTTGGCTTGTTGCTGAACAATCTAGTGTAATGTTATTGCTTGGACTGGTATGTTAACTTAGTTTTTACTGATACCATTTGTTTCCCTCTTTTATCTCAGCAGTGTGTCCAGAACTGTTCTTGTAAGTCTGGTCAAGGGAATATGAATCTAATATTACTGTGAATGACATATAAAGTTTTATAGACAGTATTCCGTGTTTGAACTGTGAGCCCAGTTTTCAAACTTGGGAGCCGTAATGAGACCTTTGAATCCCATGTCTGAATGCACAAATTGGCCAGCTAAGTAGAAAATGCACTTACGTGTTTTAAGGGGTGTGCCAAGTTGAGTATCAACATGCAGGCATCTCATCTCTTCTTAAGTCTCACACATTTAAAAACTGGGCTAGTAATATACACTGTCAGGCCTCATTGTGCTCCAGCAAACAGTCTAAAGCACTCAGAATACACCAGGCTGTGTTTCTTATTGGCTTGTGTTCACCCAGGAAACCTGGTTTGTTTATGTGTTTGCCAGCACCATGGCCAACACATTAGGGACCTCTAGATCAAGGGGTGGGCAACATATGGGTATGGAAATTGTATGATGGGCTATGAATGCTCACATGATTGGGAGTTGGGGTGCAAGAGAGAGTGAGGGCTCTGAGGTGGAGCCATAAATTAAGAGTTCAGGGTGTGGGAGGGGGCTTCGGGCTGGGGTAGAGGGTTGGGGTGCAGATGGGGAGTGAGAGTTCTGGGGTGCAGGAGGGTGGGACCAAGGGGTTCAGAGGGTGGGAAGGGGGATCAGGGCTGGGGGAGGGGGTTGGGGCATGGGAAGTGGTTAGGGGTGCAGGCTCTAAGTGGCACTTGCCTGAAGCAGTGCTTGGAAGCAGCGGCATGTCCCTCCCAGCTCCTATGCAGAGGCACAGCCAGGTGGCTCTGCGCACTGCTCTGTCTGCAAGCACCACCCCTGCATTTCCCATTGGCCCCCCATGGTGGGGGCAGCATGCAGAACCCCCCGGCTGTCCCTATGTGTAGGAGCTGGAGTGTGTGTGGGGGGGACATTCCGCTACTTCTGGGAACTGTGTGGAGCAAGCCCCTGACCTCGCTCCTTGGCATGAGCTCAAAGGCTGATTAAAACCCTGGTGGGAAAACTATGGCCCATGGACCACATCCAGCCCACGGGACTGTCTTGTCTGGCCCCTGAGCTCCCAAAAGGCTGCCTCTGGCCTCCCTCCCCCGCAGCCTCAGCATGCCACACCAACAGCACTCTGGGGAGTGGGGCGGGGCTGCATGCTCCTGCGGGGAAGTGGGGAAGTGCGTGTAGCTCTGTCCGGGCTGCTGCTCTTAGTGGCATGGTAAGGGGGTTGGGATCAGGGTGGTTGGATAAGGGGCAGGGAGTCCCAGGGGGCAGTCAGAGGACAGGGAACAGGAGGGGCTTAGCTAGGGGGTGGGCTCATGGTGGATCGTTAGGGGTACGGGGTATCTAGAGGGGGCAGCCAGGGGACAAGGAGCAAGGGAGGGGTCAGGGATTCTGAGGGGGGCCAGTCAGGGGGTGGGAAGTGCAAGGGGGTCAGATGGGGGCAGGACCAGGTTGTTTGGGGAGGCACAGCCTTCCCTACCCGGCCCTCCATACCGTTTTGCAACCCCGATGTGGCCCTCAGGCCAAAATGTTTGCCCAGCCCCGCTCTAGATGATCATGATCATGAGCTGACCAACTGGGCTCTGTCGCAGACTGAACAGGTACCACACTCTCCCGTGAGTTATACTAAAGTGCTGTTGCTGACTCCAGTTACTTATTTCGCACCTCAGGTGAATACACAGGGTAATTCCAAGAGTGCAGAGTCCTGCCAGGCAAGGGCTGGAGTTCCCTCTTGTCTAACTCTGGCCGCCAGGAGAGTAAAAGGGGAGAAGAGCTCCCTCCACAGCCCTGCTCAGCTGACCCAGGCCTCCCCGGCTTTTGGGGCCAGGGCTGATGCAGAGCAGCCCTGAAAGCACCTGGGAAGAGAAGAGGCAGGGACTTGACAGGGTACCCAGCTCACAATGAGTGTGAGGAGTGATGTCAATGGGGCTACCTGAGCTGTGGGAGCTTTCTCTCTGGGGCAGGCAGGGAGTAGCGACTCAGTGGTGTTTGTAAGACACAACCCCTCCCTGGGTGGTGCAATTTATGTGCCATTTCTTATTGAAGGCACAGTCTTACCCTTCGGGCACACCGCTAGCTTAGTTATTCCAGTTTAAGGGGCCTGTGCAGAAAAGGACGTTGGGAACTCTCCATGCTGCTCTCAGGAAACCTCCTGCCACTTTCCTTCTCCCCCATGGCATCCATTCATTTTGATCATCAAAACAACGTTTGTTGCATTTTATAGCTCTGTACTTCACGGGAACTGGAACAAGCCAAAGGTGTGAAAGGGGAATTTCTAACCAGATACTAACTGCAGGCTGAGTTTCCCAACCATGCTGAACTTTATGAGCTACTTCCATAATGGCAATTCCAACGCGTGGGCCACCACTGCAATGGCAGCTGACGCCTAATACATCATAATCTGCTTTCAATTTACAAAACAACCCTGCCTTATTTATTACAGGCGATTACACTTGCATGGGCCTAAAATGTCTGGAAATTCCAACACCTTCGCTCCAGCAACAGGTGCATTTCTGCTCCCTGACAGTATGTTCATCATTGTAATCATCAGATGCATTACAGCTTGCTAATTTCACAGGCCATGCTGTTGAGCTGAAATGCTACACACAAGGAAGCTGAAGGCTTTTCTATAGGGCTTGGGGGGATTCTCTTGAGCATGTCATGAGCTTGTTCAGAAGGGTAAGGCACTGGTAGGCGTCTAGTAAGATGGATATTTCACATGGTGACATTTAACAAAATGAAATGTAGAGATGTGGAGAGCCAGTGTATAATTACCCTTATAACTTTAGATCACATAGACTGTGCTACACATTCTTTCAGCTCTGCGATTGTGTTAATGGGGATGAGCTTTACTATGGCCAGGAGAGGACAGCACTGGTAAATTTGTAAGACTTGCCCTCACTAGCAGTGATTCCAGATACAGCGTGAATAGGTGTTTCCTTTGGAGAGGGATAAATCACACATTTAGAGAGTGGGTGTGGAACAGAGATATGGAGTAATTTCAGTCCAAGTAGCAGGGCTATCCTGCAATAAGCTACTTGGATAGGAGTAAGTGTCGGGGAGGTAGAAATCTTCTAAAGTGCTCATGGGAGACTCTTCCATCTCATGGAGAGAGTCCAGCTTGGTGGCCTAACGAAATATGGAATTTTTCGTGCCCCCCACCTCCATTTTTCCACTTCAGCTCTGCATGAAATCAGCTTATGTTGCCAACATCCACAGCATCGGCAACTTTCAGTACGGCATCAAATGTTCTATTCAGGGCCTTTGTCATGACAATCGTCTCACCCACTCACACTGAACAAGTAAAGCACTGAGTGGCCAGAAGCAAATATTGCAGTTCTGCTTCATTAGTGCCATTTACTCAATGAATCCCACAAGCAAGGAGCATGAGTAACCTATACAGAACTCTCTTTCTCTCTCTGTGTACATGTGTTTTTCCAAATTCTACATCCTAGCTTGTTCAGGGCATGCAACCTTTTCTGATGGGTCAGTCAAACATCATTAGCTTTAAAGAGTATAATGGGAAAGCATGGGTGAGTAGATATTAGATGAAATCCTGGCCCCTTTGAAGTCAATGGGAGTTTTACCATTAACTTCAGTCGGGTCAGGAGGCCTGGACTGGCATTGTAGCACTCTTGTGTGTTTAAATTTTAAATACCACAAACTGCATGTGTAATTCTTCAACCCGCTACTGAATGGACAGAGACTTCATGCATTAGCTACAGCAAATTCATTGACTGAGCAGCAACAAAATCTAAGGCATCATCTATGGTAAGACAATAATGGTGGATATATTCAGGACCCACTTTAAGGATGTCACCAACACAACTTCCATGGCAAGTGATAATATAGATGCCATCTGGAAAGAAATAGAGAGGGCGACCTAGAAAAATATCATGAAGAACAATGGAGAAAGAAGTCAAATCTATAAACATGACACTAAGAAACCTGAAAAGACGAGGACAGGACTGAAATAAATAGCAGAAACTGGTGGAGGGCAGGGAAAGAACGAAAGAACGAAAGAAAGAACGAAAGAAATCCAAGTATCCAAATGTAAGATTTAGACTAGAAGCAGCCAGGAATTTTTCATTTAAACTATTGTTTTGCCAAAAAATGCCAATTCATTGAAACTTAACAAGAAGTTTAGTTATTTTTTTTTAGAAGTGACTTTCCATTTAGGAATGTAACTCAATTTATACTAAAACCAGGTGACCAAAAAAAGTTAAAATCAGTATGAAACATTGACCCAACCTGATTTTTTTTTTGGTTTGGTGGTTCATGAAAATTTTCTAGATTTTGACTCTGTCTTAACTAGGGATGGGAAAATTGTTTGAAATCTGAAAATCTCTCATGGGATGAGAAAATTGTTTCCTGCTTAACTCTAACCTGGACATCCCAGGATGGCCCCCAGGTTGAAAACCAGACTCCCTGTAAAAGTGCAGTACAATATCGGTCCCATATTTTCCAGCCTAGAAGGTGAGGGGTAGGCTCATAAATCCATATTTAGACACCTGAGTAAATGTTGCCTGAATTTCAAAAATGCTGGTCACCCATAAGCCCCGCTGAAGTCAGTCAGATTTGTTGGCGCTCTTTAAAAATCAGGCCACTTTTTATCGAGGTATTTCAGTCTATTCAGATTGTCTCCTTCTGCACGAACCATCTCAGGAAAGAACTTTTAGGTTGAAAATCCCCATGGAGAAACCCTGTAAGAGCTTCCCTCTCATTGGCCTATTGGGGAGGAGGGTTTTCTCCTTGAGGAAGATCACCTGTATGGGAACCATGAACTTCTGGACTGACCTGGCCTCTTGGTGCCTCCTTCCCTTCTCTCTGGAAGTGGTGGCTCCAATGGAATTTCTCTGTGGCCAAGGCAAAGGGTTATTGTAAAAATATAATACTGGGACTATAGCACCTTTCCCAAGTAGGCTCCGGTGGGCTGGCCTTCTCCACAGAGCACCCAGAGTCAACCCAACCTCCCCTCGCACAGGCACAGCCATGCAAAGAGAAGGCTCTTCTGGGTCCACATGTTGGGGGAGGGACAGAGACAGAGCTTTGGAACTGGCTAGGGGATCCCCACACAGGACGAATGGGAAATATGCCAGCCCTATGCCGCTAGGAGCCTAACTTAACTCCCTGGGGACAGAAGAGGCAGTGATCCCTAGTGGATAGAACACTGGACTAGGAGAAGAGGAGCTGTGTGGATGGGTGACCTTTGGCAAGTGACTGCCCCCAGGTGTGTCAGTTTCCCTATCTGTAAAATGGGTGTAATGATACTGACCTCTTGTATAAAGTGTGTTGAGATCTATGATTGAATCATAGAATCTCAGGGCTGGAAGGGACCTCAGGAGATCATCTAGTCCAACCCCCTACTCAAAGCAGGACCAAATCCCATTTTTGCCCCATATCCCTAAATGGCCCCCTCAAGGATTGACCGCACAACCGCGGGTTTAACAGATCAATGCTCAAACCACTGAGCTATCCCTCCCCTACTTTAAAAAACACCCCAACCAGCCACTGTCAGGAATGAACTAGCTAGATATTATTCATTTGAGGCACTTAGGTTTGAAAATGGCGGCCTACAGCCTTATAAGCAGCAGAAAAGATTTTGCACGATGAAGGCTAAAGGTCCGCCTAATGGAAGGTTATATTTACAGTTCATGCCTGCCTTTGCCATGCCTTATTGCTTAGATCTCTATAAAAAGCCCATTTCTCTTCTTTAAAAACACAAAGCTGACCTGGAAAGCATCAACGTTGTTTCAGCCTGAGGGGGCTTTGCTGGGTCCGACACGCAAGTCTCTGATGTTGAAATTGAAATTTCACGCTGCTGAGAGCGCAGCACATTTTATGGGCCAAACCAGCCTCAACTCAAGTTCACCCATCAGATGAGTAATGAGGCCTCGCATGCCGGATGGAATTAACAAAATGACAGACAATTTTGTGCTTCAGAGACAATTAATTTTCACTCTGCTGATCTGGCAAATGCATCATCTATCTACAAACTGTTGCGACAAAACAGGCTACCCGGAGGAGACGAAGGCAACCACATCAAAACCATAATGAAAGCTGCCTTCCAGCTCCCCAAGTCACATTTGGGTTTAGGCAGTTGGGGCTTTTAATTTCTGGCCTTTTCCTTCCATGAACAAACCAACCTACAATTCTTCACTTTCATGCTGAAGTGGCTAGAGTCCTTGTAGCTGGACAAAAACACTTTTCCCCTCAGCTGCAGGGCTGGCCTTACCATGAGGCCACTATGACCCAGAGTGAAGAAAACTATGTCTGCTGCTGGTGCATATGTATAATCTCTCTGCTCTAAATGCACAGAGAGGAGGAGCCTCTTATGTACCTCTTTACCACTGCCAGGAGCCTGGACTGATTAACACCAGCTTCTCAGGGAGCTTCCTGTTTCCTGCTGCTTCCCTGAACCCACTTGAGGAGAACTTCAGTCAACTGAAATAGTAAGAGCTAGTCTGGCCCTTAAGACGCTGATATCTTCCCTCACTCAGACCCTATTACCAGCTTGCTTATTTGTCCCCTTCAAGTGAGTGTTGAGAGGCACTATAGCTGGAACAGAACAGCAGTCATGAGTGAAAGAAGAAAATGCCCCTCAGGGGAAGCATTCAGAAAAAGCAAGCAAGCAAAGGAAGCTTTTCAATCTAAGCAGGAAGGAGCTCTCCTGAGATACATAGACACAAATGTTCATGGTGAGCCTTCCAACCCCAGTGAGGATGTGAGTGGTGAGGAGATGCCTGATCTTCCAGTTAGTCAGTGTGCAAGTGACCTGGCAGCTACTGCAGCATCCATATCTCCATCTCAAATGGATGTAACCTTGCACATATCTGAAGAAAAGTGTAGATCAGAGAAGGGTGTGGTGGAGGTGAAAGAAACAGCTGCTGATGAGTTTAGTCCTAAGTCTAGATGATCCAGGACCGTGGACCCATTTGAGCAGTAGCCTGAGGGACTTTCTTGTACTGCATGGGCCACAGCATGTGAAAAACTTCATGTTCCCCAAAGACAATGAAAATAGAAGTTTCCATCCAATGCATGAAATCCCCAATGGTGACAAAGTGGAGAGGCCATGGCTCATGTACTCAAAAACTCAGAATGATGCATTTTATTTTTGTTGCAAACTCTTCCAGTCTAATGTCCCAGACACATTTGGTTCTACGGGAAAAAAGGACTAGAAAAATCTGGCTAGAAATCTGGCATGCCATAAGAAGACAGCAAATCACCAGAGAGCATTCCATATGTGGAAAGAGCTTGAGATGAGACTAAAGATACTAATAGCCACCATAGATGATCAGCATCAAGAGAAGATTGCATCAGAGTCTCTTTACTGGCAAAATGTTCTGAAAAGGGTCATTGCCATTGTGAGAATCTTGCTACCCAGCACCTAGCACTGCATGGCACTTCAGATCAACTGTATTTGCAAAACAATGTGGAGCCGATGGCTGAGTTTGATGCTGTACTCCAGGGGCATCTAAGAAGAGTCACCACCCAAGAAATGTACACACAACACTACCTTGGAAATAGGATTCAAAATGAGATCATACAGTTACTGGCAACAAAAGTCAAACAGAACATTGTGGCAGGTCTGAAGTCAGCAAGATATTACTCTGTTATTCTGGACTGCACACCTGACATCAGCCATATGGAACAAATGACTTTAATAGTGCGTTTTGTAACAACCACAGAACCTAGTGAAAATGTCCCTGCAATGGTGACTGTCAGAGAGTATTTTCTAGAATGTATTGACATTGACGATACTACAGGAGCTGCTATGACAAATGTGCTTGTTAAAAAGCTGGACGATACGGGAATTGCGATAGCTGACATGAGAGGTCAGGGCTACGATAACGGTGCCAACGTGAGAGGAAAGAACAGAGGAGTGCAGACACAGATCTGAGAGTTAAACCCTCGAGTTTTTTTTGTCCCATGCAGCTCTCAGGCATTGAACTTGGTGGTCAGTGATGCAGCACCAGCTTCTAGTGAGTCTGCTGAATTTTTTAATGTAATTCAAAGCATCTATGTATTTTTCTCTGCACCAATTCATCGATGGCAAATTTTGAAGCAACATCTGGGAACTTCCTCTGACACTGAAACCACTGAGAGCCACATGATGGGAAAGTTGAGTGGAGGCGACAAAGCCTATTACACTCCAAATTGGGAAGATAGATGATGCCACAATTGCCATTATGGAGGATAATGCTATGATAGGAACTGTTCATGGGAGAACAGTGTCAGAGGGAAATGGAATCACCAGAAACATACATAACTTCAAATTTCGGTGTGGCTTAGTGTTGTGGCATGAAATAAATGTTATAAGCAAGAGAATCCAAGGTGTTCACCTTGATATGTCTGGGGCAATGGAACAACTGGATGCAGCAAAGTCATACCTACAGTCTTGCCAGTCAGATGAGGGATTTCAAAACATTTCAAGAGTGCACTGAAGTTGGCAGAGGAACTTCACACTTAAGCTATATTCCCACCTATTCAAGAATACAAGAGTCACCAAAGAAGACGACATTTTGATTACGAGGTACGGGATAATCCCATAAGAGATCCCAAACAACAATTCAAAGTTGAATTCTCTAATCAGATGCTAGATTGTGCAATACAGTCAGTTGAAGAATGTTTCATGCAGCTCAAGAAACACAGCAGTATCTTTGGGTTGTACAATGGAGCCCCGCAATACCACGATGGTCGGGGTCCAAAAATATCAACCGCGGTAAACGCGGGGTCGCGGCTTTGTGGGGTCATGCGACATCAAAGAACCGCGTGTTGCTACCCTCGGGAGCCCCGCGGGCCCTGCATTATAAGTGGATTCGTGCTATCGTGGGGCACGGTATTGCAGGGTTCCACTGTAGTATGATATTCCAAAACTCCTCACTATACCCGAAGAAGACCTACACCAGAAATGCAGGGCACTAGAGACAGTGTTGACATCATGATATGCACTATATTGATGCGAGTGATTTAGGTGATGAACTGGAAGTCCTTTCAAGATACATTTCAGCAGGATCAACTCCAAAGACTGTTCTGGAATACATGTGCACAAATAAGATGGCCACTCTCTTTCCAAATGCTTTTGTTGCTCTGCGCATATGTCTAACACTTCCTGTAACAGTTGCCAGTGGAGAGCGCAGCTTCTCCAAGCTGAAGTTAATAAAAACACAACTACGCTCCACAATGACACGGGAGAGCTGGTCAGCCTTGCAACCATCTCAATAGAGCATGAGCTGGCCCAGACTGTGGACCTTCAGGGAGCAGTGCAAATCTTTGAAACCAAGAAGGCCCAGAAAGCACCTCTTTGATTATTCAAACAGATCAAAATGCCAGTGTTTACTACGCAGACCAGAAAAGTGACATTTGCTGTTCAGGCCTTTTAAAGTTGTGTTCTTAAAATGCCTTGTTCAGAAATTTTAAGTTGTTAGTTCTCCTTTATTGGGGTAGGTAGCAGAGCAGCACCATGAGAGGAGCAGAACAGGAAGGAGGCAGAACTGAGACCTTTCAAAGTTTTGGCCCAAGCATGGTAGCATGGGGGCGTCATTTGAGCTCCCTGCCTCAGGTGCCAAAAAGTGTGGGCCAGCCCCGATCATCTGAGCTGCAAGAGAGAGGAAGGACATGATTCTCAGGTTACATCTACACTGCCGCCAGAGATATCATTTCCAGCTCGGGAACATGTACACATTAGTTTTGACTGAGCTAGCACCTAAAAACAGTCGTGTAGTCACAGCGGCCCAGGGAGCAACATGGGCTGGTTGCCCTAATACAATCCCCTTCCCCAAGATCCTAGGGCTGTACTCCAGCAGCTATAACACTGTCCCCAGGGCGGCATGGGCTGTTTAGAGCATTCGCTTGACCCAAGATAGCGCGTGTAGACGGAAATGACACCTCCAGCTGTTGTGCAGATAGACCCTCATTCACATGAAGAGCCTGTTATACTGTGGCAGGGCCTCAGAGGGGCAGAAGTTACTCTGTCAGAGCAGAGGGAAGCTGTGTCAGCGGATATGAGAATTCGACTCAGAGCGTGTGGTGGGAGAACTGGGCAAACCCATCCCCGTTTGATAGCTGCGAACCCATTCTGAAATCTCACCAGCGATGGCAAAATTCAATGAACTCCCCCAGGTTTAGGTTTGCTCTGAATCGCCCTGTGATTTCTGGCGCCATTGTTCCATGGCACAACAAAAGCTTTGTGCTGTGCAGCTTTTCCTCCTTCTTCAACTACACAGGCTTAGGGGGGGGTGGGAAAGAAAGAAAAAAGAAGGGGTGGGGGGAAGTTGGGCCTGGAATTGCAGCCATCTGCTTTCTGACTAATTCAGTGTATGGCGCACCTGTGTGGCTCCCTTTTTATTGCTAACATTCTTTATAAGTTAGCAACATTTTTTTCCCTCTTCCTCCAAGCTTCATATGCCCCAGAGGAATGTTTAAATTATTATGGAATCCCAAAGGAGTCTGCTATTTCCCTTTTTAATTTACTCCATGCCTTTTCTTTTTAAAGCAATGCCCAACTTACTCATTCATAAAGGCAATCACAGCACTCACCAATATACAGTAGTTCAGGCTCTGGCACAAAATTCATTAGAAGCATGTTCCCCACCCCCCAGGGAATTATAACGTGGCTGTTATAATTCACTATAGGTTGAAATATGGAGTCACCCAAAATCATTTTTGGCCATTATTAAATTAAAGAACATTGGTACTGAAGGCCCCAATCCTGCAAAGACCTAGGCATGAGCTTAAAGTTCACCATGTGCATAAGGCTACAGCTACACTACAGAGTCTACAGCAGCCAACAAGAGAGTTCTCTCTTCGATTTAATTACTCCAGCCCTGGCAAGAGGCAGTAGTTATATCAACAGGGAAAGTTGTCCTGCCAACATAGTGCTGTCCATACTGGCACTTAGGTCAGTGTCACTAACGTTGCTCGGGGGTGTGTGTGTGTGTGTGTGGTTTATTCACAGCCTTGAGTGACATAAGTTATACTGTCGTAAGCTGTTGTGCATCCATACCCTTAGTCTTTTCAGGACCAAAACCAAAATAAATCAATTCATAGGGGGGCTGAATTTAAAAAACAAAACAAAAGGAAAAGAGAGAAAGGGGAAAAAAAGGAAGGAAGGAGGGAAACTCTGAAGTTTTCTGTCCCATTGATTGTTTCAAAACGTTAATACCCTGCTTAGCAAAGGTATTTGGGCATGAGAATAATTCATAATTCCTTCCATCTTTAGCAAAGCACTTAAACACACGCTTAAAATTAAGCACATGCTTAAGTGTTGTCCCAACTAATGATGCTTTCCTGAATCGGAGACCACGTCAATGGGACTGCTCATGTGCTTAAAGTTAGGCTTGCCCTTAAATATCTTGTTGACTTGGAATCAGAGTGCTTTGCTAAATTGGAAAGGGATTGCTCATGCTCTTAGAGTTAAACCTGGGCTTAAGTGGTTTGCTGAATTCTGGCTACAGGCAGCTCAGCTTCTCTGTGTGCAAAAGATCTTAGTAGATACCTACTGAACTCCGAAGTAAATTTGTAATCCCTTGTGATATACCAATTTGTAATATTTCCCCCCAAACCTAGAAAAAGTACCAATCCTCATTAAAAGCTATTTATAGGGGCCATACTTAAAATAGTCCTGTGGTTTAAAAGTTTTTACTGCTTTGAGGTATTTTTCCAATGCAATTGGGAATATCAGTAAGTACCAGTACAAACTCAACAGACACTGAAAGTGAAACCAGTCTACGTGTAAAGCTTCATCTTTTGTAATTCAGCCTATAATGGGGTTTCAGGTGCTATAATGCTGCAAGAGATACAGAGCTCTTCTGCCGACTTACCCTGATACGAGTCCTGTTGCGACAAAACAGCACACTTACTGGAGCAGTGTTTTTCAAACCGTTGGTCGCAACCCAGGACTGGGTCGTGGCATGTAAGGTGCTGCGTCGTAGTGGCTCTGGTCAGCACTGCAGACTGGGCCGTTAAAAGTCCTGTCAGTGGTGCTGCCCAGCTAAGACAGGCTAGTGCCCACCTTTCCTGACACTGCGCTCTGCCCCAGAGGCAGCCATCAGCGGGTCCGGCTCCTAGGCAGGGGGGCCACAGGGCTCTGTGTGCTGTCCCTGCCCCAAGCACCAGTTCCACACACACTGGCCAATGGGAGCTGGGAGGGGGCGGTGCCTGCGGGCAAACGTCATGCAAAGCCGCTTGTGCACCTAGGAGCCGGGCCTCTTGCTGGTTGCTTCTGGGGCGCAGCGCGGTCTGCAGTGCCAAGACAGGCGGGAAGCCTGCCTCTGCAGCCCAGCCGCACCACTGACCGGGAGCCACCAGCGGTAAGTCTGCACCCCAGCCCCGCATCCCAATCCCCTGCCCCAGTCCTGAGGCACACAAACCTGGAACCCCTTCCTGCACTCAAACCCCTCATCCCCAGTCCCTCCCCAGAGCCCGCACCCCCCGCCCAGGGCCTTGAGCCCATCTCACACCCGAACCCCCTTCCCCACCCCACAGCCCCCTCCCACACTCTGAACCCCTCATTCCCGGCCCCACCCCACACCCCAATCCTCTGCCCCAGCCCTGAGCCCCTCCCACACCTCAAACCCCTCATCCCAAGCTCCTTTGGGTCACGGGCATCAACAATTTTCTTCAACTGGGTACCCCAGAAAAAAAAGTTTGAAAACCACTGTACTAAGGCACTAGTTCAGGATTCACTCTGGGGGAAGAGTGCCACTTGAATCGCCAAAGCTATTTTATGGAGGGAAATCTGTGACTTTACCTGCTCTGTAATGGTTCTTCAAGATATGCATTCCACGTAGGCGAATGCGCGCCCAAAGCCAGAGAATTTTCCGTAGCAGTACCCACTGGGCTGGCACAAACGCCCCCTCCTGAGGCTATGTATGGGCAGCCTCTCAGCCCCTCAGTTCCTTCGCAATGGAACACATAGAGAGATTTCGATGCAGAGGGGTCGGAGGGAAGGTTGTGGAACCACATATTGAAGAACAACTGTTAGGGAGCAAGTAAGTAACTGTTTTCTTCGTCGAGGGGTTGCAGACATGTATTCCACTCCGGTGACTCCCAAGCAGTTCAGATAGGAGGTGGGGCACTCTACCTGCATAGTGACTGCAAAACTGTTTTCCCAAAGCTTACATCATATCGGGAAGCAGTCACAATGACATAATGTTGAATAAAGATGTGTATGGAGGCCATTGAGGAACACCTACCTAGGTCCAAAATATAAATATCTTATAAGAAGGCCACAGGGGTAGCTTGGGCTCTTGTGCATTGAGCTAGGGGCCTTTCCAGAGGCCTTTCCTGCTACTCTATAGGTTGCTATAATGTACGCTGTAATCCATCTGTGCTGAAACTGCCTGGCCTTCCACTCCAATGGACTGAGAAACAGACAGGTGAGGAGCTGTCCCAAAAGGGTTCATTCTGTCCAAATGCAAAGCCAGTGCTCTTCTCACAGCTGGAGTAGGAAGAGGCTGCTTATTCCTGCTGGAGTGTGCTTTTGGAGAAAATAAAGATAAGTATATAATTTGATTTTTGACAAAAGTTGTATCAGCCTTTTATCTGAACTGTGGATGCTGTCTGAAGCCCATGTTATCTTTGCAGGACTGTGTATATAGATGGTCTGCCACCAGAGCTTGAAGTTCTCCCATTCTTCTGGCTGATGTCAGTATAACAAGGAAAGCTATCTGCTGAGAAAGGTGACCCAGAGAGCAATTAGCTAGAGGCTCAAATGGAGAGACCACAGGACCGTTTTTAGGTTCCACATGGGAAGCACAGATGTGCAGGAGAGTAGAGACAAATAATACCTTTGAGGAATCTAACCACCACTGGTTTAGAAAATATTAACTTTCTGTCCACTGGCTGAGATCACAGCCAAGTGGACCGAAAGCAAATCAAGAGAAAGACCTGGAGGCTTGAGGTCCAGCAAGTGCTCTGGAACATCCTGAATCTTAGCAAACAATGGCTGAATACTTCTGGCAGCTGACCAGAGTGAAAATTGCTGCCACTTAGCCAGGTAAGTGGACATTGCAGATCGTTTTCGGCTGCTAAGCAGGATGCATTGGACTGTAATTGGATAGGCCTTCTCTCCCCGATCTAACCAGTCAACAGCCATGCCGCAAGGCCTCAGGTGGCCACATCCAACTGCAGAGGTGGAGGTATTGCCTTGGCCACTCCAGAGCAACAAGGATTATCCTAACCTGATCCTGCTTCAACCTGAGGATGATGTGAGGAATAAGGGGGACAGGAGGAAACACGCACATGAAGTCTGTTCCCCACATCAGCAGGAAAACATCAGCTATCGAGCCCAGACTGAGACATCACAAGAACAAAACTGATGGTATTTTTGGGGTTTTGTAGCAATAAATAAATTGTCAGGACACTCCAGATTCTGACGATGACTCTCAGTACTTTGTTGTTGAGAGACCATTTCTGATGACAGGAAAACAATCTGCTGAGATGGCCAGCCAAATGATTCTTCGAGCCTGGAGTGAGAGCAGTTACCAGGGGGATGATGGTACCAAGGTTAGTTCCATAGGTGCACCCCAAAATGTTGAAGGGGCTATCTCTAGTCCTGTCTTGGTTCTGGGGATGAGCCATGGGATGAAGGTCCAGCTCTACCCAGGGCACTGAAAGAATCTGGCGATGTTTCGAGATCCTCCTTGTCATAGGCGTGCGCAGCACATTTCATTAGGGTGTGCACCCAGGGAAGGCTGTGTCTCCCCAAACACATTGGCCCCGCTCCCATCTGACCCCCACCCACTTTTCGCCCCCTCAGAGCCCACGACCCATCCAACCCCCTGCTCCTGGTCATCTGATTTCCCCCTCCGGAGACCCCCTCACCCTAACTGTCTCACAGGACCCCACCCTGTATCTAAGCCCCCCTGCTCCTTGTCCCCTGACTACCCCCTCCACGGACCCCCCGCCCCTAACTACCCCCATAAGACCCAACCCTCTACCTAAGCCCCCTGCTCCTTGTCCCCTGATCGCCTCCTCCAGAGACCCCCCGCCCCCTAATCACTCTCCAGGACCTCATCCCCTATCCAACCCCCCTGTTCCCTGACTGCCCCGACTCCTAGCCACACCCTTGCTCCCTGACAGGCCTCCTGGGACTCCCATGTCCTATCCAATGCCCCCATTCCCCATCCCCTGACCATTCCCCAGGACCCTCTGGCCCTTATCCAACCCCCGGCCCCAACCTCTTTACCACGTCGCCGCTCGAAGCCAGACACTTTACTGCGATGATCCCCCAGCCCTGTCCCCCAAAGCGCTGCTCGTGCGGCGCACTAAGGCTGCGATGGAGGGGAACAGCAGAGGAGAAGGGAGGAGCAGCCTCCCCAGCTGGAAGTCAGGGACCACCGGCCCACCCTGCATTAGGGTGTGCTTGGGCACACCCGGCTCACCCCGTGTGCAAGCCTATGCTCCATGCTGTGTCTTTTGGACTTGGAATGGTTCTGTCAGTTTTATGGGTTCTCTTTTAAGGTGGCCCCAGAGAGGAAGTTCGATGCCTTCTCCTTCACAGAGAGGAGTCTGAGTCCAGGGGCGTATCTGAGACTATTGTTACCTCAGAAGCCAGTTGTAGAGTTGGACAATTGGCCAAAGGCCCCAGTGCCAAAGTGGTTCTCCACAAGGTGCTGTCTCTCGAAATTTGCGTTCTCCTGTTAAAAGCACTTCTCCTGGATATGTCCCTCACCAACACATAGGAGGCAGCATGTGTGGGGATCACTGTTTGGGACAGTGATATTGTATGATGGACAGTGTTTGAAGCCAGGTGACGGTAGGTCACCAAGGTTCTTTCATAACACTGTCTAAACGGTTACTAACTAGTGTGTACTGCTTCGAAATGATAACTACACAAAATTAACAGCAACAGCAGATCCAGGAAACATCACCGAATTCGTAGTAACCATGAGGTAACCACACAGGGAGCTCCGACTCAGGGCAGGGGTGGCCAAAAGGAACCAAGGGGGGTCTCTGGCGGTGCCGCCCTTATGTAGCCTTGGGTGAGGCCATGTGGAGGCAATCGAGGCATTATGGAAAACTGCAGGAGCACACCTGACTGGAACAGACGTGTGATCCACCTGGAGCAGGATCTTGTGTTTTCATTGAATGTCCCTCATCCACGTGGTAACGAGCCTACCTGGAGGTGAAAGGGCAGAGTGTCTAGCAGATGGGTTCTACATTCAGGCACTCAGTTAGAGCAGTGGTTTCAGGGCATCTCTCAATGCCTCAAGGCAGGCAGAGCCCACGGCCCTTCTCAGCAGCAATGCTTTGGGGAACTTTATATGTGGACATCAACTTCTTAATGTCAGCAGTAATCCATTATAAAAATCAAGGCTTTACAGGTACTATTCATACCGTAAAATCCATATTCCCAAAGACATTTCCCCAGACATTCACCTTACTACTCCCCCGATCTGCTTTTATATGAGTTCTCAGCCGAATGATTTTAGGAGCTGATAAAAGCTCACGAGCCTGTGTCTGGTCTCTGGAGAATATTACTCACCTCGTGATTGCAGCCTTTGCTCTCAGACACGCACATCCGGGCACACAAACACCCTAACGCAGTTAGTTAATTACACAGAGAGGTCACCACATGGATAAAAACTGGGATCGGCGCAGCTTGTAAAGTTCCCAGTCTCCAGCTCTGTAAGCCGAGCTGAAGGAACAGGCCTGCTGTAGTAACTCTGGCTGGTAGAAAGGACCCAGGTCAGCACCCAGTGGGAATAGTTACAGGAGAGAATGCTGAGACAGCAAGCAATTCTGATCTCCGACTGGACATCAGCTGTTATCACAGTAGGGTACAGAACTCCCAGTCAATGATGGGGCCCACCTGCTGACCTATACAGGGGAATACATGTGCAGGGACGTTTTTTGATTCCCTTCTGCCAGCTGTCCATTTATCAAGTGCTGATGTAAGCTGAACAAAGGAAGTCACAACACTGCATTTTACTGGGCCCGTAAAAGCCAAACTGATGCTACATTCTGTGGAGTGCTAGATACCCACATCTTGTCTATTAACTCATGGGGCAGACTGGAAACAGGAATTCCATTTTGCAAAAAATAAATTAAAAAATGTTCAGGTTTAGAAATTTGTTTTCATTCCACAACAGCAGAAAAGTGAGGCCTCTCAAACATTTTCATGAAGAAAACACACAAGAGAGAAACGCAGGGATATGGATCTGGTTTCCACATACCAGGAAAGCGCTCTAACTATAGAGTTATAGCCTCCATTTTTCACTTTCTGGCCCAATAAATAGTTAATTATTTATGGCAAGTAGAACAGCTCCAACCAATGAGATGGATGGTTTCTATTGCCTAGAGGTTAGGGCACTCACATGGGATGAAAAGAGGACCAGGTTCAAGCCCCAGCTCTGATTCTGGGGACTGTCCCAAATGCTGGGTTATTGGTTCTTCTGAGCTCTCTTGCTTGGCTTTTGACCAGAAATTCCAGCCTGGACCTGAAACACTCTGCAAATAAGAGTCCATTAAGGAAATAAGGTCCATTCCAGCCTGGACCTGAAACACTCTGCAAATAACTGGACAAGATGCAAGGCAATTGGGCATCCAGTCCGATTGTGCGTGGGATGCGCACACAACTTCTGCTGAGATCTGAACTTGGCCCCTAGTGGTCCATAAAACAAGCCATCTGCTGCCAAAGGGTAGATCTACACTGCAGCTGGGAGGGTGCTTCCCAGCATAGGTGGAGAGACACGCAATAATTCTGCTCGAGCTAGTGTGCTGAAAATAGCAGTGGCACCGGGGTAGCGTGAATGAGGGCTTGGGCTAGCCTCTGACTACATACCCATGGGGTGTGGGCAAGACTGTATTCAGGCCACTAGCCCAAGCTATTGCCTGCGGTGCCCTAGCTACATGCTTATTTCTAGCATGCTAGCTTAAGCAGAGCTTGTGTGTGACTTTGAGAGACACGGTGCCAGCAGCAGCGTAGACACACCTTAAGGCATTAAGAACAGCAGTGAGCTTTTCTCTGAACGGACAGCACAGCACAACACAGCTCAAAGTAGGATGTTTTTGGTTTGCTCTTTCAAAAATATGTGCAAATTTCTTGCTGCAGAATCTCAACCTATTTCTCATTATAATATTTGCTTAAGTACCAAGTTCAAAACATTAGTTCCTGGCCCGACTTTCCTTTGCTCTTTGCCAGGATCCGGAAAAAAAATGAGTCATTAGCTTAGGCTGTTGAAAGTCAAAGCAGAGAAAATAAACAGATGCCTTCGACAGAACAGCGAGCTGTTATTGTTTCAATAATTGAGGCAAATACGAACAGCAGACAAGCAAAGAGATCTAAAGAAAGTCAAAGACACGCTGCAAATTAACCTCTAAGATTCCAACTTGTACCCCTTACAATCCTGGGCACGTTATTTTTAGGATCGCACACACAAAAACCGTGTTAAAAGTACACTGTTGAGGTTGCAAAGTCATGCCCTCAAAAGTTAAGAAATGCCAGAATTAAGTTACCTGTGCAACCTTAATTTGCTCCCTTGGTGTGCATACATTACGATACAGTCTTTAGTTACATGATTACATACCATTTTTCCCCTCAGGACTCCTGCCTCATTCAACGCACATGATGACTGATGGCCACGTAATGAGAAGCTATGCAATATTGTGCTTACCTTCACTGTCCAATACATGTGGCCATAGGCCTTATGTACAGCACCCTGTTCAAAGCCTGCTCTGAAATTACTAATGTCCTCCTGGGTTTCTCAATGCTGCCGGCCACTACAGTAGCCAAGCGCTTCACAAACATTAATGAACCTGTTTCAGAATGGTAGCCATGTTAGTCTGTATCTGCAAAAAGAACGAGGAGCATTGTGACACCTTAGAGACTAACCAATTTATTTGGGCATAAGCTTTCATGGGCTAAAACCCACTTCATCAGATGTAGAGTTAAACATACAGTAGGAAGATATTTATGTGTGTGTGTGTGTGTATATATATATATATATTATATACATACATACACACAGACACACAGAGAACATGAGAAGGTGGAGGTTGCCATACCAACTCTAAGAGGCTAATCAATTAAGGTGAGCTATTATCAGCAGGAGAAAAAAAAAACTTGTACAAAAGCCATTTTTCACTGAATTTTTGTCTTTTTACTAGAACAATTTTGACCAGCTCTATGAAGGATACATGCTAAATATATTCCCTTCTGTTCTCTTTATTAGTGATAAGTTTGATAAGATCTTCTTGCTTCTCAATTATTCAGACATCTTTTCTTGTTTTTTTTTTTCTTCTTCAAGACCAATTTAGAAAAGGAAAAATTCTGCAAAAAGGTTTTCACTACCAAGGACAATTTCTTCAAAATGTCTTGATTTTCACTGAATTTTTTATGGGGGAGGGGAGAACAAAAATCAGTCATTTTCCAACTAGCTCTACATTCTATTGTATTCAGCGAATTAACAGAGAAATTTTCCATACCACTAATAATTATTTCTGTGAGAACTACAGAGATACCAGAAGACTGAAAAAAAGAGCAATTTAGATTCAACTTTAAAAAAAAAGAATGATGATCCAGACAATTACTGCCCCATAAATCTAATTTCTGCCCCCAGTAAAGTGTTGGCACAATAATGAGAGGGAAACAAACAACAGGAAACAATCCTGCTTAGGTAAATAGATGGCTTAATGACCTGATTGATCTTTTCCAGCTGTAGATTCTAGACTTCCACATGCTATTGTCCAGAAAGGAAGAATGATCCCATGGTGGGGAGCTACTCTGGGTCTAAGGGGATCTGGTTCTGTTGTCTTCTTTGACACAGTCTTCCTGTGTGACCTTGGTCATGTCACATAGGGTATGTCTACACAGCAGAAAACCCCCAAACAAATGCTGCAGCAGTGAGTCTGAGCACCAAGGTGGCTTAGAAATGTTTGGGCTTGGGCTGCAGCTATTTTTAGCCCAGTAACACAAGCCTTAGAAGCCATGACTCAGTTGCCCCGGACTCTGAGACTCACTGCCAGGGTTGTTTTTTGCTGCATAGATACACCCCCAGTCTCAATTCCCCATCTTTAATATAGAACTTCCCTACTATACAGTATGTCTCTCTATATAGAGGGTATTTTTCTTAACAAGAAGAGAGAATTGTCTTTAGGGCTGGTTTCTCATATATTACCCTGCTTTTGGTTAGCTCTGCAAAGCTTTTGAAGTCCTGCTTTGAACCGTAGAGGATACACTATTGTTTTCACGCGACATGGCCATTGCCATACTCCTTGCTACACGTGGTTATGCCTGGCACGGCATGAATTTCATGTAGCCTGTGGCAAATGAAAATGAAGGGCTGGTTTTCCAAGTGCTCCCCGCCAGCACCTGGGACTGATCTGGGAAAGTGTTTGGCCTCCATTGAGTTATCTCAATCACGCCTAGATTTGCAGAGGTGTCGAGTGCCAATTGTGACATGAATGAGTTTCAAAACAACACCGAACCAACGTACCCCCTGAAGGACTGAACTCCTTTGAAAATCCGGCCAATTCCTTTTGTGTCTGATAGAAGCTAAGTTCTTTGAAAAGCTGACCCTGGCTGTGTGGGCTGACCCATAGACACATCAGCAAGGCAGAGTACAATAAGCTTTCATATTAAGCATCTCCTGGGAAGGACAGAATGAACTAGATTTCTCTATCCCGATCAAACAGGGTTTACAGGTATCTTCCAACTCCTCCCCCTGGACAACTAGGGTGACCAGATGTCCTGATTTTATAGGGACAGTCCGAATTTTTGGGTCTTTCTTATATAGGCTCCTGTTACCTCCGACCCCCTGTCCCAGTTTTTCACATTTGCAGTCTGGTCACCCTGTGGACAACAGATGTCCTTCAGTGGGTCTTTGTCTGAAACAGAGTAGTCTGAAACATTTCCAGTTCCATCATCAAAATAAGCCTAATTCAATAGGCTTTATCATGATTTAAATTTTTTAAAGTGCAAGGAACATCACAGCTGATGACAGAATTTTTGTCAACCATCATACGTATTTTAAAAACCTTATCTCAGGATGCAAGCTTTTCAAAGACTCTCGAACACCGAATGCAGTTATTGACTGGAGTTAGTCACCATCTGGGCTCAGTACTACAAAACAAGAACTTCTCATGCCAGTTCCTGACACTCCAACTTTGTGCAAAATGGGGCAGATAGCTTTCAAACACACAAGGGTTACCATTGCGGATTGGTTAATTTTAACACTTTTAAAGCCTTGTGACAGATGAAAATTGTTACTGTACAATATTTCTACCCCGTCCAAAACCATGTGCCGCTTCCTTGCTTTCATGTTTCATTACACATTTGAATATCTCAGGCTTAGTTCATATACATTTTTTGATGAAATATGTCCCAATGAATGGCAGTGAAATCATATGGTTCCCTCTGTGTTCTTTGAGATTTTTTAGTTCCTTTGTAATCAGCATGCAAAGTGAAACTTAGAGGGAGGCAACCCATGTGAAACAAAAGGCCACTCAAAGTCCTGTGAAGTCAGACTGTGCTCTTTTATGGCTAAAATGAATTTGATACTTTCCATTTCTATATGGGGCATCCATGTTGTTTCAATTTTTCTTTTTCAAAATGTATTATTGATAGGAACCAGACCTGGGGCTGCTTTAGTACTTAGATATCTAAATAGTAGCTTGCAAGTATGGTCTCTCACTAAAGTGAAAAACAATGTCATTCAGCTGCATCCTTTGGGGAGGAAAAAACCCCACACAATTCTTTCAAGATTTGCCAGTTACTTTAAAAGTTAAGCCTGTCAGTTTAGCACTAAATCTCAGTGTTAAAATGGTTTTTTAAAAAGAGAGGCCTTGTTTTAAAGCTGAAAAATGGAGTTTGTCTGAAATATTTTATGCTTGTGTTTTGGACTTGTGATGATTGATTTATTGCTTTAGAAAGTGACTATGCTGACAGCTTCCAGCATTCTGCCTAGACCTCCCCATGGGCCGTTAGCCAAATGTCAGTTATTTTTACCAACAGCCTCAGAGGAGCAGACTGACAAATAAATAACAATATTTTGCAATGTTACGATCCCTTCCTTCTGAGGAGCTCAGGGGGCATTGCAAACACCCGTGAATTAAACATCACTATACCCCTGGGAGGTAAGGGCTGATCCTGATTTTGCAGCTAGGGTAGCAGAAGTACAGAGAAATCGAGTGACTTTCCCAAGAGTGTACAAGCAGCCAATCGCATAGCTAGCAACAGCCCCCAAGTCTCGTAGGGTACAGAGTTTTAGAGGTACCTAGGTGTGGTTGCACTCACTGGTGACTCAGTGGGATTTTGGCTCCTAAGTGCTCTAATCCCTTTTGAAAATGAGACTCGGGTTCTTAAAGCAGTGGAGCATTGCAAAGCTGAGAACAGCAATGCCTGAATACCTTTAAACATCTGAGCTTCACTTCCTTCCCTTATGCTTTAGCACAACTGTAAGTAACAGCACAAGGGGATGGTGGGTCAGTAGTGGGTATTAAACCTGAGACCTCTAGATCTAAAAACCTGAGCATCTAATGCTGGGGCAGAGTCATAGACTCCATACAGCTAAGCCACTAGTGGGGAGGGAGGGGGGCAGAGAGCCACCTCCTCTTAGCATGGGGACATAAACATTTGGGGGAAACTTTAAACCAGCTCATACAATGTGGGCGTGAAAGTTACTTCTGAGGTTCAACTGGGCTTTAATCCCAGTGCTTTAAAATTTCAGGCGGCTTGGGAGAAACCAGGGAGCCTGTGCGGCAACTGTTTGAGCTCCTGTCCCTCACTCAGCCACCCAGAGGGCCCCAAAAGGACAGCAGGAAGGGAGAGGCAGAGAGCGGACACACTGATTTACAGCACTGAAGTGGAACGGCAATGCTATAGATGGGCGAGGTTCTGATGTGCAGCACAGGGATATGGAGAACAGTGATATGGCATGGAAGGGAAACACAGGGGCTTCCATGTCACTCAGTGAGTGGCATTATGTGAGAATGGGGTGATTCAGAAGGCAGCTAGGTGCCTAACTCCCATTGAAAATCCATGGGAGTTTGGTGCCTCACTGCCGGCTGGGCCTTAGAAACTCACAGTGACGCGTTTCAGAGCCAGCTGTCCATACTGATTCGCAAAGCAGCACTCCACACCCATACAGAATACAGTAACAGCAGAGGTGTGCTAGACAAAACCGTATTTCCTGCCCTTTCCCTAGTGTTTCGAAGGAGCCTTGAATGACAGGATTTGTTGTCTAAACCATCCAATTTTTTTGCCAACCAAAACTGAAGGCCCCGCATAAATAAAATAAAATTGAAGAATGATTTGGATGACAACAGGAGGAAAAAATAATTTGTGTCAAACTTGTTTCCCTGGAGGAAAAAAATTCATTTTCCAACCTGGTCTGAGGCCATACTGTATCCCCCCGTTTGTAAAAAGAAAGAAAATCTTATTTGGTTTATGTCTCTGTAAGCTCCTATATGCTTAATTACAAAAAGGCTTTGGTTCTAAGTTGTGTTATGCTTTGAAAGCAGGGAAGAAAGCAATCTCTTCCTGCTGTTGGTTCCAATCATCTGCTCTTTTGCTATGTATTTTTTGGCTAGTTTCAGCTTTGTATAAACTGGAGAGGAGAAGCCCCTGCAATTCTGCTGCCATCACCACCTGACAGCTTGAGAGCAGCTCTGGAAACTGAATCCACAGGCTGCTTGGGAATTGATAACCAAAGCTGTCAGAACCAGAGACAGCCTCCAAAGCTCGGTGTTACATTAAGAACGTCATTTCTGCTACCTGCTTTGTCTTGCTTGCGCCATTGCCTGTTGTATCCCATAGACTTTCCTCTTCCTTTTATACTATACGCCTCGAAAATGTACCAAAAAGCGTTGCAAGAGCTTCTGATAGCAGCATGATTGTGTGCAAGGAAAAAAGATGATGTAATAAGGGGTTTTTGCTAGGATGTATTCTTCCCTCACTATGCAAATGTAACTGCCCTTAATAACCGCTGTAAGCAACTGCGAGAGCTGTGTTTTTCAAAGCACAGTTGTCCTGAGGAAAGTTCCTGATTAAGGCCCAAACTGTACTTCCAGTTGCCCGGGAGAGACCCAGCTGACTTCAAGTGAGGAAAACAAGAACAGAATTCTGTCCTTTGTGTTTAACTCAAATTCAGAAGGATGCCTGCCTGTGAAAGAAATACTAACGTGTGAGCTACTATGGCAGGACATTTAATAATTAGGCTTTGACTGGTCACTTTGGAGCAATTGTTTCTCTGGCCCCCGCTCATTTCAGCTGGAGCAGCACGCAAGCAGTGTTCACCCATCTGCACGCGAGATGGAGCCTGCTTTTTACACACCTCTCTTTCTTTCCCTCTTGCTAATTATCCCAATAAACATAAGTAACTAGTAAAACACAAAATAGGGAATAAAACTTTCAAGTAGGAATGGTTGGAAAAGGGGAAGATTGTTGCAAAAAAGGGGATCCTCCCCCTCCCTTTTTTTGTAATTTGAAGAATTTAGCAACACAAACATTTTTCAAACAGGTCTTGTTTGAGTGGTTCAGCTGTACCCTCTGCTCTTTGTGCCCCTCCCCAGACTTTACCCTGGCCCATTCCCTAGGTCTTTTTTCCTATTGTACCATACACGGAGGTTTAGAGCAAACTGTGACTTTGATAGCTATAGCCCAGCATTGAAAATTAATTATAACCAGTGCGGGTTGTATCAGCACACTGTACCATTCTGAAAAACCTTGTTTCCCTGAGTTATTAGGCACAATAGGGTATTTTTTTTTTCTAAATTGATTAGTGGAGCCTTATACACTGTGGGTTACCATTACACAAAACTTCATAGACAAAAGATCTGAATAGCTGGATATTTCTAGTTAGAATTCTGGTCCTAATATGCATTGGCTTGTTACCAGATCCTTTTGTGTTTTCTCTTTATTTGTCGAGCAGAGAGTTTCTGGGTACTGTTTCTCTTCTTGAAGCAAGGAAGGCAGGAATCATCCATGTTGCCCCCTGATTGAGCTCAGCAGTAAACGGGCCTGCAGTTGATCAGTTTTAGCCCCACTAATTAACTGTTATTACGGTAAAGTGCTTTGTGGGATTATGGAGACCATCCAGGCAGCCCTCTGACAAGGCACGGAGCCTCCACCACAAAGGAAACTCAAACCAAACAGCACAGCATTCTCTGGCAGAGAGCTGAGGGTTGTTTTTGTAAAAGGAATCTTTACAAATTTTACTGAAACTAAAAGCAGCAAAATAAGGCAACAGTGGAGCTCTTCCAGGCATTATGGGTAACTTTTTCCAAAGTGACTTGTGACTTATTAGCCCAGGTTCCTAACTCACCTAGGCGCTTTTGAAAATGTTCACCGTGCCTATACAGCTGCAGAATTTTCAAAGGCAACAGAAGGAGTTAAGCACTCAATTAATTCAATAGGCGTTACATGCCTAACTCCCTTCGGATCTTTGGAAAATCCCTGCGTAAAATTTATTTTAACTGGAATTACCAGTTAGCCTTTCATGCCACCCACATTGTTCCCTCATTGATCGATAGCACACAATTCATAGACGCCCAGGAGAGTTAACAATTTCATGGTACCATTTGTCCTTCTCATCAGTTTCTTGTGATTATAGAAAGTCGGGCCCAAACGAAACCATCAGTTTCAAATCTCCCCAGGTTCGGGCCCTTCAGATCAAAACTTCTCAGCTCAGGCCCATCTCTATATACAATGTGGTATGTAGTATACCCCAGCAGTGCAGTGCGGGGCCAAGATTATATCTGCATCTACAGGACTGTTCTAATAATCCTGCATCACTGGTTCATTAGGAACAAAGTTAATGCCATAAGATGGTAGCCATTCTGCCAAATGCAGCAAACAGGGCCGGGTTCACTTGGGATCCTTCAGAAAAAGTAAACAACATTGGCTAAGCCCTGACCCAGAAGTCCAGGAAACTAGATCCAAATCCCTGGGTGCCGTTGATAGGCAACACTTCCCCACTCGAAAGTGCTGTGTCCTGAGGTTTACATCAAAGAGAATGTTATGGGGGTGGGAAGTCGGGGGAGAAAGAGTGGAGAACAGAATAAACTTGGGAAGCCAGCAATTAATGGGTTAACTAATACTATCAGATAAAATTCCCACACGCTGGCTGTTTTTGTAACAGTCCCAACCTCAGCCTGTTCTAGTCACTTCCTTTCCCACTAGCCCCCCCTCACAGTTTGTTGTCCAAGGTGAATGGAGTCCAAGGACCATGGCAGATCAGTACAGCCTAGGCTACTTTAGGGACTCTGCCATCTGACCCAGCTAATGTACCTTCAGCTTTAATTTTTGGGTAGGGGGAACTTACCTCAAAAGTTGCCAGAGAGTTTTAAGAGAATAGACAGAGCTAAGATGATAGACAGCCACAGAAAACACCAGCTATCTCTGGCGTTCAGAAGAATCAGTAACAAATTCTTCACTACCAGACATATACTCCCAGAACATGAACATCTTCTTTCCCACTTTAGCCTGCTGTCCAAGCTCCTTTACCCCATTATGCCTGATTGCTGTTAAGGGCAAGGTGGTGACCCCTCACCACAGGCACATTAGGTGCACTTCTCTCATCCCTTCACTTCCCAACAGGGGCAACAGCATTTTTTTGTCCCCAGGCTCAAAACTTCACTATATGTTAACCAAAATGTCCCAAACTGTCACATAGCTGAAATGCAAATAAGGTGTGGTCCATTCAGTCATTTCCCATTGTTTTCCACAGATGTCAGCTGAGAGCTCCTTCCCCAGTACAGCTCCTGCCCATCTGGAGTTCTCAGGTAGCTCTGGGCTGCTCCTTTCCCTGTACACCAACTGTTGTTAACAGTGGGCTACCTATTGTCTTGGGCTTCAGGCCACAGGGCTTATAAGAATAAGAAATGGAATAGACAGGACTGCTGGGAAAGCTGATCATTTGTTTCTGAGTGCATCCCATCCCTCCATGCAGTACAGTATTTTTCAGCACTCACCATAGTTTTGTGCCTGTTTTTCCCATATTTTGTCCAGCTGAACAACCCTTTCCTTCTGCTCTGTGCTACACTTTGCAAACCCTCTCTGCCTAGTGAGGGAAGTCAGGCATTATGTGCAGTGTGGATGGTGTCTCCTTCCTTGCAGAGTAGTGTATCTGCCAGATTTGTGTCAATATTTTAACTACTTAGGCCCCATTGACTTAACAGGAACTATTAATGTGCTTAAAGTTCCACATGTGATTAACAGCCTTCCTGAACCAGGCCAAGAATCCTAAATGCTGAAGGGACTAGTTATCCAAAGATCCAGGGAGAAGCAGATGGCACCATCCCTATTTGGGAAGATGCAGGAGAATGCCAGCTGGTATCTTTGGAAGCACTGAGCAAAGTCTAGGGAAGGAAGCTGGGCACTGAGTCTGGAGGAGGGAATGGTAAGGGTAAGATGAAAGCGTTATCCCAAGTCAGTGAGCATTCATGGATCTGCCTGAATTACCAAAGCACACAACCCAGTTCTAATTTCCACCCGTAGGCCAGGCCTGTCTTCCAGCTGCAAGTTCTGGCCTCTTCAGAACTGCAGACACCGCACATAAGGAGGGGAGACTTAATAGAAATGGTGGCTGCTGATTTAGAAAGGGCAAAAGCAGGCAGTCGAGATCAAGATGGTCTTCAAGTGGCCAGTCCGGCTGGGGTTGTTAAAAAGCCTAGTGCATGTGGTGAACCCTGTGGTAAAATATAATGAAGAGTTCCTGTAGGAAAATCAATATGACAAGGAAGAGTACGTGTTTTAAAACCAGTGGGAATTAATTATTAGTTGGTCACTGGAAATCCGGGCATGAAAAAGCCACCAGAAACTGCAGGTTCTCTCTGTTTCCCACCGAGTCAAAGGTTTTCGATTGCAGCCCACACAGGGGAGCGCAGCACTTGTGTCGCTAAGGGCTCAGGAAGCAGAGCCAAGTTTTGAAGATAAACTGCTGGGATGTTCCCTTGATTGACTCAATAACACATTATCGCACCAAGCAGTGCAAGGAAAATGCAGGACTCTGTATCCGAATCCTAGTAAAAAGAATTTAACGTCCGACACGTGTGCAGAACCGTGGGAATTTTACTGTCTCATTCATGGAGAATCAGCCACTGGTGGGTTGAGCTTTACAAATGCCGCAGTGATTGTGAAGATTTATAGGGAGTTTTATGCATTTGACTTTTTCTAATTTTTTTTGCACATTTTACTTGACTTTTCCATGGTTTTAAACTGAACTGCTCCTTTCCCATAATGGGACAGCTTACTGTGTTTTTCTGCTTGTGGCTCATGGAAAGGCAGCATGGCCTCGAAATGACTGCAGGCCAAATGTTCCTTTCTGAGTGAACAGAAGCAAAAAAAGGCACGTGTCCCAGGATAAGCCAAGTCTCAGCTGGCACGTGGCTTCAACAGAGCCAAGGGTCGGGCACATGACCAGCAGGTATGCACATTAGAGCATGTATCTGGGCAAGGCGGCAGAGACAAGTAGTGCCGTCCATGCAATGTAGTCTCCCAGCCTGTGGTAGCACCACTACATGTGCCCAAGGGACGGGCTGCTCTCTGCACCTTCTCCCCTGGTCATCAGAGACAGGGACTCAGTCAGAGGCCCCAAGTTCTGCGTCAGGCTCTGTCACTAACTCAGTGTGTGACTTTGGGCACATCACGTCACCCCTCCGTGCCTCAGTTTCCCCATCATGGAGATTATTATATTTACTCTTCTCTGTAAAGTGCTTTGAGCCCCTCCCCTTTTGCTGGCAAGACAGAATCATAGAATATCAGGGGTGGAAGGGACCTCAGGAGGTATCTAGTCCAACCCCCTGCTCAAAGCAGGACCAATCCCCAACTAAATCATCCCAGCAGACGGATGGCCAGGCTGAATTTGGGTGGCATTGCGACTCAACGCATGGGCTCCTGCTCCATGGACAGACCCACTGCTGCAGGGTGAATGTGGGCAGGTTCGCTCTCCAACCGCCCCACTCCCTGGGCCTCCCCTCTGCACTGAGCCAAATCCATGTGTCATATTTCATGAGGTAAGCATAAATATGTGAGACAATGTGTAAGCCTCACACTTCAGGCATAATGCTTGAGGTTTCTGTGCGTCCTATGGGGGAAACTCCTGTAAGGGATGATTTGTCCATAGATGCAATATTAAATGGCCATTATGGAACACTTTGGAAGATACTGATATCATGGCAATTGTCATCACATTCCTATGTCTGGCTGCCAGTCCTCATTTATGCCCAAGGTATAGGCATCCTATAACAAGGCATAGGATTTATTACTATGAGCAGTCGTACCGAAGCCAATGGGACTCCTCCCAGGAGTAAGCAGTACGGGGTTCACCAAGGGAAACCATTTTCAATGCACAGCTACAAAGGAACCTTATTGGTCCTACAAAATCTGGGATCTATCCCACATATTCCTGAGTGCCATGTGGTGGACCTCCTCTATCACCTAGTTACGTGTGCACCGACAGACAGCCGTGTCGGAACATCAAGCACTATGCTTGACAGCAAGTGTTTTGGGGCCGCAGTCAGTAGAGAGGACATTCAATGGTTTTTTAATTAATAGGCTTTAATTTTACTGAGCTGTAAAGCTGGTTAATTTAAAACCATTCCACATGGATGAAATGAAGTTTTAACAGAAACCATCATGTCTGGCTGAGTGGGAGATTTGCACGGATATCTCCCATTAGCGCTAATGTGAGTCATGTGTGTGCCTCTGTAGGGGGAGAGTACGCCTCAGAAGGGTTCAGTTAAAGAATAATTGGGATGAAAAAGAAACCAGAGGCTCGGGTGTGGATCAGGGCTGGAAGAACCCAGATGAGATAAACAAGAAACTCTTCATATAACCCCACACCCCCGTCAACCTCTGAATATTCAACAGGTTCCCAACACTCCAGATAACAGTTGCTCTATTGATGCTCATTTTAACCTCGCTCCACACTTCTGGGGTCAGGCCAACACCTGCCTATTGTTATTATTTATCATTTGTACTGTATTATCACCTAGCAGCCACAATCATAAATCTCTGCGCTAGGTACTGTACACACACACACAAAAGTTCTTGCCCCAAGGAGCTTACAATCTAAATGTAAGACTGGAGACAAGAGATGGATACAACAGAAATATTGGGGAATACAAGAAGACAATGAGGCAAAATTGATCAGTATGAGAAGCAGTGGTCTCAGCACACCAGTTGCCTGGCCATTCTGAGGTTTTTGTAGGCATCGCAGCAAGGGAGTGTTTGAAAAAGGGGACTGAAGGAGGGCAATGAGTTTAGCAGCTGGGGTCCATTCTCACACTATTTCTGACCCACATGGAAGCAGGATAGGCCAGGACTCTCATATGAAAGCAATCCCATGTTCCCTAATCATTTCCAATCACAACTTTTTAGAACTAAGATATCCCCAGTTATTATTTGATGTATCACAGTAACAACTGGAGGCTCTCAACTGAGATTGTGGCCAAGACACAATCCATATGCCAAAGAGTTTACAATCTTCTAGACACGACAGATAAAGGACATATTACATGGGGACTATGGCACAGAGACATGAAGAGTGGGAGATATGACATGAATAGGCAGGTAACACCAGTGGCAGGCGCTTTTGAAAATCCCATGCTATGTGACTTGCCCACGCCACACAGAATGTCTTAAGCAGAGCCACGAGCTGATCCCAAACCTCCTGAGACTAGTTCATTGCCTTATGTGCAAGATCACCCTTCCTCTCAGTGTGTAAGTAAGGCTCAGCTACGCATTCAGACTTGGGTACTTGCTGTATCTGACTCTCAAAGAACCCCACGCTGAGTTCTTTGAGAGTTACCCATCATGAGCAAAGAGGAGTGTTGTATGCACAGGTTTGCAGACCTGCTCAGGATACTGCCTTGTATCCGTTTCAGGAGGACCCCACCTGGCCAGTGTATTTGCACACAGTCAACCTGAGCGGCTGCACCTGGTCCTCCCTCTGGCACACAAACAGTACAGTCAAGACAAATCAAATTACTAGGCAAGATTTTGATCAAAAAGGGGTTTTAATGAACTTGAACTCAGCAATGGGGGATTGTTCTTCAGGATTATCATCCTTATGCCTATTACACCCCTTTCCTTAGTTTAGACTTCAGCAAGGGGAGTCGCATTGCCTCTGAGTTCAAGCCCTCATTGGAGAGTAATCCCAAAGTCCAAATCCTTGCTCTGAGAACAGCCCTTCTGAATTCAATGAGATGACTCAAGAGAGTTAAGTCAGCAGGAGCTGGCCCTCTGCAGCTAAAATTCAGCAAAAAGACTAGTCATCTGGATTCCCTCCTTTGAAGGCATATGTTATGGGGAGAGAACATGAGAACTCCAGTAGACCCAGAAGAGAGTTATTATTTGGGTTACTGCACACTAACGCCATAAAGTGTCTAGGAAAACAAGGCATATAGGCCCTAGAAGCCTGGGCAGTAAAAATGGAAGACTTTGCTTTCTTATCATCTCAGCTGAATCCAAGAAGGTGCCAGCCTATAACATACCCAAACACCATTCAAACTGGCTGAAATAAAATCTATCCATGAAAGGAAGGGAGGGCCTACTGCGGCCCATGCTACAAACATTTGCCCTACAGAACACGCCGTGTCCAAGAGGGACCACAAAACAGACCCAAACCTGAGAAAGGAGACGTTGACAGCCATATTAATTAATCCACCCCCAAAACAAATTCCTAGCAAATGCTGTAATGAGCCAGCCAAGCATGTTGTCTACAGAGGAAATCATTAAAAAAAATTGTTACAAAACAGATTCTCTTGCAAAGTTCTTACTCAAGAGTTCCAACTCTGCAATTACTGCTGGCTTGTACAATAAGAAAGGTACCTCTGGATTTATCTTTCACCCAACACTTCCCTCATTGCCAAGTATTTTCAAACCTCACAGCAATATCCTTCAGATGTCTCCCAGACTCTTGATTCCACCCTCCCCCCAACTCTACAATTAGGCAGGCAGAAACCTATGTTACCTTCACCCCTGGAGCAAGTCTCCATCTGACAGCTTCTCCATCTGTTTACATCTAAGAGTTCCCCAGTGGAGAAACCAGGTGTCCTATCTGAACGCACACATGCAGTCAGCCACCACACTTTTAAAACCAAATATAAAATAAAACCAACATCGTGAGCAGCAATCCATCAGGTGTTATATACCTCATAGCCTGCGGAAAATGGCTTCAATATGTGCAACAGACATGAAGCTGTCTGATCCAAAGGCTCCAGAGCTCAAAGTCTATAAAAAGAACCTTCCCCCCCGCCTGCCGCATGCCGAAAAAGGGATGTACCTGTTTTCATTCACTCTAACATGCCTGACCTTTCGCTGGAGATTGTTTCACTTGCTATCATCGTTGAAAGGGACTGGCAGAGCTGGGGGCTGCAGAATGAGAAATGTACCAGATCCATTGGGGAGTCAAACTGGAACCATATGGGTGAAACGCGTTACAGACACTGTATGAAAAACTCCAAATTAGTTTCACTGCTGTGTCAGGGTGAACCTTCACCCCTCTGTTCATTTCTCTCAGTATTTTTTTCTATTGCTCTAACATCATATTCTTCCTTCGGCCATGAGCTCTTTTACTGCTGAACATAAGACGCTTTTTGCCAGAGATTCCTTAGAGATGCCTCAAGTTCCTAAGCCTAATATCGAGATGACATGATTGCTACTCTCCTCCCTATGTGGTGTCATGATCAGTTGAGTTCCTCTCCTCTCCCTGTAACTGCCAGTTTTAGGCCTTAAAAAGTTGCAAAGGGGAAAAAAATAGGAAGACCGGTTTCCTTCTGCCACGTTCCTTTCCAGTATAGTTCAGCCAGTGTGATGTTTTCTTGTTTGCTTGCTTAATAGATCCGTAATATGGCTAAGGCACCAATGAAGATTGCAGCTATTCCAAAACATAGCACTAGGAACCTGCCCCTGTATGTATCATAGCCTAGAGAAATAGGACCTGATACAAGGCACACTGATGCGGAACATGAGATCCCAGTGAGATGCTATGGCCAAAATGGCAAATGCAATCCTTGGAAGTATAAACAGGGGAATCTTGTGCAGCAGCAGAGAAGTTATTTTATCTCTGTATTTGGCACTGGTGCGGCCACCGCTGGAATACTGGGTCCCGTTCTGGCGGCCGCAATTCAAGAAGGATGTCGATAAATTGCAGATAGTTCAGAGAAGAACCACAAGAACACTTAGAGGATTAGAAACCAGGCCTCAGAGTGAGAGACTCAAAGATCTCAATCCATTTAGCTTAACACAGAGAAAGGTCAAAGGTGATGTGATTACATAAGCCCCTACATAGGGAACAAATATTTAATAACAGTCTCTTCAATCTAGCAAAGAAATATATAACATGATCCAATGGCTGGAAGTTGAATCAAGACAAATAAGGCGTCAATTTTCAACAGTGAGAGTAATTAACTATTGAAACAACTCTCCCGGGGTCATGATAGATTCTCCATCATGGACAATTTGTAAATCAAGATAGGATGTTCTTCTCAAAGCTCTGCTCTAGGAAATATTATGGAGCAGTTCTCAGGCCTGTGCTATACAGGAGGTCAGACTAAATGATCACAATGGATCCTAGAGGATTAAATCTTGAAACTGCAAACTGTGCCATACTCATAAGCTACTTATGTGGACATGCCGCCCCGAGAAACGACCTACCCTGCTATTAACGGGGGTACTCTCCCTACCCACATCCCCGCTGGGGAAGCTAGAGCAATCCCCACCCTGCTCCTGCATACAGACCTTCATATATAATGAATCCCTGGATCGCTCATCATCAGGTTCAAACCCGCCACTTTCACATTCATAAACTGTGACTAGTGATCAGTGGGGATTGAAGCAGGGACCTTCTATAGCTAGCATCTGATAATCTAGCCAGAAGGTCATTTTGCAAAGGAAAAAAACACAGGCGCCTGGTAAATGAAATCCAACACCTTGGAAAAACCTGTAAAGGCAGATTCCCCAACCCATACTTGATTCCCGAGACCCTGGTAGCCTGTGTTTAGCCTTCTACCCAGCCCTTTGAGATACACACTGCAAAAAATGCTGGAAATTAGTATAATATCCATCTGTCCCACCACAGCTCTAGTATCACTATTATTATTGCTGTAGCTTTTGAAGACCTCAGATTGGGCCCCATTGTGCTAGTCACAATACAAATGCATAGTTAATGACAGCCCCCACCCCAAAGAGTTTACAAGACATGGGATAATAACTGGGACTTTCCAGCTTGGAGAAGAGATGACTAAGGAAGGATATGATAGAGGTCTATAAAATGACGACTAGTGTGTAAATTAGTAAATCAGGAAGTGTTATTTACTCCTTCTCATAACACAAGAACCAGAGGTCGCCCAATGAAATTAATAGGTAGGAGGTTTAAAACAAACAAAAGAAAGTATTTCTTCATACAACACACAGTCAACCTGTGGATCTCTTTGCTAGAGGATGTTCTGAAGGTCAAGACTATAACAGGGTCCAAAAAAAACCCTAGATAAGTTCTTGGAGGATAGGTCTGTCAGTGGCTATTAGCCACAATGGGCGGGGGTGGTGTCCTCGGCCTAGCCTGTTTGCCAAAGGTTGGGAATGAGTGACAGGGGATGGATCACTTGATGATAACCTGTTCTGTTCATTCTCTCTGAAACACCTGGCACTGGCCACTGTCAGAAGACAGGAGACTGAGTTAGACAGACCTTTGGTCTGACACAGGATGGCCGTTATTTAGTTCATGTGGATGAGACAAACAAACAAGCCAGTGTGTGAGCTGGACAGACTAAAACACCACTGAGAGCATTTCATTATTTATGTTTTCATTTCTTAATTGGGGAGGTTGTTCTATCTGCTCTTTTTTTCCCCACCTGTCTTTTACTTTATTTCTGGCTCTTTATGGCCTCTCCTCCCAGCTGCTTACTATTATCACCTTCAGCTCTAAGCCTCTCTTTAACTGCTCACATAATCACCCCTTTATTTGGGAACCTGGATTTGTACCGTTTGATCCACAGGTCGTCTTTGTACCTCCTGGTCGCTTCTTCTCCCACTGCATTCAACTCAGTCCTCCATTGCCAGATTGCTTTTATCTTTTTCACTCTGCTGTCTATATTACAGTATCAGAAAGGAGCAAATAATTAGCAACAAATAGTATGTATAATACAGCCTCATTCTGTTCATGCAATGTCGACAGGACCATCACAATTTCCTTGTGTGTTACTGAAATGTGTCATGACAAATAACTTGCCCTATGGATGGACTGTGAGTATTTAAAATCTGAGCTGTGCCACTTAATTGTGGTTGGTCGGATCACTCACATGACATTATTTCTGTTCCTGATTGTGTCTAAAGGCACCTGTGGCTGTTTAAAATTTAGTTTCTATTAATATTTGCACACACTACTTGGCTATTTGCTTTTCACGCTTGATGATACGTGATCACTTCAATGGGTGCAGAAAGCAAACACAACAGGAGCATGAAGATGACCAAAGCAAACGCCGTGACCCATGTAATGAGCTGTCTATAGCAAGGGAGAAAGGATCCTGGATCACCTTCATCCCCATACTCACTCGCTCACGTGGAGCAACAATCCTTGTCACTGCTTTGACTCTTGGCAGTTATATACACTCAAGAACCTGATAAGCATATTGGATTCAGTCTCTCCCGGTCTGATTAGAGATGGACTCAAGCCAGCCTGGTTTGTATTAGCAAGTTGTCATGTCTGCCTTGCCAGGAATGAAACTTAACAGAACCTGTGGTACATTCCTAGCAGCGAGCCACACCCCCTCTGAGCAACACTCACTTTAACATGGTGTTCGAAGATGAAGTTCATTGGAGGTTGACTGGAGCATTCTAAGAGGAGCAATTGTTCCCTCCTCCGTTGTTCCCTCCATCACTGAAATCCCATGGAACGCTAACCAGGGAAAAGAGCTTTTGCCTTCTCTGCTGGCCAGGGAAGTCTTCCATCTCAGGCAAGAGAAATATCCCACTGCTCCCTCCACTACCACCATTCTTTGGAGGATTGTCATACATTTTGAAGCCAAAAGGGACCCTAATGATCATCCAGTCTGACTTCCTGCATAAGACCAATGATTCATGCATCAGGCCAAAAGACCTCGCCCAATGATTCATGCATCAGGCCAAGAACTTCTGGTAGAGCTACACAGATCTTTGAGAAAGACCAAGCCTGCATTGTTTTAAAAACTTCAGGTGATGGAGAACTTACTGTGTCCCTAAGTAAGTAGTTCCAGTGGTTAATTACCCTCAGTGCATCTGATTTCTATCTTGAATTATCTATCTTTAGCTTCTAGCATTGGATTTCACTATTCCTTTGTCTGATTAAAGAGACATCCACCATCAGAAACCTTCTCCCAGGGAAAATATAAACCTACATCACCTCTTATAGATCTCTTAGTCTTCTCTTGCAAAAGAATCATAGAATATTAGGATTGCAAGAGACCTCAGGAGGTCATCTAGTCCAAATCCCTGCTCAAAGCAGGACCAACACCAACTAAATCATCCCAGCCAAGACTTTGTCAAGCAGGGCCTCAAAAACCTCTAAGGAAGGAGATTCCACCACCTTCCTAGGTAACCCATTCCAGTGCTTCACCACCCTCCTAGGGAAATAGTGTTTCCTAATAAACAACCTAGACCTTCCCTACTGCAGCTTGAGACCATTGCTCCTTGTTCTGCTACCACTGAGAACAGTCTAGATCCATCCTCTTTGGAACCCCCTTTCAGGTAGTTAAAAGCAGCAATCAAATCCCCCCTCATTCTTCTCTTCTGCAGACTAAACAATCCCAGTTCTCTCAGCCTCTCCTCATAAGTCATGTGCTCCAGCCCCCTAATCATTTTTGTTGCCCTTTGCTGGACTCCTTCCAATTTGTCCACATCCCTTCTGTAGTCAGGGGACCAACACTGGATACAATACTCCAGGTTTGGCCTCACCCATGCCGAACAGAGAGGAATAATCACTTTCCTCGATCTTCTGGCAATGCTCCTACTAATACAACCCAATATGCCGTTGGCCTTCTTGGCAACGAGGGTACACCATTGACTTATATCCAGCTTCTCATCCATTGTAATCCTCAGGTCCTTTTCTGCAGGACTGCTGCTTAGCCAGTTAGTACCCAGCCTTTATCAGTGCATGGGATGCTTCCTTCCTAAATGCATGACTCTGGACTTAGGAAGGAAGGGGCATTTTCTATCCATATTACCCTGCCTTATTCCTTTCTGTACCTTTCTGAATCTGAGTTGCTAATATTACATAAACAGTTTAGTTAAAGGTCCCATTGTAAATTAATTTCAAAATAATTAAGGTTAGCCCATCACTGAATGCTTTGAAAAAATCCCATCCTGAATTCATATATTTTAAAATACCAATGCTGTTCTAAATCCCTGGAAATGGTTATTCAATGACCACCCTAACTGAGAACCACCAAACATTTGAGTTTTGTAATACACAGCTGTTTATGGTAAGTGGGGAATAATTTAATGGCCTTTAATGTTAATAAAGTTTTTGTGAGATTAGGTCAGCACCCTGGTTATTCAACCCTCTGGCAGTAAGACAAGGTCAGATTATCTTCAGTTGATCATCAGTGCAGCTTGAGTTTAATGACTGCTTCTTCAGAAATCAAATGGTATTTTGACCACTGTATGAATAATTCATGATTCATTTGGCTGATTCATTCCCATGTTCCAATTCCTTAAATTGCTGAAATGTGTTTCCCCGACCGGCAAATAAATGTCATTTCTCCTTTCAAAGGATATGAATCAGCCGACCTTATCACATTTATATCTTCTACTGCAAATTACTATAATACATGCACAGATTCTGGATGCTTTAATGTTAATTCCAAAGCAGTTTGGACTTCAGTTAGTTCGCACTCAATCTCAGAGTAAATCCCAAACTAAATGATTAGTAATGAGGCTGCTAAGGAGAATAGAGCTGGGTAATAAAAAAGTCATCCAGTCTGTCCTAAGCTCCCTGGACACACGGTGGTTCTTGCTTCTGCATGTCAATGTTCTTGGATCATGGCCTTGGAAAGGCAATGGATTCAAAGAAAGGGAGACCACTTCTCAGCTACACAAAGGATCTGTAGTGCTGGTTTGGCAGCATGAAGGCATTAAAGGGGGCATAAATGGACCTATGGGTCCTGTGTAGGGAGCCCCCAGGCATGAGGGCTCTTCACCAGTCCTGCTCACAGCCACCTGTGGGAAGGCTGGAGAGGGAAAAGTGGAGGGAAGGGACCTAATCGGAGCATACTGCTCAATACAATATTATCTTCACAGGGCAAATACAAGGCCTTGGGAAGGAGAACCTAACTTAAAGCAAACCTGAGGCTCCTCGATGTATCTTATGCAAGCCTGCCATTGAGAGTTCAGCCCAACGTGGACATTTAGTATTCTTTGATAGCCGTCACACATGGTTTATAGGCCTCTATTTAAACGAGTACTTACCGTACCCATCTTCTCCTGAGGTCATCGTTGCTCATGAGCACAACGCTGATGTTTTCAGTGGTTATGGTAAGATGACGGTGTGCATATCAAGGCAGCTTAGCCACATCTGCTTTCTGTTAACGTGCAGTATAAAGGTCCTGATTCCTCTCTCTCTTACCCCAGTGTAGTAAATCAGGAATAATTCCAGTGACATCAGTGGAGTGATACCTGTCCAAGAGGAGAACCAGTCTGACCCTGAGGGGTATTCCTGCCCAGAGTGCCTTCATTAGCAGTTTTGTTGTAATGTAAACAGCTTGAAACTTTTTCTTTTTACACATAAAGGACAATCAAATCAAGCTGTATTAACAGGAGCAAACCAGTCTGTGGGGTACCAGTGGGTTTCTTTGACACCCATGTGTTCTGCAGAGAAACCATATGGCTTATGAGAAAGTAGAGGCTGTGTAATATTGAAGCAGTGAGCTCTAACAGGGTAACTTTTGAAAAACATTGGAAAGCTCCCTGAGGAAGTTGGACACCCAGGTCCCCTTTGGAGGATTTGAAGAATCTCACTCATCATGTCAAATACAGGAAAGTAGCTTGCAACTGAAGGTTGTTTATTTCTTTGCACAACTAACGTTTTACAGCACTGAGGAATGTATGTTATTTAAACAAATTCTATTACACATCCAACCTGTTATTAGACCCACCTTTTTAAAAAGGGAGCATAAAATATGAGAGGAATGCTCTCAAATTAGGCTGTCATATGCACATATAACCTTAACTTCTTTGTGTGCATTGGGAGCTCAGCGTGTCATAGGTCTTGAGAAATGCAAAAATGTATTAGTTAACAGACATCCTAGTCTGTGAATATTTCACTGTATATATACATTCTCCCAAATGTTCATAGGAAGGATAGTTAAGCATAAGGGGAATAACACAAGCTGCAAGACACTACTTAAAAATGAATTGTCCCAACTTGTACTTAGTTGAGACATTCTGCTTATCTTGCCCAGATCTGAAGAAGAGCACTGTGAAGCTCAAAAGCTTGTCTCTCTGCCACCCACAGAAATCAGTCCAATAAAAGATATTACCTCCCCCACATTGTCTTTCTAATATCTTGGGACCAGCATGGCTACACCAAAACTGCAAACAATGTAAAAACTAAGCAGGCAAAAACTCAGTCCGAGAAACAACCAAGCCCAGGCTTTGGGGTTTTTTTGTGTTTTACTTTGCAGGTAACCTCCAAAGTGTGGCTGAGGTCCAAAAAGACAAATCTGCTTCTATGGTAAAAATCAGGTTTTACGACCTTTTACGTCTGTTAGTATCGCACATTCTACATGCTAAGAGAGAATCTGCTGGACCCCATTCCGGCTCATGCATTCTTATCAACAGAATTGTTAGGAAATTTACAGAACCTTTATTACTAGTGGTGACACATGAATAGGAAAGAAGCCTGTTAGGCTTTCAGATCCCAGGCTGAGTTTGCAGAGCTGGCAATTAAAGGCACAGTTTTAGATTTGCGGATTAAGCATAATAGTTCTGAAAACATGGCGAACACCATGTCCTGATGATACTTTTAACGGATCTTTCAAGAAGGAGGTGGGAGAGGAGATAGATGGCACCCAAATGCCACCCCAACAGGGGGCATCATGGCTCAGCAGCTAAAGCATTGGCTTGGTGTCAGGAACCCTAGATTGTAATCCTGGCTGAGACACTGATCTACTGCATGACCTTGGGCAAGGTTTCTAGCCCAGCTTCTGGGCCTTAATCTCTTTGTGCTGCACATCCCATTTCCCATCTTCTCCTCTGTCTTGTCCATTTTAGCCTGGACTCTCTCTGGGGCAGGGACTTTCTCTGCACTCCTGTGACACAGCTAATCATGTGAGGAAATCTTAACTATAGGCATCACTACCTATAACACTCACCTTTGCCCATCTTTCTAGTCTTGTTGTTAAGCGCAGCTGTTTATTTAACAATCCCCTCTTTGGTGTTGCGCTCCTAGTATCACATGCAGGAAATCACTCCTACAACTGCAGTTCAACTTTCATCCATGTGTGAAGAAGCGAGACAGTGTGCTGTGTATAGCATAATGAACTAGTCCATGTGACCTGGAAAGCAAACAAAGGATACAGGGAAGTAAACATATGTGGCACCATGTTAGCTGTCTTTTCCAGATGACCATTTTTATGTGCTTCCAAAGCTTTTATTCTTCCGCTGCTCTTGTTGTTGGTGGTTTGGAAGCAGAGCGAAGTGGAGCAGTTTCACAGGGACTGGTTCTCATTTCCTACCCAGGGCCAGCTGTAAATTGCGACTTCACAGCTAGGGTTGCTCGAAGCAGTTCCAGTTAGATTTGTGTAGTGACAAAAACTGCCTTTATTTTACCCTTTTCCTCCCGAGGAAGCAGTTAGCAGAGCTGTGAGGTGAGAAACATGGCTGAGGGTGGTGGTGGTTGTTTTTTTTTTAAAACAGCAGTTGTGGCTGTTTGGGGATAGCCCCCCAGGGTGGACACACCTGTTTCCTTGGGCTGATTATGCCATTGAGCTGGTTTTATGGAGCTGTGGAACCCACGCAGCTGCTTGGCATTACAAATGGACAGTCCTCCTGGTATTTTATGATTATTGGCATCACAGTAAAATCGAGGCCAAATGTGCTTGGTGCTGTACACAGTCTCTGCCCTGAAGAGCTTAGAATAGAAGACTCTGAATCATTATTCCTGTTTCACAGGTGGGAAAAGGAGCCACAGAGAGGATGGATGAGCTCCCATTCTGTGGCAGAGGTAGGAGCTGAACCTTTTGTTTTGGGCAGCTTAAGCCAGTCCTGGAGCCATCCTTACCCCTCTCTGTTAAGTGGAAGAAACCCTTCCCTTTGTCCATCAAAGTGCCACGCCAGTGTCATTAGTTAAGACACAGATTGTGCATCTTGGCTCCTTGCAAGCCTGGAACAAGAGTGCATGGCCTGGCTGGGGACCACAGTGTGGGCAACTTCTGCCCATCAGCCACTCCACACTGTCCCTCTGCCCAGGGTAAAGCCCACACGTCCATTCAGTCATTTGGGGTTGCATCAGGCAAATACTGTACCTGTGCCCCAGGAAGAGAGAGATCGTAACTGAGGCTAAGAATTTGTCCTGGTTATTCTTAGTAAAAGTCACTGACAGGTCACGGGCAATCAACAAAAACTCACAGAAGCCATGACCTGCCGGTGATTTTTGCTGCTTCGGCTCCATGGATTTTCCTCACCACCGTGGGGGCTGGGAGCTGTGGGGATTCCCTTCTGCCGGTGGCAGCTGGAAGCTGCAGGGTGACCATATTTCCCAGAGGGATAAACAGGGCACCCCCAGCCACTCCCCTGAGGTGCCCCCCTCTCCACCCTCTCGTGTGGGGCTGTCACCGGCCTCCTCAGGAGTCTGTCACCTGTCCCTGTAATTTTGCAGGGCCCCTGCCAAGGCCCCCACTGGCTGCCAGCTCCTGAGTCCCGCAGTCCCTGGGACTGAGGCAGAGAATGTTCCGGAAGTCTCTAGAAGTCACAGAGTCTGTGACTTCCATGACACAAACGTAGCCTTCATCGTAACTCATAAAGGCTGCTGGGGTCGGACTCATGTGGTGTAAACTCCCTGCCCCACTCCTGGATCCTGGGCATGAAACACTTTTCCTCCTGGCACACACGATACCTGCTGGTGCATTTCCATCCCCCTCTTTAACGTGGGCCTGGGATTTGGCCCTCTCCCCTCTGTTGTTCTGCATTTTCACCTAGATGGCTATTTAAAAAATAAACCAATTGATTTATATACCTTCTACAAGCCTCACTGGCTTTCTGTGTAATGTGCCCAACTGTCCTCCTCCTGGTGCCACAACCCCTGTTAACATAATGTCTTTACAGGGGAGAGATTAAATAGCTAAATGTAGTAGGATGAGGCCCTGAAACATAAACCCTTGTATCAGAGGCCCAGTATGAGGCCTAAGGCCTGAGCTAAAGTAAGGGTCAAGACTTTGCTAACATAAAGCAAAGTTAAGCTGTGAGCTAGAGGCAGGCCCTGCTCACAGAAGTTGGCAAGGAAAGGGCTGATGTTGCAAAAGTACACAAACCTACGAGGTACCAGAACACTTGTACACTCCATACAGATAACAAGGAACAGGCTGACCCATCCTAAAGACAGGGGCAAAAGGGTAATATGATGGATAGAGTTGCTTTGCTTGAACCAACTTGTACAAGGTGAGAAGCAGCACCTTACTACGTAGAGGGGATGCACCTTACTATGTAGAGGGGATGCACCTTACTATGTAGAGGGGCTGCACCTCAATACGTCAGGAGTGATGTGTAACTTGTTTGTACCTGGGTATAAGAATACGACCCTGGGGCGGTGTCTTTGCCCAGCCTAGAGGGCGGTGGCGATCCTGCTGCTGACTGAGCCGGTCCATTGTCAGGGGCACAAATTCGTAGTATGTCCTGTAGAGTCTATGGGAAACTATCACTGTGCTTTGTTTGACAGTAAACCTGGCCTGGGTGCCTTCGTACCTTACTAGAGTCTGTGGTCATTGGGGGTTCTCTTGGGTCTGCTGTGTCAGCGATCTGCGCAGAGCTGGGGCAGCACACAGAGGGAACACGCACGCAGCCGACTGATATCATCATAGAAGAAGAGCAGAGCACCACACCGGTAGCTATTGACAACATTGGTGACCCCGACCGCTGATCTGGTGAGTGAGCGAGCTGTCTGCTGTAGGAATCGTGATCTAACACAGCAGAAAACCGCGAGCTAGGGAACCCCCTTTTCCCCTCCCTTCAAATCCCCACGGAGTTTGATAACTCCTGGACCCGCTGGATTGCCAGTAAGGGGGGGCCATATGAATTTAAAAAAGAAAGTGGGGAAACATGAACTGGCATAAGTAGAGAAATAGTAGAAACAGAAGCTGTAAAGAATAGTAACAAAAGTAAAAAAGCTAAAATTTTGCAATTAATGTCTATGGCAGTAAAATGGCTTAAACAGCTCGCCACAAAACTGTCGGGGCAAGTAACAGTAACAAAGAAAGAGTTAAAAGAATTAAAAGAAGCTACACAGCCCTGGAATGCTTCCGCCTCCCTTGCAGAGTGGCAAGCAGCCCAGAGACAACCCGCACAAGAACAGAATAAAACACTGGAAATAGCCGCAAGGAACCTACAAAAAATACATGTGCCGTCCCCTGCTATAAATATTGGTGGTAAACAGCAGGCTTCAGGTAGCTCCCCTGTGCCTGAAGAATGGGGACAGAAATTGAAAAACGTGGCCCCAGTAAAACTAAAAGATGAAACGGGGTCCACTGCAGTGCAACCACTATCTTATGATAAAAGCCAGGTTCTGGTAAAGCCTAAACTGGAACCTAGTCTGGTGCCTGTCAGAACGGGACAAGCAAGTGCACAGATGGGAAAAGTAGCACCCAATACTTTCACTGAATTGGTAATCAAAAGATGGAAAAAATGGAACAGTTCACGGAGCACATTAGGAGACAGGAGCTGTGACTGGATCGCAGGGGAATGGATAAAAAGAAATTTCAAAGTCAAAAACTAAAATTGAGCAGGTTAACACCTAAAATTGATGCATTAACATATGGAGTTGCCCAAAAACAGTTAACTGACACAAAAAAGGGCACTCCTAACATCCATTCGGCATGCAGACAAACACAACAGACACTGGGGGAACAAATTCAAGTTTTACAAGAGCAGGTAATTACCCCCACTCACATCTCAGAGCCAGGATAAAAACCACGGGCGCAGTTTCCAACTGTGCAAGTTCCCAATTGCTTTGACCCACGGAACCACACTCTGCGCTCATATCTGAAAATACAACCTTCTTTCTCAAATATTTTTACATACCGGTTAAAGTTTTTCCTTTATATGCCTTCTCAGTTCGCTGAACTTGTTGCTGCTAACTGTACTTCCAAAGACCTTAATACAGGTAATCTCTCTTGGCTCAGGTCTCGCTCCCTTCCTAGGTTGTTCTTTACCACCCAGTTCCCCCTTTGGGTGATAAAGAACAACCTAGGAAGGGAGCAAGACCTTTCCTCACTTTGGGTTTCTCTCTTTATTTTAAAAGTTAAAAGATAGAGTTTTTACAGAAACCTCCAAAAGATAGTGCAATTGAAAACAGAACCAAACAAGAAAACAAGGTAAAAACTGAAGGAAATTAATTATTTTAACCCTTCAGGAATGCAACAGCTGGAATTATTCCTAACTTTCTTGAAGATATGGTTGCCAAGCAACAGAAATGCAGGCTCTGGTTCTAATCCTAACCACTCACTAATATCATCATCGACATGGTTTTTTTTCTAATTTTCATAGAGCAAAGTTTTAAAATAATGTTATATATATAATAATGCAAAAATTCTTGTTACCAAATTAATACAATACATTTGGCATATATTAATATATTTTCATCAATTTATATTGAAAGTTTAAAATAAGATAATAACTTGTTTATTCAAATGTTTAACCCTTTTTGTTTTTGTTTGCCTTATTTTGTATAGTTATGAATAGAATTCTGGCGCCATTTGTTTTTAATTGTAAGTTTGTCCTGTATGTCTTGTGTTGTATGTTGTGTGTGTCACATGACCATTTTTTTAAATTATTTTTATTTTGTTGCAACAAAAGTCAATTTTATGCCATTTTAAAAAATATACGTATATGTGGTACCACACTATTTTCAGATCATGATTGGGGTATAATCATAGTATTATTAGTGCCAAATTTTTTGTGCAAAGTTCAAAAAGGTTTCAGTTACAAATATATGTACATATATTTCTGCCTCAACAAATAATGCAATTGCAAACAAAAAGAATTCTCTTTTATCAATCACAGTTTTGTTTTTGAAGGGTTTTTTTTTTATTTGTTAATCAAGAAAAAAAATAGATAAGGGGAAACCTCAACATTAAGGTAAACATAATATTAACGAAATGTCATTTTCTTGACTGGGTTTTTTATAAACTTGTTTGTATAAACATAAAATAAAATACAGTTATAAGAATGTGATAGCAAAAATGTAAGAGAATAACAATTTATGCATAAACCTAACCAGTTTCCACATTTCCAACAGGTTTCCACCTTTGGCTCCCAAACACAACAATTAACTCTGAAAAACCGGGTGAAAATTATGTTATTGACTCTTTTGCTAACATAGAATGTCCAAAAAAATTATTTTAGCAGTTAAGCATTACATTTAGTATAAAATATTAATAATTCACCTCAAATGATGAATGTCTATACAACAATCGGAAAAATGTAGCTTGTGTTATAAAATACTTGTTCCCTATTACACTGTCCCTATTGTCAACAAACTAAGCTAAACTTTGTATTAAGTTTGGGTTACTGAAAACAAAAACAAAAAAGGAAAACAAACAAAAACTTTACTATGTTAACTAACAAAAGTTGTTTAAGTTGCATCCCACAAATTAAAAATGCTAAAAAATATCACACCCTGAAGACACCAGAAAATATCAGTATACAGTGAAGAAACTCCAAGCATCAAGAAAAGAAAAATGAAGAGCTTTATATATAAGAGACTGGTCAAATACACCTCTATCTACCATATATGGACAATTAAATTAACAACCAGCTAAAAACCACTAGCTGAACCAGGATAAACTGTCATTTAATTTCAACTTAGTTATTATGTAAAAACAACTGTATTATTGCTGTACTACTGTATTATCATTGTATTGTTGAATTACTGTTGTGTTATTGCTGTATTGTATTATTGCTGTACAACTTTTACAATGTGCATAACTTTGCTAAATTGTTTAACCAACACACAGGTAAAAAATAACAAACGAATGGCAGCAAACAACATGAAGCCAAGGAAAAAACAAAGTGGTACACAAACAACAAACGATATACAGTAACTACAAATTGGGTAAACAAATTCCCTGTTAGTACCAGTCATAATTTGGGTTACTGACACTGCATCCTAACTAAGACACGTTACTCAAAAGAATCTTATACAGTGTCTGGATTCCAATATTACATCCTGACACAGCAATATTTAATAAATTCATTACTGTCCATTCAGTAGGTTATCTGGAAGACAGCATCTATAAGAAACAACTCGATCTATGTCAACTACTGGTGTATCACAGAGAAGCTACCCACTTTGGTTTCCTGCCCAGAGAAGCTTACCAGAGGGTGACAACCAGCAGTAAGGATAATCTATAATATGAATGGACAGTACTATGCATTAATTAATTATTATATATTTACATATAAAGGCCTCAGTGGTAGTGTCACTAGTCCAAATTTCTGTTTTACCTCTCACATATATAGCACTGTGGGACACATGATCACAATCCCTATCCCAGTATTTCAAAAACACTCAGACTACTACTACTAATACACATGGTAACTGTAATTGCCTTAATAAAAGTGGGTTGCTATCTGTAGTACCACAAGGGCCAAACTACACCACCAGATTGGAAAAAGAATTGGTATGCTTGCATATAAAGTGCTGTTATAGTTACACATACACACTATGCTACATATTCATACACTACATACATATTCACTACAAATATATACACAATATCCATATTACTTATACGTATTAATTATTTGGGAGTGCCTCTAAGACTCAATTATAAAACTACATTCCTCAGTCTAGGTCCCGGGCCTAACATTCCCAGGCCCACCATAAGGGACTAAAAATAATTGGATACTAAAGTCTGTCTATCGGTTGTATGAGGGAATGTGCAGACCAAGGGACAGATGGGGCATGAGTGTATGGATGGTAAAAGGAGGTGACCACAAAACAGTGTTTAGCCCACTGGCTTATCTCCAGTCCATGCATTATGCTTTTCCGAGAAGATGGGTAAACATCCTCCCCATAAAAAAGACAAAAAGTGGGGGAATGTAGTAGGATGAGGCCCTGAAACATAAACCCTTGTATCAGAGGCCCAGTATGAGGCCTAAGGCCTGAGCTAAAGTAATGGTCAAGACTTTGCTAACATAAAGCAAAGTTAAGCTGTGAGCTAGAGGCAGGCCCTGCTCACAGAAGTTGGCAGGGAAAGGGCTGATGTTGCAAAAGTACACAAACCTACGAGGTACCAGAACACTGGTACTTTCCATACCATACAGATAACAAGGAACAGGTTGACTCATCCTAAAGACAGGGACAAAAGGGTAATATGATGGATAGAGTTGTTTTGCTCGAACCAACTTGTACAAGGTGAGAGGCGGCACCTTACTACATAGAGGGGCTGCACCTCAATACGTCAGGAGTGATGTGTAACTTGTTTGTACCTGGGTATAAGAATACGACCCTGGGGCGGTGTCTTTGCCGAGCCTAGGGGGCAGTGGCGATCCTGCTGCTGACTGAGCTGAGTCCATTGTAAGGGGGCATAAATTCGTAGTATGGCCTGTAGAGTCTACGGGAAACTATCACTGTGCTTCGTTTGGCAATAAACCTGGCCTGGGTGCCTTCGTACCTTACTAGAGTCTGTGGTTATTGGGGGTTCTCTTGGGTCTGCTGTGTCAGGTATCTGCGCAGAGCTGGGGCAGCACACAGAGGGAACATGCACGCAGCCGACTGATATCATCATCGAACAAGAGCAGAGCACCACACTGGTAGCTACTGACAACACTAAATACTCTGCACATGGAGCATCCCTAAATCCAGAGCAGATGCCCAACTGCAGCTTGGGATGAATGTTTCATTTGTGCAGAAACCTCCTGAGACATAAAATGGTGAGAGTTTTGCCACTGCCTTCGAAAGATCAGCCCAGCTGGTAGAAGGAGCCAGAGTTAGAGGAAGACTGGGCCAGTGGTCAGGGCATCAGGATTTTGGAGACCCAGACCCCTGCTCTGCCACGTACTTCCTATGTGACCTTAGGTGAGTCACTTAGTCTCTCCATATCTCAGTTTCCCACATGTACAATAGGGCCAATAATCCCGCCCTACTTCTCAAGAGTGCTGTGAGGTTAAATACATTAAAGACTGTGACATGCTTTAAGCTCCACTGACAAAAAGTGCTATATAAATGCTTGGTATTATCCTAATGGGGATGGGATGGTTTTCAGGCAGCCAAGTGAAACCACTTTTAATTCTTTTTATATAAACAGATGTTAAAAAAAATAAATAACCACGGCAGCCAAAAAGACAAAGGAACTCAGTCACTGATCTACATTTATTAAAGGGATAACGATCTGTACATTTTTAAAGAACCAGATTCTCAGATGTAAATCAGCATAGCTGCATTGACTTTGATGGAGCTACACCATTTAATATAAAGTGGGGATTTGGCCCCTAGTTTGTAAAATGTCAAGATCTGAAGCATATTTCATTATCTATATCATTGTCTAGTAGTTATTAGTGATCAGATTCTATATTTGTAGAAAACTGGCATTACTCTCAGTTCAGCATTTAAGCAAACACTGAGAAGTCACCACTAGATTATTTGTTATTGATTTTTTTTACATTGCTAAATTTAAGTACCAGTGAAAGACCTAAGTCTTCTGCTGAAGGTGAACTGCAAAGTAAGATGTATTGTGATTATACCTCCGATAGCTCCTCTATGCTTTCTTACTCTTGGTTGTGTTTTCATCAGAAATATCAGCTCCTGACTTTCTTCTTTTTGTTGGAGGACTCTGGCAAGATCTTTGGGTGGCTTAGATGGGAAAGACAAAGGAGATGGACTCCTCTCCCGATCTGCAGCACTCCCAGTGAGGCGGGGAGAAAGGATCCTGGGTGCTTTACCTTGAGTATTCAGTGTACACTAACAGTGGTGATTTCTCATTCCTGGGAACATTGGTTGTGGTTACTGGATGCCCAGCATATTTTTATCCACTACACTTGGGACTGAACAGAGGACCTCCAGAACTCAAAGCATGCATCTCTGCAACTTAAGCTAAATGAAAAACATCCTATAACTCTTGGCTTGAAGAGACTCATGTCCTAGGCAGATCAGATATCATGGGAGACACTGATGTGTGGGTTACAGTTGAAATGCATCGTAATTCTGGCCCTAATCTATTGAAGTAAATGTTTCAGACACTTCCAATATACCTGTCAATGTATGTTTCATCCTTTCTGCAATTCAAGGTAGCATGCTTAGCACAGGGTAAAATAGAGCTGCAACAATGATATTTATATATGAAAGAAGGTAGAAACCATGTAGAGGGGAAATAAAATTGCTAACTGGAGAGAAAATGGATCACTAAGGGATCTCCCAGCCTGCAAGCCAGTGAGTGACCAGCAGGCCACAGGTTACACACCACACAAACCAGTGCAAAATGAGAATCTGTGGGGCGTGCTTCTAGCTTTAGGTCCATAGTATGAAACAGCCCAGGTATGCCTCTATTATTTGTTTAAGTGGGGATGGTTATTTTTAACTAGCAGACATGTAAGCAAAGGAGAATTTCAACCTTAAAGAAGACACATGGAGTAGCAGGACGAGGTTAGTGAGGTGGATTTCCCCATGTGCAAAGAGCACTGCAGGAGGATAATAGATTAAGGTTGGGATTTTCAAAATGGACTATGGGATTTTAGGTACATATTGAAACTGAAAGGGAGTAGTGTTTGGATGTCTTTGAAAATCTCCACTTAGAACACCTCTAGGCATCCCTATGCAAGCTACTTCAGCCTTCTTCCATTTATCTCTGCTTGCTGTTACTGCTATTCCTTCTAAGGAAGTTCTTTCTTCCCTGCTACATCCCAGTAGTTCACACTGTTTCAAACAAGTTATTAGGAAATACACTGGGATTACAGTGTGCACAGATGTAGCTGAATGCAGTGAAATGCAAATTACGGGGTGGGCGAAAGCCATATCTGGGAATTAGATGGACAAATTCTGATGTCAGTCACAGTACCCCAATGGGAATCTGGAATCGCCCCACTGGTGTCAACTGGCCTTCAGTGTCCAATACACATGCACCCTCTCTTGCTCATATAACAGATAGAGATATGGCTGGGATCACCACAAAGAACTAGGTGACCACCTCCTATGAACTTTCAGTGAGATTTGAGTCGCTAACTCCCTTAAATTCCTTTGAAAATTGAAGCCATATATTTTTACCACCTTGCAGTATGGAAGTCAAGATCAGCTGTTCTGAACTGAGACTACAGCTTGCCCATGCTCCTTCTTCCTGTTGCCATCTCTTCCCTTCTTCTTCTTTCATCTTAACATTGAGTCTGTCTCCAGCCCAGGTGACAAACTGAGCCACATCGAGTCAGCAGGAAGTATTATTTTTAACACACCAAGAGAAGACTCTCCAATCACCTATAGCTTTATGGCTGTCTGGTTTTAAATATCTGTGGAGTTCCTTTGTGATGTATAGCTAATAGCCCATAGATGTAACATCACAAAGCTCTCTCCTCTTGCTTCCCCTGCCATGCCAGCCGCCATTTCTGTGACTCTCTTTTTATACATTCCATATGAGCTACGCTTTTGCTGTCTGTGCTGGTGGAGGAAACTGAAAGACAAAAATCGAGAGAGATCAAATAAACAAAGCAAAAGCAAGAGCCACCATTGAGGCTGAAAGATCATAAACATCCCCAAAAGTCAGAGGGGAATATCCCAGCTTCAGTGGCTCTTTGGCTGATTTATTTTTACATTCATACATGTCACCTAGGAGCACTCTGCAGCAAAGTTCCTTGTCTGCTTTCTTGTAGTTGTTCAAATTTATAAGCCGATCTTATAATGAAGCTAATTTAGTCTTTGTGAACCCAGATTAGACTACTAAACTGATTTTTACATGGCAGATTTTTTTCTCCTTGTGGCACCACATTGAGAACCACTGACATACATTTAGTTTCCATCATACCACTGAGTCATTACAACCACAAGAATTTGTTAATAATGATAATAATTAAACCCATTAATAAACATGTGTTAATAATTTAGCTTTACCTTTACAACTTATTTTCTTCAAATATAGCTTGTGCACAAGATTTCAATCAATTCTGAACATGAGTCAACAGTGTGCCCTTGTTGCCAAGAAGGCTAACGGCATTTTGGGCTGTATAAGTAGGGGCATTGTCAGCAGATCGAGGGACATGATTGTTCCCTTCTATTCGGCATTGGTGAGGCCTCATCTGGAGTACTGTGTCCAGTTTTGGGCCCCACACTACAAAAAGGATGTGGAAAAATTGGAAAGAGTCCAGTGGGGGGCAACAAAAATGATTACGGGACTGGAGCACATGACTTATGAGGAGAGGCTGAGAGAACTGGGATTATTTAGTCTACAGAAGAGAAGAATGAGGAGAGATTTGATAACTGCTTTCAGCTCCCTGAAAGGGGGTTCCAAAGAGGATGAATCTAGACTGTTCTCAGTGGTAGCAGATGACAGAACAAGGAGTGATGGTCTCAAGTTGCAGTGGGGAAGGTTTAGGTTGGATATTAGGAAAAAACTTTTTTACTAGGAGGGTGGTGAAGCACTGGAATGGGTTACCTAGGGAGGTAGTAGAATCGCCTTCCCTAGAGGTTTTTAAGGTCAGGCTTGACAAAGCCCTGGCTAGGATGATTTAGTTGGGGATTGGTCCTGCTTTGAGCAGGGGGTTGGACTAGATACCTCCTGAGGTCCCTTCCAACACTGATATGCTATGGTTCTATGATTTAACTATTTGGAAAGTTTGAAAAGTCTACATTATTCCTTTCTTAACATCACTTGGGACAAAGAAAATAGTTACACAATGCCAAATTTCTTGAAGGATCAGTTTTACACTTAATTTTAACTCACAAACTAATTAATAGATTTGTAACTTGTAAATTCTCAGAAAAGTCATGCAGAATTCAAAGAGCAAGTGCTCTAAGAGGACATGCTGTATTTTTCATACAAAACTAAGAGGTTGAATCCCTCTTTAAGTGCAAAATAGAATTTAACCTTAACTAAGAATCATAACCAGCGCCTCTGAAAATATAGTGATGGGAGATAAGTGAGACAAATGTGCATATTGCCTTATGTAACCAAATAACATTATTTAAGTATTTCCAATATTCTTTATGCTAAGTATTCAGAATACCACAATTCCTCAGATAACATTTCCTATATAAGGCAAAATGAGCTAGTTCTTAACGGGTGCATTGAAAGGGTAGTGATGAGGAGTTGGTTGAACTGTTTTTGTGGGTGACAGATTGCATAAACATTTTATATGACTTCTGAGTCAAAAACTTTCATTCTTTACGACAAGGATACACAGATAAGTATGTTCTTCCAGCTCTACTGCATGATTCTGAACATTCACCATCCCAGCCATCTTCAATGAGTTTGGCTTGTAGAGAACACATGTTATAACGGGGTGACACTCATGGCTGGCATCCCTCCTTGCATGTAGGTCAAGGAATGTAACCCCTTGTTGCTTCTTTTGCAATAACCTTTGTTCTGGTCCCTGTTTAGTCCACACCTTCCAGGATTCCAAATTCCAACAGAAGCTTTGCCCAAAAACCTTCTGTGTGCAGTGTTCAGCCCTGGCTTGGGGCTCTGCCACTATACCACTGGCCGGCAGAGGAACCTGAGGTCACCTACTACACGGGGTTCCAGCCCAGGGACCTGCAATCCGCAATCCAGGCCCTGAGTCCCCGTTGCTGCGTCCCTGGGCTCCTTCCTACCCAGGCTCTCTCCCTTCTCTTGCCTGTTTCTGGGTTTACCATGGGAGCAAATTCTGCTCCCTGTGGCCACTTCACTGCGCCTCCCCACTTAGCCTCTTACCAGACTCTTACTTCAGGGCTTACTCACCCCCTGGACTTCCTCCTTGTCCCTAACAACCTCTCTCCTCCAGGGAGTAACTGCTGCCTCTTAGTCATGCAGCCTCCTTCTGCTCTCAGCTTCCTGGCTTTATAGTGCTGTCCCAGCCCTTCCCCAGCTGGGCTTCACTTTCAATTAACCCTGGCTCTCCTTCTTGGAGGTGATCCTAGGTAACCTAATTGACATCTGAAGCCCTCATTAACCTTGCCAGGGCTGGTGTGTGGACACTCCATCACACACATACACAGCTATCACTATTTGTACGAGTAGCTGAAAGCCCATTCTATTACAGGCGTGTTCTGCATAAAATCTTGTGTGTAAGAATAGCCATAAATGGCTCGAGAACTTAAAAACTGGACAGTAACAGACCCATGAATCCCAGTGATGATTGATCCTGATCATATTTTGAACAAAAAGAGCTCTTAACCACACTTGTAGCTGTCTCTGTCACTTCCCACTGACCCGGCAGACATTCTAGGCTTCAGAGTGACAATCCTGGGTCTTCAGTGTTTAGACTGCAGTAGTATCCAGCAGCCTCAGCTGAGATTTAGGGCACTGTTGGGCTAGGCATTGTATGGACACTTAGTAAGAGACAGTCACCACGTACAGTCCAAACAGATCCAGGGGAACATAGGCACAGACGGTGATAGAACTAGGAACAGAGGCTGGGTTTTCTCCAAACCTAATGTCTAGCCACTAGAGTCTACTAGACAATACTGCTTCCCACAGAAAGTTGTCACATGCAGATTTCAAGCTGGAAAACAAGTGACCAAAGTGCTATGAGGGGGGAGGGATAGCTCAGTGGTTTGCTCATTGGCCTCCTAAACCCAGGGTTGTGAGTTTAATCCTTGAAGGATCATGTAGAGATCTAGGGCAAAAATAGGGATTGGTCCTGCTTTAAGAAGGGAGTTGGACTAGATGATCTCCTAAGGTCCCTTTCAACTCTGAGATTCTATGACCACCACGTCAAACTGACTTCTCATTCATAAGGCAATTGGTTTGTTCATGCAACCTGCCTGAGCGTGAGTTTCCCTATCGCAACCACAGATGATAGCAGGTAGAGTTTACTGGAGTGATTCTCATTCAATCCTCATGTCTTCTGACGAGGGAAGAGTTGTAATATTCTCTACATCAAGCCTCCTAAAGAGTTCAGCATTTGGATAAGCATCTGAACAGACCCTCCACATATGAGGAGATTCGCATATTACTCCTTGAATAAAAAATGATGGCCAAAGAAACTGAGGATGATCAGTAGGGGTTGGGTTTTGTCACTTAAGTTACACTAAGGAGGAAAGATCTCAGATGTTAAAGAGAGGGAGCAAATAAACCACAATTTCAAAATTAAAAGTAACCATTCTAGCTGGACACATTGCCATGAATCTATACTTTAGCTGCTTGAAGGCAGGACATATATAAAAGAAAGGCAACGTGATCCAGCGGAAATGTGTATTACTGTTCCTTTTGCGTTACAATGTCTCAACGGTGGCCTAGTTTCCATCCTTTGCCATGGCTAGATTTTAAACTCTCCAGGGCAGTGCCTGTCTCTCACTATGTGTTTGTCCAGCATTTCGTTCAAGTCAGCCTTGGCACTACTGTAATGCCACCAATAATAAATGAAAGCTTATGTCTAAAAACTAGGCTGCTGTTGAGACATTGCAACACAAAAGGAACAGTCCTACCTCTGTGCTGAGCTCTAGTAGCTGAGAGAACACCCTCAAAGGGTGACATTTAAATGTTTAAGTGAAAGTGCCAGCTTTAATTAACACTGATTTGTTCCAGGGCGTTCCCATGCTTCTGCAAACAGTCTAGCTGTGGTCCAGCATAAATTCTTCAAGTGCACTTTTTGAGATGCTCGGTGTATTCCAAATAAACTCCTAGCGAGGGAGGGATAGAGAAAGCTCTAGATTAAGCAATCTCAGTCATATAGAAAATGGCAGTGAATCAGAGCTAAGTTTTCACTGAGAAAGAGAATCTAATAGCCATGTTTGCCTGTTCTGATCATTCTGAACTCTGAGGTACTGAACTTGCAGCTAAAGCGAGCAAAATAAATGTAGCCAATTTTGCACATAAGCACACTCCAGTCTTCTGCAGTAGTGACTTCAAACACTACAGTTTACAGCAGGATAATTACAGTGTTTGGTGATGGTCTGTACAATGCTGTATTTCTGTCACAAGGTTATTAATAGGAGCACAGTTTTTGGAGTACCAATTATTATTAATTTGTAGCATCTCTAACAGAGATCAGGGCCCCCTGGTTCACAGTACAGATGGTCCCTGCCCTCAAAGAATTTATGTTCTAAATACACACAGAGTGGAAGGGGAACCAGATGTAAAGTGATTTGTCTGAGGTCACACAATAGGTTCATAGCAAAGCCAGAACTCAGACCAGGATCTCTTGATACCTATTCCAGTGCCCTAGCGACTAAATTTCATGAAACAAATGCACTGAGGTCTGCTGAACCAAACTTGATCTCATGTTTGTGTCGTGACACCGCATGGTGACATTATCTCGAATTCATGATGTTCTGTGAGGTGAATGTTACAATGCATGTTGTGGGGGAGAGGGAGAGCTCTGTACCCTAGGAGGTCCTAGAGATGGAGTGTGAACTCCCTCCAATATGGCTCCACCATGATCCAGAGGGACAGCCTCTGAGAGTGAGAAATAAGCTCAGTGTTTAGTCCTGAGACTCTGCTGGTGTAGATCACCATGGCCCTGATTTTAACGGAGCTATGCCTGTTGGCCGCAGTTGTAGATCTGGCCCTTCTAGTTCCTCTTATTCCTTGGCCTTTCCACTAAAACTGCAAATGATTTGCCTCTGTGATATGAATCTTTGCCAACCTGTAACTGGATTAGGATCACTCACGAACGCTATGAAATTTTAGCTTTTAGTCATTATGAGTCTGTCTGAGATTCAGAACAATGACCTGGAGATGGAAAGTTCGTTAGCTCATTGATCAACCCATGATCCATCCAGGCAAGACCAGCATTAGTATACACATTAAAGAGTGTTCTTTTACCTCCACAAAAGTTATTTAAGGGTCTTCGAAAAATACCTTTGACCACAAACAACAAACAGAAGTCTTAGCACTGAAGCCATTAACGATATTTGGAACGTTTCAGCTATTTTAATAGAACCACAGGTGATGGCTCTGGGAAAAGCTAGCCGCTTATGGAGTCCATTTCACCAACTCGCTCAAGATGTGTACAGAGCAAAATAATACTTAACTAAGCTCCCCTAAATTACATGAACAGGAGTAGACAGGTCAACAACCTTTGTACCAGAGGTCCAAAAACATCCACCCCCTTTTGGCTTTGGCTCGATTAATTAATGTTTCAACTTTAGTAGACTTGACTTGATTGCGGTGCCGCTGTTTACTGAAAGGATTTGTCATGATAACACTATGGCTCATTTCTCTGTTTTGCCAGAGGCTGCAAACAAACCCAAAGACATACATATGAAAAAGAATTAATCTTTTCAATATGGAGCCAGCCTACTCTGTCAGGTTTCAGAGCTGAATGAAAAGGCAGTGGCCTACACCCATATCAAGCCTATTAGCTAAAATATGGCCATAATAGCAGTACTGGCCTTTTTTATAGCAATGTCCCTCTGGGTCTTTGGTTTAAGAAACAAACTCCCCATAAATCACATAATAAAAATATCCAGATTGTTGGCTTAAGGGTAAAGCTCACCAATAGAAGTGTATTTCTTGTGACAATCTGTTTTATGAGAGAACTGGCTGCTTTCTGTTGATGTCACGTTGCCACCGCTGGTATGTGGTGTGGAGAGAGGCCTGTCTATTGCACATGTGTTAAAATCCTATCAGTATTTTGGCTCTGTGTTTGGTACTTTGACTTCTATCAACCGCTGCCAAGCTAATCCTTTATATAACTATTATTCTTTGTTGTCTTTAAGATCTGCAGTAATATGGTTTGTTGAATATTACATGCCACATCTTCTGCCACGGGCCTCAGGCACATGGGAAAACAACTAGTTAGACACTGCATGGGACTGGAAAGGCAGAAGATCCTAGTTCTATGCCTGGCTCTGTGTCTAACCCCCTCTATGGGCTTGGGTCAGGAAAGAACTTTCCTTGTTTCAATTTCCCCATCTTCCAGATGTGGATTAATGGTACTAACTGCCCTTCTTTACAGAGTTTTTGGTGTTAAGGAGAGACATAGATGGGAGGGGAGACTAGATAGAAGTCCAAAACTGGGTCTTAATCTCATCCCTAGCTAGGTGTAACTCATCTTGTGTCTTAGCCTTTCTGATTTTGTCCCTACATGCTTGTATTATTCTTTTGTACTGATCCTTAGCAATCTGTTCACATTTCCACTTTTTATAGGATTCCTTTTTGATTTTCAGGTCATTAAACAGCTCCTGATAGAGCCATATTGATCCCTCACTATTATTACAATCCTCCCTTTGCTTTAGGATACGTTGCACTTGTGCCTGTAATATGGTCTCCTCGAGAAACTGCCAGGTCTCCTGAACTCCTTTATCTCTTAGATTTTCTTCCCATGGGATTGTCTGTACCACTCTCTGACTTTGTTAATATCTGGGTTTTACTGAAGTCCATTGTCCTCATTCTGCTGCGCTTTCTCCTTCCTTTCCATAGAATAATATATTTCATGATCACTTTCATCCACATTGCTTTCCGCCTTCAGATTCATAACCAATTCCACCCTGTTAGTCTGAATCAAGCCCAAAATGTCTGTCCCCCTGGTTACTGCCTCCACTTTCTGAAACAAAAAGTTGTCCCAATATATTTCAAGGATTTATTGCACAATTTGTGTTTTGCCATTTCACTGTCCCAAGAGATGTCTAGGTAGTTAAATCCCCTCCTCTCCTACTTACCTGGTCTTTTGTTTTGAATATTTCTGTTATTTGTTCTAGAAATGCCTCATCCACCTCCCCTTCCTTATTTGGTGGTCTAGAGCAGATCCCTACCATGACATCACTCCTGTTTATTCTCCTCTTTTATCTTCACGTGGTTGCTTTCAACTGGGCTCCCTTCATGTGCCTTCTCTCCGCCTTCTGAACAAGGGTATCTATTCTTGATATATAATGCAACACCTTCTCCCATTTTTTCCTCCCTCTCCTTCCTGAACAAGCTATGCCCCTCTATACCAATATTCCAGTCATGAGACTCATCCCACCACATCTCTGTGATACCAACTATTTCACAATGTAGCTTATGACTAATATTTACAGCTCTTCCCGTTTATTCCCCAGACTCTTTGCACTTGTGTAGAGACTTCTAAAGATGTTTAGCAGATTTCCCTCCTCATTTACCTCCATTTCTTCCACATGATCTATCCCTTTGGTTAAGGTCACATTTTTTTATACCTACTGGTGGGCTTTTGTCACCTGCCTCCTTTGAACCTGATTTTAAGCCCTCCTCACTAGGTGGGTGAGTTGGTGTGCAAAGATGCTCTTCCACTTCTTGGTCAGGTAGATCACATCTCTTCTTGGCAGTCCTCTGGAATAGCATCCCATGGCTGAAGAAGTTGAACCTTCTGACTGGCCTCACCTGCACAGCCACACGTTCATCTCCAGGATGTGCGTGTATCTGCCTAGGGACCTTACCCTCAACTAGGAGGATGGACAGCCTGCATTGTCTGTAACAATCAGACACTCTTCTGAAGAGTGTGTGATTGTTATAGAGGTCTGCACTGTTATAGAGTCACTGCTGATCTGCTCAGGGTCAGACTTGGCAGTGTCATTATTGCCCATGTGGATGTACAGCATAGGGCAGTGGTCAGAGGTACCGATGACCCTCATCAACTGTTTCATGACATCTCAGCTGTGGGCTCCAGGAAGCACACATCTTGGGACATCCTGTGAGGTCAGCAGATGGATGCTCCTGTCGCTCTCAGAAGGGAGTCCCAGCCCACCACCACTCTCTCCCTCCTTCCCTTGGGTGCAGTGGTTGTGATCTCTCTAGCCATGGGGGCAAATGGCTCAACCTCCTCAGCCATTTGGGTCTGCTCCTCACCTCCTGCTGCCAGCACAGCGTACTGGTTCTTGGCCATGAGGAACCTGGGTGGGGGAGTGAAGCACTATCTACTGCCCAAGGTAGCATACCAGCTGCCTAATGCTCAGTCTCCCAGCTGCCTTTGTCTCACCAGCCACAGCTGCAGTAGGATGAGAGGGCTTTGCCACTGAGCTTGGTAGGACACTTCCCTCCCACCCTTTGTAAAGGTAGATAGTAAACTTCTTAGGGGTAGGAATTGTCTCTTACAGTGTGTTTATATGGTGACCAGCACAAAAGGGTTCTGATCACAGTTGGGGCCACGATAATAAAAAAACAATTGACTTATTCTCTCCATATGGAAATTTCCAGAATATCCTTGGACATCACCGGTGATCCCCCATCTATACCGAGACCACATGCCGTCAGGATGGCTTTGTTGCACCCTGCTGCTTCAGATAGCACGACTCAAGCAAAGCTGAAGTACCAGCTGGTGATTCTTCCTGGGCCTCACTTTAATAGGGGTTCCTTGCTGATAGGGGGCTCCGAGGAAAAGCAATACAACTCCATAGGGTGTGTCAGGGCAAAACGGAGCCTGGTGTCTGCATTGCTCAATTCCTGTGGAGACGCTTCTGGCTTTTAAGCAATTATGGCTGAACTTTTCAAAGGGAATTGGTCTGTCCTATTCCTAGTCATTTCATTGGAACTGGATAGCCAAGTCCTTAGGCAGCTTTGTCAATCTCAGCCCCTACATGCACCTACACGACACTTTGGATGCATGCAAAAGCTGCAGGGAAATGACTGTCATACAACATTTTTAACCATTTCTCAGGCTAGGCTTGGAATTTCATGCTCTTGATCTAAATTCAGCTGGTGTTCAGCACACGCCGGCATCCAATGGTATTGATGTTTGGCTGGACTATTCAAATCCCTTCAGTCGGGAAAACTGGACTGGAGATGTCACAAGAAGTAACTTTCTCATCAGACTTCTGGCACATCTGCTTCCAGTCGGGCAGGCAACTCCAAGAGAAAAGCTTCTCTTGAAGCATTTTGGTATTTTCAGTGCTGGCCAGAGAACAGAAGTGAGCAAAACCTCCCCACGCATTCCAGAAATACAACAAACAAACAACGATTTCCTTTCAATGTGGTTCTAAAAATGGGCAAAGATCTGTGAGTTGGGAAGAGGAGATCTTAGCGTTTCTGAACTGGCTTGTCCACCGCTACTCTAAGTCTGCCTCAAAAGCATTGGACCTGTCATATGCTTTGTATAATAGCAGCTTCCAGCTGAAAGAAGAAAGCGCTCCGATTGCTGGTGGTAAGAGCCCTCCAGGAAGTTCTGTGTGAATTACTTGAGGGGCGTTAGTACGTTGCTTCATGAATGAGTCAGTTGGAACTGCTGCTCTGCTAAGTAAACAGCTTATGGGGTGAAGAACAGTCCTGTGGAGAGAGCCCTGAGCCAGGCTTCAGGAAATCTGCATTCAAATCCTGGTTTTGCCACCAATTTCTTGTGTGACTTTGGGCAAATTTAATCTGCCTGTGCCCCATTTCTCCAGGAAGATAATAGTCCTTCCATCATCTGGTTAGCTTGTAAACTCTTTAGGGCAGGGCCTAGTGTCTCAAGGCAGGATTTACATCTCATGCTCCCCTAGGCACAGCACCCCACCCCGCCCACAGTTGACGTTTGTGTTTTCTGTAAAAAATGAACTTTTCACCCACTTTTAACTTTTAGGCATCCCTAGAAATCTGGTGCGCCTAGGCCTGAGCCTACTGGGCCTAACTGGGAATCTGGCCCTGCTGTCTCTTATGGCTTTGTACATGTTGGGGGCTCTATACTCTGCTACAGATATCTTGAGACCTTGGGAGGTAATTTAGCCTTGCTGTTTCGCAGATCCTCATCTGTGGACAATATGTCCACGCTGAGTCTTTTGGGTCTGTCCGGTGATTTGATCACCAGCTGATGCTGTAGACACATGAGTGGGTCTAGAAGGCTCCCGAAGGGCTGGAAAGAATTGCTTTGAAGTGACTCAGCTTCCTTTTCCATTAGATGCTGATGGGCACTGTTTTTTTCATAAAATTAAAGAAAAATTAAACGAGTCATTTTGATTTTTCGGCTCCAAATGTTTTGATTTTCTTGTGTTTTTTTTTTTCCAACCAAAGAAATCTGGCAAATCCTACAGGAATTTGTGAGATCTCAGGGTTGCAAAATCTGCATTTGTTGGTGGAAAAGGTTTTGGAGGAAAAATTTCACCCAGCTCTAATGAGCTATTAATTGCTCATCTGCCATGAGAACTCCTTTTTCACTGAGAGTAGCTCAGAGTTCCACTCAGTCATTCCACCTGTTTAGTGAGCATATGAGGCCAGGTGGTAGATTAAGGAGACATGGGATGTAATTGGAGCTCCGTGTCTCTCTCTTATCTGTCCCAGTCAATGCAATGTAATGAATAACCCAATGTTACTGGAGATTGGGGCTTGGATGAGATGAAAGCAGCTGGGGCTCAATTCAAACGAGTTGATGTGGGTGGGATAGGGGAACCACGTTTAAGTACTGGTGAGAATTATCTCAACTTCCTCGATCAAGACTACCAGTAGAATCAGGGGTTTGTAAATTATGGCTGGACCGGAGACAGTTGCTACATATGGACTTCACGACACTTATTCAGGCCTTTTGTCACCTAAGACTAGATTAAGCTCATGGTCTTCTTGGGGTTACATCATAAAACCTTTTGAACATGAAGGTGAAAATGTGGTTGCTTGCTTGATGACTAAAGCATCAAACCAGGAGCACAGAACTCCCATAAAATACACTGGCTGCTTGTGCTGTTGCTCAAAGTTTTGACCTGTGGTAAAATGCCCTAATTGGTTTGGGATTGGGATCCTGAATGATGACCTCTCTGTTGATGCCATACTACTGTACTTGCGAATGGTGGAGCTGCTCAAGCTACGTCTCCTTAAACCTGAACAAAAGGCAGGACATTCTCTGTGAAGGTCCCTCTACACCGGAAGTCACTTCCTTCCTTACTCTATGAGAGTCTAAATTTGTTAACCTTGTGGCTATGCTGAAAGGGATTTGAGGAGGCTGAAGGATGGAGGAGCAGAGTGAGAGATAGTGCGAAGTGGGCAATAGCCAATTATCTTTGCTAGGTTAAACAGACCAATTTATTATATCAGGCCTAGTCTGTTGTTTATGTGAATATTTCGCTTTTTAAGGGTGACCAGATCACACCAAGAGTGCCAGCAGTCAATCATGATATTTTATAAGTCCAATTAAATAAATACATTTCATCATAACATACTCTACAGATACAATTAAAGTAGCTGCCATTTAATAACTGGAATACAAAGTCATCCACCTTCTTTCCCCTTGGAAATATTCACACTCAGGGGCATCAGTTGCCAAAGGTGCACTCATAGTTCCTTTGCTATCCACTTTCATTTAACTCAGAGCCCGGCGGTGTGGTCTGCTAAGAGCTGACATAGGGAAGTCCCAATTTCTAATCCCAGTTCTGACAAGAACTCCCTGAGCAACCTGGAGCAAGCCATTTTCTCTCTCTGGCTCAGCTGAATAGCCCACTGAAGAAACAAATATTGTTAGGAGTAATGTAGGAAGGAATCCGGATTATTTTTGTGCTGCCTCAGTGTATTATGGTGTTGCTATTAGTTAGTTAGTTAGTTAGTTAGTTAGTTAGTTAGAACTGAGAGTTGCTTCAAATAGGTGCCTTTTATTATTTAATACATTTAATAATTTAATTTAATTTAATAATTTAATTAAATTTAATAATTTAATTTAATACATAAGTGTAAAGCACTAATCATTCCCCCACCTTGTGCCCCCAAATCTTTTGAAATGACACTTCTTTTCACTTTTGACACAAATTTAGCAGGCCTTTTAAACAAGCTTGCTGGTTTCTACGCCATTTCTAACATGTGGCTCAATGGCCTTTTACTGAATGTCTTTTGGAAGCCATTCACATAGCAATCCAACATGACCATTGTAAACTGACAGGAGGCTTTCAGATGATCACCGATTCTTGGTCTAGAGAGAAAAAGCAACAGGCGCATACAGACTCGCTAAGTTGTGGCGGCATTTGCTCAGCAAAGATGCCGCTCCTGGTACAAATTAAGATTTCTCCATTCCCAGATGCTCTGTCGGTCTTGTTGCAACACTTCTTACCTAGTTTAAAATTGCCCTTGCGCCTGGATTGAGAATGTTCGCGAGTTTTTTAGTCATGCGTAAGAAGGAAAAAGAAACAAACATCTGGTTAGCAGAGCTGCCAAGTGAACATTCTTTCGTTGTTTTGCAACCTTTCAATCACTTTGTTTTCTGCCCGAAATTCTATTTGATAAATGTACAAAGAGCAGCAGGGCCCTGATTAGAAGGAATGCTGGGCCTGTTTTACTCTGGCACTACACTGGGATAACTATTGAAATCCATGGAGTTGCTCTGGGATAAGCCTGGAGTAAGGCAGTCATGAATCAGGCCCACTGTATTTATGCATAGGGGCTTAATCCAACTCCCACTGAGGAAAAATGGGAGTTTTGCCACTACCTTCAATAGGAACCCTAGCTATGTTACTGTTCTGTAACGGTGGTTGAGTGCATCTTCTGGCAAATGCTACGCTTCCCAGTTTCAATAAATCAAGTGGTTTTTTTAATTGAAAACAATAACTTTATTGATGCTCCGTTCAGAGCACTGGCACACCCTACGCAAGGCTCCTCCAACAAGCGCTAAGAAGTGTTTCTAAATGGTCAAATGCAAGAGGGACAGGAGACAAATACTTTCCTTCTAGGTCTTTACTGTGTATTCCTGGCCCTATTCAGTGTGGCAGTGTTTCCTTCAGCTTGTAGTTGCTCAGAACACAAAGTCCTTATGGCCAGAAGTTTAAGGTATTTTGGCTCCTAACTCTCATTGATTTAAATAATATTAGGTACATACATACTTCACCTCTGCCCCCTATGTCTGAAATGCCAATGGGAGAAGCAACTTGGATAATGTTATGAAAGAGAAACACTGTGTTTGGTGTGTTGGTTCAATGGGGTTTCTTAATTAGCTTTTGCACTGGTAGCTGCTTGGAAAGCAAGATTTTGATCCTTTATGAAAGTTTGAGCCTCCTTCATAGAATATCATGGTTAGAAGGTCATCTAGCTCACCCTGCTGCTCAAAGCAAAACTAACCCCCGGTTAAATCATCCAACAGATTTTTGCCCCATATTCCTAAATGGCCTACTCAAGGATTGAGCTCACAATCCTGCAGCTCACAGGCCAACGCTCAAGCCACTGAACTATCCCAGCCCACTGTATGTATTAGAGAGTGAACCTGTAGTTCAGCAAGTCAGAGACTAACCGGGTTAATCTGAGCCATATGTGCTGCAGGCTGGCCTTGTGCAATGCCTGCCCATGCAGCTCTGTCGACTCCCATCAGTCCTGAGCAGCAAAGCCTTGCTGATGCAGTCCTGGGCCTCGCTGGCCTGAAGATGGCTCATCGCTGTCACTGGTGCCAAACCTCTGGGGTGGTTTCATGAATCACATCCACGGGGACAGGAAACCATGGCCACAATCGCTTTCATAGCAGCAGTCCCACGTGGGACATTTTAGGCACATTGTTCAGCCAATTTGAACGTTTGTCACGAAAAAGGGTGCCTGTAGCCACACGTTTCTGTCAAAACAAAGTCATTGAGGGCTTAATTAGTTACACTGGTGAGATGAAACTTTGCCTCTCTGCAAACAAAGGCTCCATGGGTCCTGGGACATCTGCTTCCCCCAGTTAATAACGTATGAGAAAGGGGGAAGCAGAGGCTGGAAGACCAAGAACACTGGGTCCTGGGGGGAAGGGGCTAGCAGGCCAGGAGAGTGTGTATGTGGGATTGGGTCTGGGGGCAGGACCATGGGAAGGCAGCGGTGGGGAGGGACTCAGGTGGCTAGCGTGGTGGATATGGCAGTTTGGGGAAATGAGACGGGAAGCTGCCAGTTCCCTGAGGTCTGCTCCCTTTGGAGCGGGGGGAGGAAGAAGGCGCACCCTGTACATGTGCAATACGGGATTGAGTGGGGCTGCAGCAGTTCCTCTCCATCCAAAGTGACCCCTTCAAGGGCCAGCGCCATTCTTCTCAGTGTCCCCACTAGTCCTTGGGGCATGTGTGAGATCCCGGCTGCTCCGAGTGAGGGAACGTGTGGGTGTGAGTGATGTGAAGGGTGACACTTGGCATTGGAGTGAGTGGTGCTGTGGCCATGGGCCAGGTCACAGTGCATGGAGCCAGGCCCTGAGGCACAGGAATCACCCCTGGGGGATGAGTGCAAGGCAGGCTTGCTCTGCAACCCTGCCCCAGGCCCTGTCCCCCAGACCTCCCACCCCCTGATGGCAGGACCTGATGACCCCCCACCAGGACTTCAACTGCCTGAGAGCAGGACCCAACCTCCTCAGGGCTTCTCATGCCTCCAGGGGCACAACCTGAGCCCCCTAGGGGCCAGTGGGGAAGGGGAAATATTTAAGGGAAGCAGTTTGTGAAGCTAATGGGGGTATCTAGGGAGTATAAACCCCCATCAGGGTGTCACCGTTCCAATGTCTCTTGGTCAACATCCACCTGGGCTCCCTGCCGGAGGCCTGCTTTCCTCCAGGAACCTCTAACAGGCAGCTGTCTCTCTCAGTGCTCAGGGGTGAGGCACCGGAAATGAACTCAAAACCCTAGTCCAGCTTCAGGCCTGCCTTCGCTCCGGGAAGCCCTGGCTGCCAGCAGCCCAACCCCGCCCGAGAGCAGAGATCTGATTTCCTTCCACACCAGTCCCACTCTGCGCTGGGATCAGCCCTGTAACTCCTTCTTCCTGGCCTGATGCCTGCTGCAGAGGGGCAGGTAAGCAGGGAGTCGCTCTGGCCGCCAAGGTCCATGGACGACAAACTGCTCTGCCACTTGGATTTTTATTTTCCCCCTGCGCTTGGCTTGACTGTTTGGGGGTGCCGAGGAAACCATTTTTGGTCCTGGCCAGCAAAATGGCTAGGCCCACTCCTGTCCCTTCCTCCTCATACTGCCCCTGTCTGAAACCTCCTGCTGGTTCCCCAAGAAAGGGGGAATGCTATGTCTGTCACAGCAGCTCTGAATGGCTGCCTTTTTCATTATCCCACCTCCTGTGTAAGAACTGCCAATCAGGGCAGGATTTCCCCAGATGCTAGAATGAAGACCCTTTTAAGGGTAGAAACCCCATAGTCTATGGGGAAATCCTCTAGGGTTGGCTGGTCTGTATTCACTCTAGAGGCCCCGGTCCTATCAGCAGCTGTGTTTTCTGTGACATGTGTATCCCTAGAAGTCATTCTGCTCAACTTAATTGGAGAAGACAAACCTGCAAAAGCCAAGGATTAGGGCCGGTGAGGAAAAAATTAGTTGAAAACCCATTTTTGTCAAACTAATTTTTTTTTGCAAAAAGCGACTACTTGCCTCAGAATTTTTTTTTTAAATTTTGTTGAAAAAAAAATGCCTAAAACCAAACATTTTGATTCAGAAATGCCAATGTGGTTTTGAGAATGGTAGTTTGGTTACTTCCTCATTCTTTTCTACAGGTTGGGCTCCTGGATTGGACTATCTATCCCATGATGTACAATGCCTTCAGGTTCCTATGAGGTACCACCTCACTTCACTAAGAAGGGAGAGTGTAGTGCACCATGGGAAATGTACTTCAGGTACCTGAAGCAGTATTTCCAAATTGGTTTTCAACTGAAATATGGCATTGTTTAGCCATCAAGTGGTGCTGTATGTAAAATACCTTATTTAAGCTACCCTCAGAGCATGGAAAGATCTTAAAGTGAACATATCCGTCTCAAAAGGAAGCTCTATCACCAGTCCATATCTAGTACAGGAGCATGACAGGTTGCAGGATCTCATCAACATGCCGCTCTTCAATGCCCCAGAGAACTTCAGCTTTGACAAACCTTTACAGTGGATGGACTGGAAACACTATTTTGCAAGATTTTGTATTGCTGCAAAGCTCCACCAAGAAACTTGAGATAATTGGGAGTCTTCTTTAATTTATGCTATGATAAAGCAGGCAAAGCATATTTGTAGGTCTGGTGACTTTACTGAAGACACCAACAAAGATGACTATGAAAGATCTCTGACTAATATATACTTTGTACCTCAGAGAAAGGTGGGTTTACGAAAAGGCATGTTTTCACCAGAGAATTCAAGAACCAGGGGAAATGTTGCATGTTTCATAAGAACTTGGCATGCATTGGCTGAAAACTGTGATTTTGGAACTGTAAAACATGAAAATTTCAGAGACAGGCTGGTTATTGGGTTAACAGATAAAAATCTTTCACAGCAGCTGCAAAGAAGCCAGACTTAACTCTAGCCACAGCTATACAGATAGCAAATCAGTCTCAGTTCATCAAATAGCATAAAAAAAGGAAGGAGCAATTTTGAAAAAAAAAACCCCAAACTAGCTTAGAAGCTGGAAATAGACACAAGTGCTAAAATGTATCATAATAAAACTTCTGAGGCAAGGAAGGGAATTCTTAGGCTTAGATGGTCTAATTCCAGCCTATGTGCAGAAGGTATGGAAAAATGTCATATCCTAAGAGATGATACATATCCAGCCAGAGGCACAAGGTGTAATACATGCACAAAATATGGATATTTTGCAGCTGCTTGCCACACCAAAGCGGTCAGAAAGTTGACTCATATTATGAACAATCTAGAGCTATTGTTTCTGGGATGATCACTTGTGACAACACAGAACCTGCCAGTGAAATGAATATTTACGGTAAGACTGTTGACTTCAAAATTGACTCAGGAGCTGATGTCAGTCATCTCAGAAGAGACTCATAATCACCTTCAACCCTCCCAGAGCTGAAGTCATCTGATACCACTCTGACTAGCCCCAGAGGTATTCTGAGCCGCCTAGGTCAGTTCACCACAGAAAATATTTAAAAAACACAAAACTTTGAATTCAGAGTGCGTGTGATCAAAGGACCAGAGACCAACCATCTTCTCAGTCACAGTCTGGCAGCCATGATGGGCCTAGTGAGAAAGGTGGAAGAACTCAATGGAGGATTTGATTTACTGGACTTTTGAAAGGAGATCTAGTACAAATCAACTCAAAAGACAATGCTGAACCATGCAGAATACAAACACCCCTACCTGACAGACCTCGGAAGAGACTAGCTGCAGATTTATGCCAATTCAGAGGATGTCGTTACCTGGTCATAGTAGACTATTCTTCCAGGTATATATAAATAATGTACTTAAAATACATAACACGTCACAATGTTATCAAGAAACCGAAGTGCACTTTTGCTCATTTTGCTATTCCAGAACAGCTAGTGACAGACAGACCACAATTCATTGCAGCAGAATTTAAGTCATTCTGAACTCAATATGATTTTGATTACCAGCAGCCCACACTACCCACAAGTGAATGTAGAGGCTGAAAAAGCTGTACAGGCAGCCAAGAAAATCCTGCAGCAGGAAGATCCATTCATGGCTCTTCTGAGTTATAGATCAACACCGATAGCAGCTACTGGATATAGTCCAGCATAACTCCTGATGGATGACTGTTCCAACTTCAGGAAAGAATTTATCGCCAGAGTGGTCAGATATGATGAGTGTAGCCAAATTGGATAAAAAGGCAAAAAGAGTGTATAAACCCTTTTACAGCACATGATACTCAGAGAATTGCCAAGTCTAGAACCTGCTGACTATGTTCATATCAAATTGGATGGAGAAGCATGGAGAACTCCAGTTGTTGTACTGAATAAGAATTCATTGCCCAGATAATGAGTGATTGAGACTGACACTTCAACAGAAATGGTCAACCTCTACAGTTTTTTCCCCTCAGAGAACAATGAAAAGAGCAAACTCTGTTGACGGCGAGGAAGAAGACGACGACTCAAGGATTCTAGACAGTCCTTGTGTAATCCTATGCCTGATAGGGAGATATCTCTTGAAGAGATCCATTGTGGGGCGCGGGGAGGGGAAGGAGTGAGTTGTGTTTGGGTCATTTTGCTAGGCAGATTTAGCGCTCCATGGCCAGAAGCTTCTGGATTTTTGATGGGGTAGTTTTGGGTCTGAGCCAACAGGTTCCCTGTTGCTGGGGTCAAACTCCATGAAGCGAGCAGTCAGGGCTGCTGCTTTACACAAGGCCATGTGCTCTGTATGAGTTGGGAGAAGCTGAGCCCTGGGACAACAGCCTGCTTTCTGCTCCTAACTCTGAAGCATTTTGCAGCAGGTTAGTGACACTGTTAATCCTCCAACAGGGAGGCCTGGGCAATGCTAACTGTAGCAAGGGGAAATTGGGAGGGAAAAATAATTTCTTCTGTTTTAGTTGTACAGTTGGAATGTTGTTTGATTTCAGCCAAACCGTTTTAATTAAATTGTCTGAACTCGTCTGAGTCACCAACTTTGCTTGAAATGTAGTAATGGGGAAAGAGTGATTCAGATTTTGCTATTCTCAATTTTGTATTTTCTTGTATCGAGTCTTTTTTAAAAATCTATACACATAACTGAGTGGTTGGTTAATCAGTTATCTGACTGCCTAGCAGTGATTTCAGCAGGGGAAGAGTCTGCATGGATTGCAACTTAAGATTCCTACAAGCAAATCGAGGAAAGATGAGGTTTTAGATTCAGCAGACTGTCTAGATTTGGTGATCAAATACTCTGAGACTCAGATAAACTCAGCCTAAGCTCTTGAGAACTCTTATTCCTTCTCACTGTGTTTCTGTGGGGACTAACCTGCTTAGATTTAATTTATTTTCTTTATTTATGTTTCTGTATATCTGTATAATGTAAGTGGATTATAAAATAGCCATGTTATGTGTAAACATTAAGTTATTATTTTGTTTCTTTATCACAAGATTTTATAAAGTTGTTAATTACATTCATTTCTTTAATTCTTTTGGGACTTGAATGTGGGGAGGTTGACCCTGTCCAATTCTTGGTGAAAATCCTTGGAAACAGAATTCTGGATCTCCAGCTACTTTTCTATGGGAGTTGGGTTTTTTAGGCACTGGAGAAGGGCAGTGAAATGAACTATAACCCCACAAATGTTACATTTGCAACTAATAGATAGCCAGATGGTAAATGGTAGAAATGTAGAACTAAAAGGGGGAGATGTATGCCAAGCTGTATTATACTGCTCCGCCACTAGTTAGTGCTGTGTGTAAAAGACCTTATTTGAGCTACCCTCAGCTACATTTGGCAGAATATTAAGGATCTCATTGTGAACACATCAGATGGGTACCTCACTCAAAGGTAAGTGCTGCAGCCAGGAAATATAGGGGGTTTTTGAGTTTGTGTTTGTCTTTTTGTTTTGCCAGAAAATCAGAACTCTTTGGAGGGGCCTTTCCAACCAGCTATGCCCAGAGGCGCTTTGTCAGAGGGAGATGACACCTCTGGGTGTGGTTCTATGCTCCGGCACCTCACCCTCTTTCCATGCTGCTTCTACCATAACAACAGAGGAAGGGGGAGAAAGTGGTACAACTGCAGGTGACTCCTGGGATCCGAAATTTGGGATTCCCCTTTCCCCCACCATACACACACTATTTATACAAAAAAAAGGCAAATAATTCACGGATGCTGCACCAACGTCTATAGCATTCCCAGAGTGCCTATTCCTGCCAGAGGCCGGGATACTGTGTTTAATGGTTATACTGTGCTTTCTTCAGAGTTAGTCGACAGCAGCTGCCAAACTTCAATTCAATTCAATTCGCAATGGCGAATATTGTACATCTCCCTAGGTGACATTATATGCAAAGTATCCAATGAGCAAATTTACATATTTTCAACTAATCTGCACATCATCATCCACTTTAACTTCAAAATGGCATGGATCTAGTGCTGGTGAAAGGTCAGCAGGGAGGCAGCAGCTGATTCTCAAAACTACATATGCTTTAGCCACCGGAGTATGACAAAGAACCAGACTGTCTATATGCTTATCATTTAGCAAACTCATTCTGAAAGTCAGTGTGGCAAAGCAGATAAGACGTGTGTCAGCTCTGTTAGAGAGGGGGGTTTATATTCCAATCTCTGCCTGAAGTGATTTCTTGCAACTTCTCCATTATCTATCAAGTGGACGAATTATAGTTGTCTCCTCCTAGACGACAGTGATGAAGGCTAGGTTAATATTAAGGGTTGTAATTAAGAGTAATTGACAGAATAGCTAGAATTAAAACTCTCGAGCTCCTGCCTTAAGCTCTGTGCACATTCCAGTGGAATACAACATATTGTCTATGTATGTTCAAACAAAAAATAGAAGAACAGATTCAGGTAAGAGGAAAACCAGCTTTAACCGTTGCCTATTCTGTGAATGTAACCAAGAGCAAATCTTTGTTTTGGCCAAAATACTCACATAAAGTCTAGTTCTACTACATTTCTGCCTATACTAAAACCAGAGAGAAGTGGGAGTCACATGAAAGTCTGGTTGTGAGAGTAGCTGTGTTATCTGTGTAGTGGACCCTTTTTGTGCAGTGAAATCAGAGGGAAGGGTGTCTTCAGCAGTACTGTCATCTTAGTTTCCATCAGATCTAGTTTAAGCCTTGAAAGGGACCGGAATGTGTGTGATATATAGATGTTGACAGATAACGTGCCATTAGGATGAGGTAGGTGGTCTACAACACCAAAGACTTTGGTAATTTTCCCATTTTTGCCACTGCCTGGCTGAGTGATCTTGGGCAAACTTCTGTCTGTTCTCTCGTTCTTTGTTTGGCTTGTTTATTTAGTCTGAGGTTTAAACTCTATTTAGTCTGTGGTGGAGACTCCCATTCCATGGGAAATTACAACATGTTGAAATTAGTTTGCATTCCAGATTGAATTACTTTGCATTCCAAATCAGAACAAAAACAACAAATTTCAAAATTTCCCACAAAATGAAATTTTAAAACCGTTTCAAGTGAACCGAAACATTCCATTTCAATAAAATCAAATGTTCTGGGCCAGTGTAATCTTATTTTCTATTATAACGTAATTTAGAACATAATAAAATATGTTTTAAAACAAATAAAAACATTCTCTTCTGATGTGGTCAAAACAGAAAATTTAAACCTTATCAAAACACTTTTGTTCAATTTTTTTCAAAATTAAATTTTGTCAAAATCAACATGTATCATCAGTATTTGCTGATGGAAAAAACATTCCACTGCAATTTTTTTTGACCAGCTCTGTTTGTAAACTCTTCAGAGCACCTCTTACTGCATGTGTACTGCAACCAACACAATGTGGTCTTGATCAGTGCTAGAGCTGTAAACACTACCATTATATATATA